>WOVY01010489.1:0-82500 GCA_013436015.1 Rhipicephalus annulatus
AAAATGTCAGCACTCTGTGCAGCCGTAAAGAGAGCTCGCAGCTAGGGTGTTTGCAGTGCCGGGATTTCTCTCGCCGTAAAGCCTGTGCATGTCCCACCGTCTGTTCATGAAGGTGGCGTCCGTGCCAAGCATCCTGCAGTGTACTTCGAGATTACTGGTGCGATTGCCGTCGCAACGCCAAGATGCCTCTACGAAAACACGTTGAAAATCGTTTGGTACCGAAAGTGATCTACTAGATAACACATCTATATATATATATATATATATATATATATATCTATATATATATATATATATATATATATATATATATCTATATATATATATATATATATATATATATAGTATAGTGTGCGTGTGTGTGTGTAAGCGTTTCACCCTCCCGTCATGATTATTGGCGATGTGACACCATGCCCTTGCAGTCCTGAGCCGCCCACGTCCACTCCTCTGAGTGGGTGCTTAGTATATAGTTTAGTGGCTTACAGTGGTGGCTGCCTGCGGCATTCCTTTAGAATCCATAAGCGTTGGTGGGAAAGATGGGAGCGCTATCTTAGCGCGTCCGCTTTGCGAATGCATATTTCCCTCTAGAGGTGACTCAAACGGAATCATGTATGTATACACTCGTGAATAACAAGAAGGAGAAGTCTTGTGAGAAAACGCATTTCAGTGTCGAAGATTTCCCACTTTTCGCCACTACGAGCGTAAAGAAAACGACGACGAAGAGAAGGAGGCGTCCCATATACGCCAGGCTATGTGAACGATCAGTGCTTTTTTTCGTTTTTGTTGTATATGCATCTCCTTCAATCAAAGCGGTCGAAGATGTGTTTTGACAAGGGCCGAAAAAGCGGGACTGACTCCACGAATGTATATTAATAAACAAATGCCCTAACCCGAGCGCGCCCGTCGACCTCTACGACTGCACCGCTGGAATGACGAGCGTAACAATCCACTCTACTCGCAGACGGCGCAACGAAACTGGCCAAAACGAAGCGCTTCGACGACGACTTGGCGCTTATATAGAAAAAGAGCAGAGACACTCGCTTCCTGCAACTCAAGTCACTTTGTTTGCTCGCTCTGCGACGACCGCTCTCCACCGTTACGGCCGTCGCCGCGTGAGAAGCCGTGCACGTATATCCCCGTGGCTTGTATATGCATGCACGCAGGGGACGCTGTGCGGAATGAATTGATTGATGAGTTCGCCTCGGCAGTTCTCGGATCCTCGTCCTGCTTTCTTCGCACCTGCTTATATATGCATACGCGGAACCTTCATCGACACAACCATGCGGAGAAAGTGCGCTTGTTCCTCCCGCAGGCGGTGTTTTTCTTTTTTGTTCTACGGCTGCAAATCTGCAGTGGGTTGAACGGCCCATACGTCCGTGAAGTTTACGGAATGACGGATGCACGGCGCGCGATCGCCAGGCGCGGGCAGTGCTGTTCGCGATTGCGGTTAAGACACACGCGGCCCACAAGTAATTGGGTGACCGTGTTCTGATTACAAGCGTGTAAGCGGGCTTTCCTCTCAGTTATCAAGTAGCAGCGTGGGTCTTAATAATAACGACTACGTATATACGTGGGCCTCTCCAACACAGCCCCCCCCCCCCTCCCACAACTTTGTCTTTTCGAAGTCTTGGGACTGAGTCGGATGCGTCACTCTGTCGCGTTCCGGCGAACCAAAATCGAGTTATTTTCCTTCCTTCTTTCCTTCAGTCGCACTGAGCTTGTTTTGAACGGAACAAAGGCAACGGGGGCGTACGTGCGTCACCGTAGAATACAAGTGAACCTGATATACACACACTCTCTTAATTCTTTAGGTTCATCAACCAGAAGCCCTGTCCTAAACTTTGTGCGCATTTCTTTTTTGTTTTGAGTTACCCCATAATAATGCCATGATCATGCGATGTCAAACGCCAACTACGGTTCACGCATCGAACCCAGGCATTCTGCGTGTAAGTCAGGTGTTCTACCATAAATTCACGCTAGTGCTTTGAAGCTTATTCGACAAAAGAAATAAAAAGAAAACCGATGCAGGCATGTGCGAAGAGTCGCGTCAAGACGTGCAATGTAGCGAGTCGAAGTGCTAGAAATCGCACCAGGCGTCACACCATGCGAAGTGTGACTGCCTGGAGGGTAGTTCAAAGCTACCTACTCATTACAAAACGCTCAGGGCATAATTTATAAGAATTAGTCGCAGCATCAACAAGCGTGCAGGTATGCTTCTTCGCCTAGCGGACGTGTAGTGGGGTACTTCGCTAATTCATATAAAAATGATGAATTACGATGCAGTGGGCACCCTCGCATCTGTGCTTGCAGTATAGGCATTCTTCTCGCATGGACGAAGAAAAGAACTGAGGAGAGGCCCTGACATCACTCGTTGTGAAGCCGTGGTGAAACCGGAAGTCGGCCATACTGACTGGGCGAATTCTTCTCTGTTGTTGTTTATATCCGAGTGGGTGCGATGCAGAAGGCGCGACTCTCTCTCCGGTTCGAAAAGTACATGGGCTGCGCGGCGCGCGTGTTGTGGGGATCCGAAACCAACGGAACCGGGGCACAACACGCCAGCGCGATGCCGTTGGCGAACTCATTTCGTCGGTGGTATTAGCAGCGAGTAGCGGCTCGCCGAGAACTACGCAAGCACAAGAGAACGCCCGGCCACGCGCGCTAGTTGCACTGAAAACGGGGAGTGTGGTGTCACTGTTTTGACGCCATTATTTCATGCACTATTCAGACAACACGGTCGCCTTCTTGGGGCGGGCATTCCGTCTCTCACGCGGCCGACGTGGCGCCCGGTCACCGTGCCCGTCTTCCTGGTAAAACTCGCTCGTCAGCCTTGTGCAACCACAGTCACCTCGTGCACGATGCAAGTGAACCCTTGAACGTGGTTGCTCTAACGTTGAGATTACAATGTCGGGCACGAGCATAGCAAAGCGAAACAGAAAACGTGCTTTAATGGCGCACATGCAAGTTATTACTGTGGCACGTATCGAACACGAAACTACGAGTGTGCACATGGTCCTCATATCGTTTTGCTGGGCATAAAAGTTTCCATTCGTTGTCACAAGCAGAAATACTGCACAACCGTCACTGACCTGCAAGACGCTCGTAGTGATTCCGTTTCGTCATAGTGCCCAAACTGAGTTTCGCTGAACCCTTCAAATACTTCATCTTGCGTAATCCGCCGCACGGCGCATGGTTATGCGGTCGTTCTACGTATTGTTGAGGGTCCCGTGGCTAACAAAAAGGTTTTGTAAACGCTGCCAGGAGTACCAAGGAGTACAAACACTTGCGTAACTAGCAACGCCGCACAGAGCACTGATATTGTCCGCCACGGCTCAGTACGAGACCGACGAAGGCGCACATGCCGCCAGCAGCCACTGCTGCTCGCTGCCAAACTACCACTGCGCAACATGTAACCATAGCAATGCCGGCCATTATGCCCAGTGAATATGGCCACCATGACGTCACTTACTCCACAATTTTCACGTATAGCGCACTGGCTGGGCAATGCTCTCTTTTCTCATTTCTTTCCGCCGTGGCATTTTCGGAAAGTTTGAAACGGTCAACGTTAGGTCCACAGACGATCTTTTCGCTGCGGCGTGGTTGAGGAGTCCCACCAGGAAGCAAAGCGTGGCAAGCCGACGCGCAAAGAGCCCTATACATCGCGTTCCACTCTGCAGAGCGAACTCCAGCACCCTCCACTATTTATTAGCGTGGATTACACTCGCGTATATCGCAGAGTTTCCTACAATATTTATTGAGAGAACTGTGATGTTGTGATGATTCAACCACAATGGGAATTATGGATTCGATTAGTCTTTCATGCTTGCGTCTCCGAACACCCTAGTGGCTTTGCTTATTGTTATGTTTTGGCCTTTGCTTCGAATGAAAGAATGGCTGGCTGTGAACCTCGTGAGCCGATTTGAATTGGTCCGCCTAAAAGGATCAACGCAGTGGAGGGAGACCGCTGGAATTCGCTAAACTTAGTCTTGCGAGAAAGCGGCTGCAAGCCACATGCAGTCACACGAAGCAGAAAGAACCTAGTTTAGGCAAATACGCGTACTATAGCCACCATTTCGGTGCTGGCTGAAGCGCTATGCTTTATACAGCTCCCTATAGAGGGTCCAGTGTAACACCATGACAATCTGTGGCATATCGGATAAGTGATCGAGATTGAAACGTTGTCCTGTCTCTCACTGTTAAAGTATACTACGAGTAGGGCACGCAGACTCAGTTTCCGCTGACTTTTAGCGGTTCTGCACGGTCAGATACACGTGTACACTGCAGCATCCAAGCGTGTTTACGATGATGGTGTGACTGGGGAGGGGGGGGGGGCTGTGCTGGAGAGGACGGTTGGTGACATCGCAGCGGGGCGCGGGAGACACGGTCGCGATCACCGCGGCGGCTGACCCGAACGGAAGAGAGTGACCTAGCGTGCCCCCGAAATGGGGTAATTTCTCACATTTTGCGGCGCAATTAACGCCGGACAGTCTCTAGGAAACCTCCGGCCCACACCAAGAGGCTTTCGCAACCGCGCTTTAAACACTGTGTATTTCTACCACGTTTTGCGCGTTCTTTATTATTAGCTGCGTGAAGGAAAAAAAACGAAAAACGCAAAAAAAAAACGTTGGCGGGCATAGTTGGTGCGGGATGTATACAGACTTTTGTATGAGAATCACAGCAGCATTCGAGACTTGCATGGAGCCTAAAATGCAAGGGAGAATCTGTATGCAGATAGTTTCCCTCAGTTTTCTTCACCACATGTATACTACATGCCCACGGTCATAGACTAAAGCTGTTCTCTACAGTATTGTCATTGTTCTTTGCTGCAGCTAGATATCCCAACGAGCGAGGCTACGCACACATGGCTCACATTTTATTTCATAAAAACAGCGTTAACTGCCGAGGACGCAGCCTGTGTCTCCGCATAAGGTTGCGACCACAGCTATCATTTCACGTATTGCGCATTTCTATCTTGTTTCGAAATGACGGAGCACATTTCACAAAGCACTTTAGACAAATATATCTGCCAATTCAAAAGCGTAAAGCATGAACGCGCTGTCGCTTAGGTAGTTACATGTTTCAGACTGGCATGAAGGGTGCATGCAAACTTTCACCACAGCACTAGCCTTATACCGTATGCAAGTCCAACAGATTAAGCTTCATAAACTGGTGTACAGCGCTACAACTTTGCTTACTATGTCGCCTCGTTACCAGCACAAGCGTCACAGGCACCACTTCTGTGCGATGATTTCAGATGATGGTGTGAGTGATGTTTACGGCAACTGGCTTCACTGCAAAAACAAAGTCATTACCTCCTTCTTCCGGGTCGTAGTTTGAACCACTGGGCAACTGACCTCTCAAGTCCACAAATCAGATAATACTTCTATTACCCTCCCAGAGGATATATATATATTATATATATATATATATATATATATATATATATATATAATAATCTTATATATATATATATATATATATATATATATATATATATATATATATATATATATTATATATATATGGGAATTTTTGTTCTTGCATATTCACTTGCGTTGCGTTCGTACACTTTGGCCTCCGCATATATTTCTTCCTCTTTAAAATATACTCTCACTCCCTTCAGCGTTCGAGTTTTTACTACTGCGCTTAATATAGCGCGTTGTGAAGCAACCTTGTGGTACGTGTTATTCGCATCTCTTGCTTTTTTTTTTCAACGGGATGGGAGACAGTGACGCATTGCAACGTTCACGGCCGTAGCTAGTCTATAGTAAACATATTCACTGTCCTCCGTTGATTGATGACGAAACCTCTACAAATACTGGGCCTGTCGTAACGCTAACAGCTCCTATAGTTGTACAAGACAACGACCATGGGTGTTATCGAAGCGTCGATGCTCTCCGCTGAAATTTCATTTCGTGACATGCATACCCGGTGTCAATCGTTGCGTGAATCACATAAAACAATCAATCACGCGCGGGTGTATAGTCCAACACGTCCCAAGTATACGGTGCGCTCCCCATACGCATATAGGATATTTGTTCCTATAGATATACTTTCCGACGCCGTTCAGTGGCGCAGTCCAACACGTTTTTTTTTTCTTTCTTCACTCACTTTACCTACTTGTGCGAGGTTAACTGTCCTTTTGCTTCTGTAGCGTAGAACATTCCAACCCACTCGACCACAGACAAACAGCGCGGCCGATCCCTTGCAAGAGGCGTGCGAGAGAGCAAAGTGTGACTGCGCGAACCTGACCAACGCGAATTAACGATCGTTGGAGGCGCCTCATTAATGGGAGCGCGCTTGATTATACGCAGAGTGAACTTTCCGGGGCCGGCTCTCGCCGAAGGAATCCGGAAGCCGAGAACCGTTTGTCACCCACGCCAACGCGAAAGTATGAAGCAGGAGAAGAAAAAGAGAAAAAGGAGGAGGACGCAATAGTCAAAGCAGGGAGTAATCTCGCCGGCCAAAGGGGAGTGGCAGTCGGCTTCGTGCCCTCCTGCAGGTTGCGCGCTCGGTGTACCGAAGTGCCGTTTTGCAAATCGTTCCGTGCATGAGGCGCCCACCAGAAACTCGTGGAAAGGACACGAGAGAGAGAGAGAGGAGGACAGGAATGTAAGAGTAGAAGCGTACAAGAAACGCCAGCACGCGAGATTTGAGATCGTAAAAAGGCTATGCGTGAACTGATAAATTAAAGGAGAGAGAGGAGGTGGTGTAGGGGCTGGTCCGGACCTGAAGAAAGATAGCGGGAGAAGAAGGATGGCTACGACCGTACCTTGCGACAGCGGCACCGAGTGAACTCGGCAAGATTTATGGATTGTGTAACGGGCGGCCTATAACACCTTACATTTAGAGCGTGCGCAAAAAGCAGCGTTGCAATTCACGCCGAAGCAGGCGATCGACAGAGGCGATATGGGTGCCCCGTATTGATCGTGTAGTATGTACTTCCACCAAAAAGGAGTTCTCGGAAAACAAGATTTACGCCGAAAAAGGAAAAGAAATACTTGGGCAGAGACACGGTTTCTTTACACACACACGCACGGTTTCCATGAAATGCCCTGTTTAGTGCGAAATACACGAACATACGTGGTCCTTTCTTTTTTTCTAAATCTGCGCTCTTTCATAGGTTCTGCTTTCTTGGGTGTAAAAGTTGCAAAGTCAAAAGAGAGCACGTGCCCCGCCGTCATGTCGTTTGCGAAATGGTGCGGCGCACGATCCTGAACCCCGTCTAGAACGCCATACATCTACCACTCGCTGCAATGCCTGGTACGCAGGCCACTCCCGACTTCCCGGACTTATGTTCAGTTCTTCTTACTTTCTTCTCTTCTTCGTCCCGAAAGAAAAAAAAACAAAGAAAGAACCAGTGGTTCGCAAGCTTTGTCTCAGTAGTAGGTTGTCTTGGGCGGCCAGCGACGACTCGGCACCAATAAATTTCAGAAAGGCGAACACCACAACGAAAGAGAATTGGCCGGGTCGTGCACGAAAAGCGACCGCTTCGCGCGCGCATTGACGCGCCGTGGCCTCAACAACAGTCAATGTTGAGGCCCTACGAAACGGGTCATTTTGTGCGCCAGCGCTGCGGCAACCCTCGTGCACCCTCTCCCACCAGCCGGCCGCACCAAGAGCCGACAGTGTTATGAAAACCGAATTATATATACGCGCTCTAACCGTGAACGGTTCGCGATGGCAGCGCATAAGCCATGCGCGTCACGTGAATGCGCCACTATAATTGCGGGGGAGTGAATGCATAGGAGTTTGAGGGGGTGTCCTTACGCGTGTATGCGCCTTTGTCCCGCTAAGCGATATACGCACAGTGGCTGCATTGTTCGCCGTGACAGCGGTGCTTGCAACCCTGCCGGAAGAGGCGCTCGCTAACTAAGGCGACGACGCCACTTTAAAAGAAGTGCGGGCTCCCGCTGGACAGCGGTGCATGACGACGCGGTTGGTTAGAAATCCGGGACGCTGCGCAGATGATCACCGCCGGATAACGCGCAGCCAGGATCGAGCCGCCATTTATCTCGAAGAAGGTCAGCCCCCCTTCTATGGCTCGTGGCGAAAACGGCTTTGTCTCTCTCAATCTGTACAGCTGCGCGCCAATTTCTTTTCTCTTACTAGTGTTCTCTTCCGACCCCGCGAGCTGTTTTTCGTTATCGCGCATTGTTGTTCTACGGCCCAGTTCTTCGCCGTAGGACAGCGTCCTGGTCACCTTCGTGCGACAAGCCCGGGACACTCTCGCGACCTCGTATGCAGGGACCTTTCGGTATATGCCGCACGAAACATGTGAATTTGCGCGCTTGTACGAACGTATCCTTCCGCTACGCCTAATGATAGGCCTGTATATAAAAGAACGAGACAACCCATGAACTGTCGAAACGTGCACGGTATAACTGCCAACTGGTGGCGTATCTGCAATGACGTAACTTACGCCGCATATATAGGGCGGAAAAGAAGGGTTGCTATGCGTGATGTCGACCCACGCAGTTGTGCAACGCCACAGAACTCAGACGTATATACCACTTTGTTTTTCCTCTCATGTGTCTTATATTCATGTCATTCCATCTATATATGTACATTGATCTGTTAATCCTCAGCTCATCTCTCTCTCTCTTTTTTTTTTGCTTGACGGTGTTAAAGAGCAAAAAAGGCTTTTTACCCTCTCTTCAGACAAACTGCCTCCCAAACACACTCGCGACTATATATTGCTTATGTTCAATTCCTGTCAGTTATCAGTGGAGGAGAGGAGTTTTCTGGGGAACTCAGTCTGCATCCTGCCCCGCTCACGCAAGAAAAATAAACAAAGAAAATTGCACGAAACATAAGAGTGATGAATGCAATGTTGGAGCCATTACCACAGCGCACGCGCACATAAAACACCAAAAACTAGGCAGCGAATTGCCGATATGCTGGTGGAGCGAGCCTGCTTTTATCTGCTAAAGGAAGGGCTGCAGGAAGTGCGTGCAGTTATCTGAAAGCATTCCAACAACTTCCGTGTACATACAGTTCGTGGCGGCAATTGATAAGTTTTCGCACGGTGCAGCTGGATTCGGATAGAATGTCTTGCATTTTATTACACTGTCCAGGGCGCTTTGCAGTCCAATCGTTATTGGCAATCTGTACGCGTGATCTAGCCCCGCCGCGGTGGTCTACACTCTAAAAAAATATCGAGTAAAAAGGGTGTCATTTTGTCCCACAACAGTAATCGTCATCAGGCTTGCGTGTGCTTCCTTCCTTGAAAACTCCGCGCTGGCCACTTTCCTATCGAGAATGCAATGTAACCCTGATAATGGGCATGTCGATCGTGACCGGAATGTACCTGGCGCGGGGCGATAGCGCAAGGATGGAACGCAATATAGATGACGATTATTGTTGTGGGACAAAATGACACCCTTTTTACTCGCTCTTATTTTAGAGTGTAGTGGCTAAGGTTTTCGGCTGCTGATCCCACAGGTCGCGGTATGGAATACCGGCTGCGGCGGCTGCATTTTCTATGGAGGCGAAAATGCTGTAGACTCATGTGCTCACATTTGGGCGCACGTCGAAGAACCCCAGGTGGTCGGAATTTCCGAAGCCCTCCACTACGGCGTTTCTCATAATCATATGGCTGATTTTGGGACGTTAAACACCACATATCATCTATATACGCATGATCTACCTAGCACAAGGAATGCTGCGCTTGACTCGCACTCCAAGAAAGAGCTTATTTCTGATCCTCTGAAGAAATCACTCCTCCAGCTACTTTTCTGTTTCCGTTTTGCGGCATTATTTACAGATTATATGAACAATATATAGTAGTTAAGTTTGTTCCCTGCCCCTCGAATGTAACAAATAGAGTGCCAAGTAGGGTATATAAGCTATTTCGGCGAAGCAGACACAAGTGATTGTTTAATTAAAGACGTTAAACCTGATAGCGCATTTGCGTATATTAATTATACGCTTCGTAGTGCATTCGTTCATCTCCATGCATGTATTGCAGCTGTACATACGTTTTACGTGGGTCTTTGTACACGCACTGCTGCTATGGTACACACTGTTCAACGCAGAAATTTGGGCTAGTTGGTGGTTGTAGAAGCTGGTTCTGTGCACACATTTTGCATGGGTCCAAAATATACGAGTTCTCGACTATTTTTATTGCCATCAATCGTATTACCATCAAAAAAAAAAAACGCCCGGCCTGCGCGGCACGCGCAGCACAGTCACAGCGAAAGCTGGAAGAGTGGCCTTCAAGAGCCTTTTACAATAACTCTCAGGGTAACTGCTACAAGTACACTTGCTGGGTAGCCACTCCACTGTATATAATCAAAATTTTTGAGTAGTTAGCCAGCATTCACTATGCTATCCTTCATCATTCTTCATAGAAGCTTGGTATCCGCTACACCCTTATTACGACTGAAGAATCATGCCTGAAGCGGGTATGCATCACAGTAAGTGATCAAGAACAAGCTTCTGTAATGGGCTGAAGCATTAGACGACCCACTAGTTGCGCAATTCACAATGTGTGACGCCTGGTTGTTCTTTTGATGTTGTAAAACACTTTATTACTTATAGTAAAGCGATTCCTTTCCCGAAATCAAGCCTACCTAGGGCCGGCCAGTTGGAAAGCCAGTTTCAAGCACCGGTGTGGCTCAGTGGTACCATACTGGGCTGGCACGCCCAGTATGGTACTACTGAGTTGTACCACTGTTACTGAGTATGATCTCAAAGTTCGAATGACCTTGTTTTATGGGGGCTTTGTTAATGACCAAGTTTTTTAAAATTATTCTGTACGATAGTGGTTACGGAAACCGGCGGCGAACAACTACAGCGTCGCACGTGAACTGTGTTGCGATCACATAACAGCTTTGGCTGTTATGAACTTAGGCGGCCATTGCGCAATAGGCAAACGTTCTTTTTGTTTAATTTGATTAATTTATTTCAATTGATAGATGTCCGCACACAGGTGTAAATGAAAAGAGAAAAGGTTTGAAAATATCCTAAGAAGCTCGAAAGAAAAGCACTTTAGTTCCTTCTAAACTTCCCGAATGTTGAACAAAAAACCGAAACATTAACAAGCTTCCCACAATATGGCCAAGGATCTAGCAGCGCCGCCCAATCTTTGATACCAATACAACATTCCACTTAGTGCGCGCGCGATGGAGCGTAGAGTGGGGGAGCATCCAAACGCGCAAATTTGTACACGACAGCACCTCCGTTGATATGTAGCCGAAAACATTCATGCTTACTTTTGACCTATGTTGCCACTTTTTTATTATTCGAAATGGCTTGGAGCAACATTTGACACGTCTACGGTGTCTAATGTTCACTATGCTGACTTCAAGTTGCTGCATGAAGGCGGATGCACCACATACAACAGACATCATGCATATACAGGGAAGACGAAGAAGTGTGTTTTGAATAGGAGCTACTTCTGCTAACTCCAGCGTATTTCAGTTGTAAATTAAGTCTGTTGATCAGTTTCCGCTGCTACCTTGGAGGGGATGGAAGTAGACCACCCCGGGCGCCTGCCGGCACCAGCGGCGTCAGCGGCGACCGCCTCCAGGAAGCGGATGGGACAAGCGAGCGACAGCGACAGTGAAGATACTCATGCTTACTATCTCAGCAGTGAGGAATTCTCAGATGACGGTTTTCAACCTGTGCTGAGCCGCAAGGCGAAGAGAAGGAACATGAGGACATCCTCATCCTCAAACTGTAAGTGAAGCGCCAAAATTGAACACTTATACCATCCTGTTTCTGCCTGCACTTCCTACCGTCAGCATGAAACGCCTTAACAGACAGTCTGTGTCGAGGTCTCTGGAAACGCTCGTGCCAAATGAGATCACGGACATAAGAGTGAACGCCAGAAAGAATATACTGGCTGTTAACGTTTTGCACGCAAGTGCGTTGGGCGTTCTGCGCACTGTAACTGACTTGGACGGCAACCAGGTGCGCTCTCATGTTCCCTTGGGATGTGATGTAGTAACCGGCGTGATCTACGACATTGATGTCGCTATTTCCAATAAGGACTTACAACTTCTTGTCAAGTCAACAACTGATACTCCAATTGTTGATGTCACCCGGCTAGGCAAGTCTCGCTGTGTGAAGATTGCGTTTAAGAGCACATCACTCCCCTCTCATGTGAAGGTGGGGTACTTCAGACATGCTGTGCGGCCTTTCATTCCGAAGCCTCTCCAGTGCCGTAAATGCATGAAACTTGGACATGTGAGCAGCGTCTGCGAGAATTCGGTGGTATGCCACCGCTGCGCCGAGCACCATGAAGC
Source organism: Rhipicephalus annulatus (assembly GCA_013436015.1). Taxonomy (NCBI): domain Eukaryota; kingdom Metazoa; phylum Arthropoda; class Arachnida; order Ixodida; family Ixodidae; genus Rhipicephalus; species Rhipicephalus annulatus. The sequence continues at coordinate 12,249 of WOVY01010489.1, forward strand.
GGATAAGTGCGTCGCAACTGTTAAGAAATGCTCTAATTGCAATAGATCCCATGAAGCCACATCGAAGGACTGCCCGCGGATTCAGAAGGAAATTGCCATCTTGAAGGAGATGGTGCGCGATCACTCATCTCATCGAGAAGCCGCAGCTAAAGTCAGAAGGCGTTGTTCACGTCGACGTCGGTCTTCGAAGATGCCCGCTACCTCCTCGACACGTTTGCGTGATCCCTCATCAGTACCACCTCCTTTGCCTCCCAGACCACATGCCGTCGGAAAGGCTGTAAAGGACAAAGCCAGTGAGCATACCCTAACTGCGACAGAGTGGCCTGCACTTCAAGGGGAAGCAGCATCAAGCGAACCGAAGGAGCTTCATGACGGCCAGTCCGCGCTCCCAGTTCGAGATCTTTCCAACCAAGACAGGCAAGTGGCTGCAATCGTGCAATCATTAATTGCCACGATTTGTACGCTACTGAGCAGCATACAATCTCCGTCTGCTAAGAGTGCACTGCAAATACTGGATGCACTGAATCCAGTTCTTGCTAACTTCGTATAAGCACAATGGCTCAACAAAATCTCATCTTCCGCACTAAAGTTAAAAGTGCGTCGATTTTTCAGTGGAATGCCAGAGGCATGAAGTCCCGTATCTCGGACTTTCGCCAATTTGTTCGGGCCAATCAATTCCCTATACTTGTCATATGTGAACCAAACGTATCAACGCCTTATAGATTGTCCGGTTATGAAGCTTTTTGTTCAGCTGCTTGCGAAGAACGAAGCAAAGTAATTGTTTACATTCGCACAGACTTGACTTATCTTTCGCACCCAATAAGTTCAAATGACGACAATCAGTACGTGTGTCTTCGTGTGAAGAAGAATGCAGTTTCGTTCACGCTTATTGGTGGATATATATCTCCGTCATCGCGATTTGACTGCGACAGATTAAAAGACATCCTAATGAGAACCGATGGGCCTTGGATCATTACCGGTGACTTCAATGCCCATCACATGCTTTGGGGGAGCACTAGGATGAATGCCAGGGGCCGGAACCTTGTTACATTTGCTTCCGATTACGACCTTTCCATCATGAACGATGGTACCCCCACATATCTGCGGGGTCTCACGTATGGCAGTTGCCTTGACCTGACATTGGTGTCACGGTGCTTCTCTCACAAAGTTAAGTGGTTTTGCGATATTGAGACTCATGGGAGTGATCACATACCCACCTACGTGACGATCGATGGTATCATAAAAAAATTCTCTTCCGGTGTTGCAATTGGCACTGACTGGTCGATGTTTGCATCGCGTGTTGAGAACGCTTGCCAAGAAGGCCTCGCCTGCAGCCAGGAAAATACCATAGTAGAAGCTATGCAAGCGTCCAAATGCAAATTATCATTTTCGTCTAAAGTAACACAGTTTGACATCGAACTGGAAAAATTACGAGCTATACGAAGGCGTGCGGAACGACGATACAGACGCACAAGATCAATTTACGATCTGGGGGAAGCAAGGCGGCTCCAGAAAAAGATTCAACGACGCATTTACAAACTGGAGAGCGAACGCTGGAAAGCATTCTGCGAATCTCTAGACCCTCATAAACCGCTGTCATATATCTGGAGAACAGTTCGTGGTCTTCGCTCCTCTCCACAACAACGGCACCCTTTTAAAGCTTTGGCACTCCATCATGGAAAAACAGAACTCGAGGTGGCTGACGAATTTTGCACGAGAGTTGCCGGGAATATTATGAACGAGAGCATCGACGCCGTGATCGTTCCTGAGACGCGATTACCAGAAATGGACACTCCGTTCACCATGGAAGAACTGGAAGGTGCGTTAGTCGCTTCTAAGCGCATGTCATCGCCAGGTCCTGATGGTATTACTTATAGTGCGTTGGGACACCTTGGACAAAAAGCTAGAAAAGAACTTTTAACATGCTTCAACAACTCCTGGCTCAGCGGCAGTGTTCCCCGAGAATGGAAAATAAGTCGATTAATACCACTTTTGAAATCGGGAAAATCACCATTGGACTTGACAGCGTATCGCCCTATTGCCCTCGCAAGCTGCCTCGGAAAAGTGATGGAAAGAATGGTTCTATTTCGTCTCGAGTGGTACTTGGAACGATACACCAAATACCCTTCTTGCATGGCAGGCTTTCGTCGGGGCCGCTCCTCCATTGACTGTGTCATTGATTTATCGACATTTGTTCAACAAGAAAAAAGTCGCAAGCGCATATCAGTGGCACTCTTTCTTGACGTGAAGGGTGCATATGATAATGTAGCTCACGATTCCATCCTCACTTCTCTCGCAGCAATGGGCATTGGTGGACGAATGTTTCAATGGATAAAAGACTATATAACTGGCAGGGGTTTCTTTGTGCAAACAGATGAGGGTAAAACTGCTGAACATTACACCTACTGCGGAGTACCTCAGGGAGGTGTTTTAAGCCCCACATTGTTCAATGTGGCCCTCATTGGTCTGGTGAAGGTTCTGCCAAAGTCGGTGTGCCTATCCATATACGCCGATGATATTTGCCTCTGGAGTGCTGCAGTTACTCGCCCTCAGGTGCGTGCACGAATACAGCGGGCAGCAACCCTCACAACAGCCTACCTTCAGAAACAAGGCCTAAATATATCAACTGTGAAGTGGGCGTTGATGGCGTTTACACGCAAACCAATGACGCCATACCCTGTTTACATCAATGGGCAGAGTGTCAAATATGCACGGACGCATCGTTTCCTGGGCATAATCATCGACAGAAGTCTTTCGTGGAGCCCACATTGTGCGTACTTGAAGAAGAGACTGCTATCTATTGTGCATATCATGAAATTCTTGTGCGGTAAAGCATGGGGAACTTCTGTGGCCTCCATGCTACAGCTGTACAGGGCCCTATTTCTGGGTCTATTGCGCTACAGCTTGCCGGTGCTGACTAACACTTGCAAATCGAATACTCATTCATTGGAGAGTTTGCAGGGTCAGACACTGCGTATCTGCCTAGGACTGCCCCGATGCCCTTCTACTTATGCCACAATTATGCTTGCCAAAGACCATCCGGTCAGGACATATATAGTTGTGGATTGCCTCAGAGCGCACATTCGACATGCTAGCCGTGTCCCCGACCACCACGTGGCCCTTCTACCTTCCGGAAGACCACGTGCTACGTTTTCAGACGTCATAGCCAAGCACCTAAACAGCATTCCATCAGGATATACGCCAGCTGCGAGAACGGCATGCCCTTTGTGGTGCCTCGACCAGCCGCAAGTACGTCTAGAAATTCCGGGAATCAAAAAGAAAAGCAGTCACTCCAGAGTAGCATTAAAGCAAGCAACACTGCTATTATTACATGAGTTGTACTTAGACCGAACGCAGATATACACTGATGGGTCCGTCTCATCCAGCAGCTCATCAGGTGCCGCTGTAATTCCGGCTGCAGAAATGACAATCAAGTTTAGGTTTTCGCATATGACTACATCTACGGCATCAGAGCTTGCTGCTATAAGGGCTGCTTTACAATATCTTGTTCAAGAACGTCCAGGAAAATGGGTCATATTCTGTGATTCGAAGGCAGCGCTTCAGAGTTTGCAGTCTACCATGCGTAGGAGGAGCCATGACCAACTGGTAGAAGAAATAAGACATTGCCATCATGAAGCTCTAGCACGAGGGCATGATATTATATATCAATGGCTGCCTGGACATATCGGTATTACCGGAAATCAATTAGCCGATGATGCAGCCCGCTCAGCCCATGAAGAAACCCGTGTAGTCCCGATTCCTCTATCAAGGAATGATGCAGCAAGACAACTTTACCTGCTGGCTCGAGATCTCACACGCACGTTCTGGTCGTCTACCACCTTCCAAAGGTGTCAATTTTATGAACTGGATCCTTCGCTCAAGCTAAAGCTACCATCACACCTTTCCCGCTCCGATGCGACACTGTTATGCCGCCTTTGGTTGGGTGTTGCATTCACAAAGGCGTACTCCTTTCGCATTGGTATGGCAGACACTCCTACATGCGACTACTGCGGAGATGAAGAGACCATCGAACACGTCCTGTGCAGCTGCGCTTGCTACGACACAAAGCGATGCCAGCTACGGATGGTTTTGAATCGACTTGACCCCGGACCATTTTGTGTGCAGAAGATACTAGGACCTTGGGCATCTGCCTCAGTTGCGCAGAAAGCAACTAAAGCACTGCTACTTTACCTTAGGTCAACAAACCTGAGCGACCGCCTGTAAACTGTGTGTGCTCCCCGAGTGTGCTCGTGATTGTGTGTACCTTCTCATCTTTCTGCAACCTCTTTTCTCCCCTTTATCCCCTCCCCAGTGCAGGGTAGCAAACCGGATGTGCGTCTGGTTAACCTCCCTGCCTTTCCTTGCATTTTTATCTCTCTCTCTCTCTCATGCATATACATCTACCTCCTAAAAGTGCAGAAAGGTTCGCTTTGAAACTGTGGTTCGTTTTGAAACTATGAAGATGCACACGCATCTTGCACACGCACTTTTAGGTGCGAGGCTACGCACCCGAGTACACAGTCTGCGCCAAGGCGACACGAAAAATGAGCAGAAGTAGTCGTTTAACCCCGTGCAACGACCTTGCACATGACCCACGCTCTTGCCGACTTCCGACGCCGGTATAGCGTGTGCGAACCAGCAAGACATGGTCGTATGTACTCGCAATATATCTCTCCGTTCGAACAGAATGAATACGATCTCCAAGCAGCACGACAAGAGCAGTCGATCCACTGCCCACATCGCGCCTCGAGAGACCAAGCCGCAGAGAACAGCGTCGGCGGCGATGATTGCGTCTTGCTCCTGTACACACCAGCGGCGGTAAATCCGTCACCTGTTTGTCGGCGGTACGTGTACACGCACTGCACCTCATCTACAGCTGGAGAGCTTTACCGCTCGGTACGCCCCACCCGCCCATCTAACGAAAAGAAAGCCAAGCAGCGACGACATGCATGCAGCCACGCACTGTTCCTTCCCTCCAGTGCCAGGCCAGATAAATTTAGTCGTCGGCACCTGTATACATTACACGATAGTCAAGAAGGGTCCTGACAAGGATCCTTTTAGAACGCGACGCGTTTCAGAAGGCGACAAGTATAAACAGGCCGGAAGACGCGTGCACGACTTGCTAATAACGACCCCGCGGCGACCGGCAGCCGAACTCCGCCTCTCCGACCCGATCGACGCCTCATTTTAACACGGCCCACTTACGACAGCAGCATCGTGGGCAATACTGCTTGTTGGGTGCTTGTTCGCAGGGTCGAAAATAGGTGCCGCATTTACTCGAATATTAAGCAGGCATTCAGACTGAACAGCTATTCCTACTATGCACTTTAGAGTCCTATACGGTCTAGATATTAGATGACAAAAAAAATAACGACCCGGACTTCAAGTCCGCAGAGAAATAAACATCGACAGAATGTGAGAGGGAACTGAGGAAGTTACTACCTGCACCACAACTGTATTGAAGGTGTATATAAACATTAACAGAAAAACTAGCTTTCTGGTGTCCGACTTTTTGTGAAAATACATTTCACAGGTCTAATAATAAAGATATAAGGGGCTCATTCTTCGCCGACATGTTGCCTCAAAATGATGTGGTTCACGTGTTTTTTCTCCCAATGATCCACTTCTCTGCTGCATTACTTTAGAGAAAGAGTGAAATTGAAGACAGGATGTGTTTGACCAGGCTTGTATGTTTTGAAACAGCCCTTGTCGGATTCTCTCTCTCTTCATTGATCTCTCTACGTTGGTACCATTTTTGCGAAGCACCTGAAACCTAGTACGAAGCACACGGTACACTGGTCAACCTTACAAACCGTTTTGTGGGCGCATATTTATCAGCTTCCACACTTAATGCACGATAAGTTTGTTACAGACAGCACAAGAGCTACTGAAGGTATAAGTTGATGAGCGTCGTCAGAAAAGACGCCGAATGGCATGCATGCTCTCTGCACACCCAGTGTGCATAATACATAAAGACTCGTCCTTTTGATAGAGAAACACAGAGCGTTTCAGTGAACATATTGAATCAATGAATAAACTTTATTTAAAACTGGTCTGGCAGTTTAAGGACATTTAAAGGTGAAGATACAGCCATTAAGCTATAAGAATGGTCGAATCACCCGAAAAATCGGGTTTGCTGCTTCTACACAGGCAAGTCAATATTGGAAGGACTCGAAGTAGTTATCAGACGTGCAATCATCAAAATCAGCCTAACTGTGGCAGTCAGATGATTCTGATAAAAATGGAAGACTTGAAGCCTGCCACTGGGAGTTCGTAACAAGCTCAACGCACGCAAAACGCTAACGCTGCTAAGTGATGCTATGTATATAACGACGAACTCCATACGTTTTCATTCGAAAAACTAGATTTTACTTCCGTAGCCCAAGTGCTATTCTTTTAGCCCATGCCCTTTACAGCTGTCGGAAAGTGCCTTGATAAGAGCAAGAATCAAGCGACCTCGAGATCGTCCCTGGCACATATATTTTTACGTGTATACAGCGCCAAATGGGTAACAATCAATCCATACGGTCCATATACTTAACCGCTTAATATGTACACGTATATATCGGTACTAGAAATGCCAAAGGGGAGTTATTAGAATTCTAGCAGAAGAAGATAATTAATGGATTTTGAATACCTTCCACTGAAAACGAGTGAACCGTAAGTGAACACGGAGGAGCCCTAATGGCGAAAGTAAGAACGAAATAGACTTTATACTGAGTGCACACCCAGGCATCGTGCAGGATTTGGAAGTACTTAGAAAGGTACGATGCAGTGACCATGGAATGATAAGGTCTCCAATTCGCCAATAGACTTGAAGAAGCAACGACAGCAACTGATACGCAAGAAGCTAATCAATGAGCTAGCGCTGAAAGGGAAAGTACAGGCATTCTGAGTCCCGCTTCAGAACAGATATGTGGTTATCATCGAGAAAACTAGCCTTAGCGTTGACGTAACGAATTATAATCTGGCAAGTATCATTGCGGAGTGTGCAGTGGAAGTTGGAGGTACTTGGGATAGACAAAAACCAGATGTGTACACTAAGGTAAAAGGAAGGTAAAGAAACTAGAAATATGCATAGGATAGTCAAAGTAGCGTAGCCGTTTTACAGAGATATGTACAGTACAGTATCTGGGACAACCACGAGTATAATGTAGTAACTATCAGTAACCCAGATGACATCCCACCAGTAATGACAACAGTCAGGAAAGCCTTGAAAGGAATGCAAAGAGGCAAAGGTGCCGGTGAGAGTCAGGTAACATCAAATCTGCTGAAAGACGGAGGACAAACTGTGTTAGAAAACTCACCACCCTGCGTACGAAGTGTCTCCTGACTGAAAGGGTACCAGAATGTTGTAAGAATGCTAACATCATCCTACTTTATAAGAAAAGGGACGACATGGACTTGAAGAATTACCAGCCAATCAGCTTGCTCTCCGTCGTATGCAAGTTATTTATAAAGGTAACTGCTAACATAATCAAGACATTATAATTCAATCAACCAAAGTATCAAGAAGGATTTCATACAGGCTACTACAGGCTACTCAACAATAGACCACATTAATACTATCAATTAGGTGACAGAGAAACGCTCAGAATACACCCTACAAATATATACCTATGGCCTTCATATATATTACGAGAAAGCATTTGATTCAGTAGAGATATCAGTAGTCATGCAGACACTGCGGAATCAGGGCGTCGATGAAGTGTATATAAACATCCTGGAAATAATCAACAGCGGATCAACTGAAATTACAGTGCTACATAAAGGAAGCGACCGAATATCAATTAACAAGGGTGTAAGACAGGGAGACACAATCTCCCCAATGCTAATTACCGCGTGCTTACAGGAGGTTTTCAGAAGCATAGAATGGGAACAGTTAGGGATAAGAGTTAATGGAGAGTACCTTAGTAACCTGCGCTTCGCCGATGAGATTGCATTGCTGAGTAACTCAGGGGACGAATTGCAACTCATGATTACGGAGTTAGACAAGGAGAGCAGAAATGTGGGTCTTAAAATAATCTGCAGAAAACGAAAGTAATATACAACAACCTCTGAAGAGAACAGTGCTTCGAGATAGATAGCAGTGAACATGATGTTGTAAAAGAGTACGTCTACTTAGGACAGGTAATAAGGGCGGAGCCGAACCACGAGATTGAAATAACCAGGAGTATAAGAATAGAGTGGAGCACATTCGAAAGCGTTCACAATTCATAAATGGTAGATTGCCACTATCCCTCAAGAGGAAGGTATGCAATACCTGCATCTTACCGGTACTTACCTGCGGAGCAAGGACCTGGATGATTACCAAGAGGATTGAACTTAAGCTGAGGACGACGCAGCGAGCAATGGAAAGGAAAATTATAGGTGTAACCCTAAGGGACAAGACGAGAACAGAGTGGGTCAGGGAACAAACGGGTGTTGAGCACATCATAGGCGAAATCAAGAAGAAGACTTGGTCATGGGCAGGGCCAGCACCTCAAGCAGGACACGCAGTGCAAAGGCAAGATAACCGCTGGTCATTAGGTATAACAGACTGGATTCCAAGAGAAGGCAAACGGGTAAGGGGAAGACAGAAACTTGGGTGGCCAGATGGAATTAGGAAGTCTGCGGGTACAAAGTGGCAGCAGGAAGCACAATACCGATTTAACTGGCGGAACATAGGAGAGGCCTTTGTCCTGCAGTGGGCGTAGTCACGCTGCTGCTGCTGCTGCTGCTGCTGCTGCTGCTGCTGCTGCTGCTGATGATGATGATGATGATTAAGATGACGACGACTGATGATGATGATGATGATATAACATCAGAATTCTCAGCTTTATTCACGTCCGCGACAGGACAAAGGTTTTTTTCCCCAATGGACTCAATTTCGCCTTATCTTGTGCAATCATTGATTTATTGCCAGATTGATTGATTGATTGATTGATTGATATGTAGGATATAACGTCCCGAAACTACCATATGATTATGAGAGGCGCCATAGAGAAGGGCTCCAGAAGTTTCGACCACCTGGGGTTCTTTAACATGCACCCAAATATGAACATACGGGCCTACAGCATTTTCGCCTCAATCGAAAATGCAGCCGCCGCCACCGGTGTTCGATCCCACAGCCGGCGGGTCAGCAGCCAAGTACCTTAGCTACAAGACCATCACGGCGGGGCTTGTGCGATCATTAAGTGTAACTGACTGGATTCCCAGAGAAGGCAAACGCTTGAAAAGGAGACGGAAAATTAGGTGGTAAGATGAAATGCAGAAGCTTGCAGGTATAACGTGGCGGCAGAAAGTGCAGGACCGGGTTCATTCGCGGAACATGGGATTTCCGTCCTCCACAGCGTTTTCTAGGCATTTGTATCCATTACATTGCTCTAACTGATACGCATGACGTGGCCCACCAAGGTTCGTTTATTTTAACAGTCAGCTATAGAATACCGGCATCGGCAGCTCATTCTCTGATCCCTCTTGTTATCTTCCTACTGCTTAGAACAAAAATTAAAGTTGTTTATCTTTTTAATTAAGGCCCGAAGCTTTCGGACGCGTTCTGCGTTTCAAGCCATATGAGATACATTCTCATTGCAGTGCACACTGCTGTCTGTACACAGTCTCTACATCGTACAATCAAGGGAACTGCAGGAAGAACAACGGCATTAGGTTCCACCCCCGCAGCAGCCACATTTGGGTTTTACAGCATTTCTTTTATGGAATAGACGGTATGCACAGCCTTGGCACCAGCAACCGATCACGGCGTGCGCTAGCTCTTCAGCACCCAGCAGCCGGGGCACACCTCCTCTGCCGTCGGCGGCGCCGCGTCGGCATGATGTACGCGAGAGCGCCATCCGCCGGGGACAAACAGGTGGCAGGCAGGAAGGTCTCCGAAACGGGTCGTTCATAGCCGCCGCCGCCCCGAGGGATTCGCGGCTATATAGCGCTGCCTGATTTACGAGCCGACGGCCCGCAAAATGCGTGCAGCCTGTACAGTCTCAGTGTACTGCTCTCCCCAGTGGACCCAAGAGGGAAGGAAGGCGGCCGTTCGTTCTGTCTCTCTGCTCGCTGTACACCCTCTTGTTTGTTCTTTCTCGCGGTACGCGTTAACAGCTTGCAGACTCCGCTATTAACTGTCTGTTAGCCCTATCTACCTGTTCCACCCTCCAGCCTTCTCGCTCCCACTCGTAAATGCTGTATGCCGTCCGTTGCAAGAAGGCGTGGTGGCTGGCACAGATGGCGCTCGCGACAGACACTGCGCTCGCGGCGCACAGTGTACAGTTGTAAGCGGTTCTTTACAGCGGCGATCTTGTGGTACGGTTTAGGCCTGCTGTCCTCTGATATTGCGTAACAGGTATAGATGCAGTCACACTTGATTAATTAAATATCGAGCCATAAATTGGAGCGCACGTGCACGTATGAAGGCGATTCTGCAGCATGTTGCACAGCTGCAATGCGGTCAGCTTGTCGATCGGTGGTGATCTGCACATTCCTAATTTAAGAGTACATACTGACGGTTTCGTCATTCGTATGCAAGGAAGGAGCAGAGGAAAAGGAGAGAGAGGAAATGCAGGAATGACAGCCAGTTTGGCATGACTGGTATGCTACCCCACACAGGAGAAAGAGATGGGGGGGGGGGGAGGGACTTGAATAAGAACAAAGAAAAAGAGAAGGAGAAGCACACAGGCACATAGATAATGTCTAAGAGCAGAGCAACAGTCCTGTGAGGTATAAGACATCATTAGGAGTCTACAGCCACTCGTCAGTCTGTTTATCAAAGTGTCCTTTTTATCACCCTATGAAAAGATTGTACTGCAATCGAGTATATAGAGATCACAGTGATGTCATAGGAATCGATGATACCAACATGATAGCAGCAGCCAAACTAATACTGAAACAGATTTTCACTCGTTGTCACACGTTAGTCAAATTATACGCCGTCTAGCTTTGCTGGCTGAACCCTGTGCAATGGCTGCTCTCGCTGGTTCAATATCGAGAGCTCATTTCGGGTCAACTATGCATCGCGAGAATTCAGAAATTTCGCGAGTGGACACATTCGAGACGTTTCGTGTTCAGCGTATGCGCCCTCATCCCGATCAAGAAGCCAATCTCAGAAATATATTTGATCGTAGGAGGTGTTCGTCATTAGTTCGCCGCATTCGTGAATGATATTTTTACTATCATGATCATTTCAGTGCTTGACTTCTCCTTCCACTCTGAAGCTTGGCAACCTAGGCTCACCTTGGATAGTCTTCCGCACGTTTTCTTATTACCTGTCTCTGCATATCCCTTTGCGTCGTATCAGTAGTCTCCTCTTAATCGTACAGTCTGAGTGTATACGTGTCATTGATTGTCAGTGCGAGAGAACGTGTCAAGAGGATATGGGATATTCGTTTTCTCACATAGCCTGGTATTTTGCGACGTATACGTTCGGCTATCATTCACTAACCTTCCCTTTCATCCTATGCGATATGCGTCTTAAAAGATGCAGCTCGTTGTCATCAATGTAACACTCCACCAGTCACTCACGCCTATAACGCAATCTCTGCAACAAAGTAAGAGAACACGGACAACCACGTCAAGGGCTGAAACGGCAACGTATCTCAAGCAGACGACATTGAAGGTGCGGTTTCAATTAAAAAAATCTACTGTGCTCGTTCGATCAAGACGGGACAGTCGTTTACGCTGCACAATTCATGTATTCGTTTTTGAGACAAACGGCCTCCGTGCGCCGGTATACAAAGCGACTGAGAATCAGTCTCATATGAAGGGTCTGTACGCAGGATTTCGTTCACGGCGTTCACCCTCATGACCACGTCCAACTTATGTTCAGCTATACGACCAGATAATACGATAACGAGCAAGGTCAGTATGGGGCCAAGAACCCAGGCGGGTGCCGCCACCTCTCTCACTTCGCGAGGAAAACGCGCTAGTGTATCCCTTACATCTGAACTACTGACAGCCTGCACCAATGCAAAGGGGATGGCGGCGCACTTATGATAGATGGGAGGACGCCTCACTTCAAGAGCGGCAAGTTTTTCTTTAATGGCTATAGAGGTTTATACCGTTCCGTAATACCAATCACAACAATCTCGGCCGATGCACGTGCTTTGCGTTAATTCAAATACATCGTTTGTTAAGCGTATAGCCGAATTGCATCAATAAGTCAAAGGTCCCACAGGACGGTCTCTCTCGCATGCAAGTATATACCGGACAGCGCGACCTTCTTAGAAATGGACGTGATGATAGTCAGCGCGTGAAAGTGACCTCTAAGTACAGCGATCGTTATCGTCCTACGTAACGTATTGCACTGAATGCGAAACGTGAATAATGTGGCTAACGAAATAGCATTGGCCGCAAGGATCCCTCGACCGCCTGTTAGGTTATGCTTGTAAAAGTTCCGAACCGTATCCAAGCGGGAAACACGAGCATTTTCCATGTGGTAACGCGAGGCGGTGCATCTTTCTGGGACATAAATGAAATCACTCATATAGAGCCCGCAACCACACCGAGGTTTTGCCGATGTGACCACGAGGTCAACCAGTCAGTGCGAGTTCAGTCGCTAGTCTAATTGCGTTGGCGAATGTATACGCACTCTTTCTCTCCCCTTCCCACAGCCCATACCTGTACCGACCACTGCAAGTTACTTAGGATTCGCTTTACGCGGAGGAAAGCTCAGAGGTCGAAATCAAAGACCAATTCGTTCGAGATAACCAAGCATATGCCGAAGGCCAGCGCTTTTGCTCCATCCCTCGTGCTATTACGACTACTAATGCGGGCTCTCACCGTAGCACTATGGCGAAATTTGTATACGCAGCCGTGGCACCATGACGATGCATGCGTGTGGATTTTCTTATCTGTGCCCAGAAATTTTGTGAGCATTTCGAAAACGCTGCAACCTATCGCAGCACTTTTTAAACACGAAAGTGTTTTATGCCGGGGCCCAGCAAGGTTTCAGTGACGTATTCTCGTCACGGAAGTGCGTTGAAAAAATACACACGGTCAGAAGACAAATAAAAGAAAATTTCGTGAGCGGGAGTGGAGCCCGCGACCTTTGGATCCTGCGACAACGGATGCCTGGCGCACTATCCACTGCGCCATGTTAACATACTTTGAACCGTTAAAATATTGCGCCTTTTATATCTACCACAGTCGTCTCAGCTTTCTTGGTAAAGTGCAGTAATGAATCATGACCGTGGCATCCAGGATTAGTTTCTTCTAGGCGTCTGTGTCATTCAGCGCTTTTCGAATAGAAGTAGGTGAAATTTTGTCAACGCCAAACACACCCCTCAGGTGGCGATCTTACGTCAAGCATCGGTGTCACTCATAGCATTCATCCATGCCAAAAAGTAACTCTGCAACGCATAAAGCAACACGCCTATACTCCGTCTAGATGTACCAACTCCGTGTGTGCCGCTTACGCTCACTCAGTGAGAAATCTTGGCCGGTCAAAAGGCAACACAACACACATTGCGTTTCCATCTGATTGGGCCATGGCATTCAATAACTCCAACATGCTACGAGTAAAGGACCTTATAGACCAAGTTCGGCGCCCAATCAGTCGCGTTCTTCTGGCTGTCACGTCGTTTTCTCTGGTTCCGCACTGACCTATGACCATAAAGATTTTCTATTACTGATAGATGTTAGTCGTCAGGATAGATATGTATGACTAAGCGTTAACGAGAATGCATTCACGTTAAGTGGTGCTATAGCTGTCAAACACAAATCGACATTGCGAGAGCTCTCTTATATGGATGCACAGTAAACATTAAAGTACTTCTGTAAGACGCGTTTTACTTTTATGTTTTAGCGATTCTTATGACGAAGGGATCAAACATGGTTTTCTCACAATGGCCACGCACCACGTGACTATAGCTGTTTTGTGAGAACTGTATGAGAATGAGACACATTGTATTGAGAGGCATCTCATTGCGGACGATGATACATAATAGCTAATTAGTACCGCCTAATATTTACACAGCCCATGTATATCTTAAACGCGGAGCAACATGCACCATGTCGAGCATGAACATAACATTTCAGATATTTATTTAACTAGAATACAAAACTATAGCGTGACGACTAATAAAAAAAAAGAAGACCAGCTTAGTTGCGTGTGGAAACCTTGTTTTCTACACACGTTAGCTTAGTGGCGCTTTATTTGTCTCGGCGATGAACGTAGCCAATCCAGCCTACAAATTACTAAAGTCACGTGGAACAAATATTGCTACGATCGACAAAGCGCAACAAGCACCCAAATGATGCAGACAGCGACGGATCCCGCGTGACGACACGAGATAACGGTGAGACCTCTTTGGACTAACTAGCTAGGCTGACTGCGATGGCAAATATCTTGCTTCATATCACCCTCTGCTTGCCCGAGACTCGCAGTTGAAGCAGAATAAACCAGCATTAAGCCATGTCTTTGTTCCTTGAGGCCTGCCCTTCCAGTGAAATGCGGTGAAGACTCGTTTTGTGATCGGTGTGGTGGTCTTCCCCTGCATTTTCCGCCGCGGTGGTCTAGTGGCTAAGGTACTCGGCTGCTGAGCCGCAGGTCGCGGGATCGAATCCCAGCTGTGGCGGCTGCGTTTTCGATGGAGGCAAAAATGCTGTAGGTCCGTGTGCTCAGATTTGGGTGCACGTGAAAGAAACTGAGGTGTTCGAAATTTCCGGAGTCCTCCCCTATGGTGTCTCTCATAATCATATGGTGGTTTTGTGGCATTAAACTCCACATATAAATCATCAATCAATCACTAATGACTGTGCATAAGAATAGCAGGGTTCTCAAAATTTTATATCGATTCGCGAACTCTGCATCGGTTCATGGTCTTTGTATACAGGGACCACAAAAGTTTCTTGCGTGACGCGAATGGGGTGTATTTCACAGCTTCAATAACAACGTACATTAAAGTAAGCTTCTGGCTTGAAATGACATTTTAGGGGACGTTAGTAACTCTTAAACAGCAAAAGAAAAATCTTTTCAGTTTATTACATAGAGAACGTTGAAAGTTTCCTCCAGAACTGGACATCAGCCTCGTTAAATTAAGCTAGGCAACTTCTCCAAAATGAGACAATAATATCGGCCCGGCGAATGCTGGGATGTGCACGAATAAATCACTGAAAACGCGACACTAAGAATCTGATAAATATATTGAGACGGTATCGAGAAGTTCAATATATAAACAACGTACAATTTTTTAACGGAAAAGTATGAAAGGTCGTATCAGCCTTGGCCTCGAATAAGAAAACATATAGAAGCTTGCCGCGTACCATAAAGGGCAGCTGGATACCGAAGAAACTGGTGAAGCGCCTTGTCAAGGAATTGGGAATCGTGAAAGACGAGGGCAAGTGATATACAACAAGAGCTACGCCATCAAATCAACTGCGCTAAAATGGAATGAGTTTTGGGGCTTCATAAACGACGACATGGTATCTCTTAGTCGGTGGGTTATGCAGAAAATAAAAACAAAAAAACGTCACCCATAAACCTGTCCCTTCACCAGATGCGTGCGAAGGCTTCTTTTTTTTTTCAAGCTATTGCGTTAATTACACTGCAGTGCATGGAATGGAGCAACACACTGGCTTTCATCTTTCAGTATTAACTTGAGGGCGTGAAAGAGCTCGTTTGGCAGAAATTGCGGCATCGGTGTCGGCGTAGTTAGTGGCGAGTGAACATAACATAATTGTTTCCATGACAAACAGTCGAGAAATATGTCAATAAAGTAGATAATAAACATCTTCGTTTCGAAGGAGAATCGAAACCAGCACGTCTGCGTCGCAGGCAGATGTCGTACCACAGAGCACCGCTATCGCTTGAAACTGCTTAGAGAAAAAAATAAAACACTACATGAATGTCATGTAGTACGACGAGTCTCCTTAATGCTGGTTCTGCAGTGAATTGTAGTAGAATTCCGAAGGCGAAAGGAAGCATTCCCAAAAGGTAAAGGGCGTCTATCCTGCAGATGTTGGTCTTATAAAAAAATTGTTTTGGCTGTTATGACTCGCCCTTCGGTATTTAGCGACCATTTTACTGTACGTTCATCCTATACCTGTCCGTCAACATCCACTCATTCCTCCATCATTCAAAAAAAAAAAAAGTGTAGGACATACATGAAGTTCATTCGCAGCAGTCTATTTCAGGTGTGAAATGTGAGTGAGCAATCAAACTTCTTCATTGGCCAAATTTAGCTCTATTAACTGTATAACTGAACTTTCGAGACAAAAAAAAACAAGGGAAATAAATAAAGAGGATGAAATTCGCTCATCACGTAACCAATTCTTCAGCAGGCCAGGTTGCTGTTTGGCTTGCGCCATTTGACTTGCGCCATTCCTTGTGAGTCGCACCATGTGCATGCGCTACGAACACATTTCCTGCAAGGCTTGTCTGCTGGCTCTTGGAGGCTGACGCTCGGCATTCTACATTTTCCACAAAATATCGCAATCTATTTAACACTTTGGAGGCGTCGTCGAAGTTTGTGGCATAAATCAATCAACTGTTGAACAACTCGGCACTTGTCGCCATCAACTATTATCTGTTGAGGTTACTTTCGTCTCATTAACTCGCTATTGAGAGTGCGATACCATTTCATGAAAATACGGCCGTGAGAAAATGGTCGACCTTTGTAGCTGTAGAAGAGGGCGCACAAGTGGCCACCTTTTTGGCATTCCAACGTGACCTCAAGACGGCAGGAAGTGTGACGCGCTATCGCATCTGGGCTTCGCCCCAGTCGGTGGCACCGCGGAAAGGAGCAACAAAACTGCACGCGCCCAGGAGGAGGCACGGAGCTTCTTCGGCCGGTTGTTGGCTGTCTGTGTTTTTGACCCGCTATTACGCAAAAACTGGCTGTTTTTTTATGTATCTAACGGCAAAAACGGTTGGCTTCAATGCAGTAAGGACGACATGGCGACGTGCCGGCGCAGCAAAAGTTGCAGGATTCGTCTCAATACTTCCGTCGTGTAAATCGTACTTCCGTGTGTCGAGCAATATCGAACGATTTAGGTTAGCAGTGCTACGCGGCCCCGCGAATGTCTAGAAGGTGTGTTTTATCAGACGTGAATACGTCCCACCCCTCTCTATCTCGTTTTCTAATTGCATATATGTACGCTAAAGCTGCGGCGGCGTCATACCACGAAAGCTTGATCGTATATCTGTGCTTTGGTGGAGCTGCTGATATTTCGTTTGCTTAATGCACCTAGATGGAAATACTATATAGGCGATAGATTGCGAACGCGAGCGCTTGATGTATTCTGGACGAACTACACTCTGAGCGTGTTTGCGAGACAGTCATGAGTAATAAGCGTACGTGGCACTTGTGTGCGTTTGCGTGCAACCACGCACACACTCAATCCAGGAACGGAGAAGTTCAACACGTGGGTTCATCTTTTACGGTCACGCTGCAAGAAGCCGGCGGTCGAAGAGCACGCCGATTCGGCCGCCCTCTTTCGATTATACGCGGGTTCCGCGTGTGGGCGCTGAGGCAATCTTTCCAACTGGGGGCGCCAGATATCGGGGCGAAAACCCGGCCAGCGCATACGTGGGTGAACAGCGCACAAAGGAGATCATTGACTATAAACGAATTAGGGACGTCGTCAGCCGCGCTTGCTTCCCGTAGAGCATTTTTCGTTCGCGAAGCACGTTTTCCTAAGGCGGGCGATGCGATACGGGCATCTTGGTCTGTAGAGAAGCGCGATCGCCATCATTCCTCAGAAGGTGGTGGCCTTCTTTCTTCTTTTCTTGCTCTCATTAGTGGATCGCGAGACACTGGTCGCACGCTATTTGTTCTCCCTTTGTATTAGTTAGTTCGTTCGTTCGTTGGTTAGTTAGTTAGTTAGTTAGTTAGTTAGTTCAATGACGCAAAAGCTACTTACGCTATGCTTGCATGTGTTCGTTAGCTTCGGAAATTTCGACCACCTGGGGTTCTATAACGTGCCCTTAAATTAAATTATACGGGCCTTCAGTATTTTTGCCTGCACCGGTAATTCGGCGGCCGCAGTGGAGTTTTGACCACACGACTTTCAGGTCAGCAATCACGCACCATTGACGACAAACTACGTGTTAGACTAATTCAGATGCGTCTAACAACAAGATTTTATTTCAATACTTGGCTCTGGGTCGTTGCGGGAAAAACTCATCACACGTTCAACCCGCCCTTCGCGCTTTTACAGTGAAGCATATTGAAAGGCGCTGTCGCACTCGCTGGCTTCGCATTTCGTTTCGTCTTTTGTGCCACAAACATGAAGTGCAAGAAAAATGTAATCAGGAAGCTTTTCACCAGAATATTCTCGAATGCAACGCAGAATTAGATGTCGAAATTTTCTCGATTCGAGTAAATAGTTATCCCTATCAGTCACGGCGTCCATATTTGTGAATGCCAGCTTCAAATGCGCGTCACACACCGCCTGTTTGTTCAAATGACTTGAAACTCGGAGTGAACTTTCCTGCGGGCTTCCTGAGTGGACAACTAGCGGCATTGAATTTCATGGTGCTCCATATTGCTCCAGAGGATCACTTTGCTGGAGACACTGCCGTGTTCAATGATCGTTCGACGTGCCGCGGTCTAGGACCAACGTCAAAAGTATGTTTTCCCAGTTCGAAACGAACACAACAAAAAAAAAACACTGTGCGTGCATTTTGGGTCTATTGGTTAATTCTTTTTATGCAAGTACAGAAGCTGACTGGTAGCCAAATAATTGAATAATTGGTTCCACACTCATTACCTTTAATTATAACTCGCACAAAAACACAATTAATTCATATTCTTGCATGGAATGTAATACTGAATGCCTTGGAATTATGCCACGCGAATTTGACGCGTTTCTGACAATGGCATCATAATTCGTGTCTGATGAAGTTATCATAGGCATTTTTTGTTCATTGATTTACTAAGTCTATAAAGAAACAAAATTAGCCATCCCTCACGAGATGAGCTGCAAGAGACCACCGTTGGTGGCATCTTTATATCTCGTAGCGCTGACTTTTCATTACCTTGAGCCGAGCCAGCTGGCAAACATTGTATGCAGACGCATTTGGTACTAGTGCATACGAAAAAGCCGTCGACAGCGTTGTCACTGAAGGAGGTAGATTTATTGCGCTACCGGTCATAAAACGTAGCGCTGCAAATTTGTTTGGTAATTTTGTGTTCCCACTGCAGTTTTTTTTTTGCCGCACGTATGTATCTTTTGATACTTCCACGCGATCTTCACCGCTCTGCGCATGAGGCACATCGCTTGGCCAAGAGAGAGAGAGAGAAAGAGAGAGAGAGAATAAAATTAAGTAAAGGCAGGGATGCTAACCAGAAATTGGAGCATCCGGTTCACTATACCCTGCACTAAAGGAAGGAAGAATGGGGAAGAAAGTCGAGAAAGAAAGAAAGCGAAGAACGAAATAGACGCACGCAAAAGAAAAAAAAATGTGAGCTGGGCTGCTGTGCCTATTCAGTAGGCCACTTCTACGCAAAAAGTTCAATGAGGCCTTCACTTATTTTCTGTGCAAAGATCAGATCATGTCGCCTTTCAAGCACTAACTGTTGTGACAAGGGTCTGTTCTCAAGACGAGCTAACGCAGCAGCTATAGCTGCCGTCTTTGCACGATGTAACGAGAGCAGTGACAGAGAACGTGCTTTATCGTTTCAATCGCTGCCGCAATGATCGAAAGCAGCACTATCTTCCATGCCAATTCGGAAGGCGAAAATTATGGTAAAAGTGACACCAAGCCAGAGTCGGCAAAGCCCCGTTGTCTCAAGTAGAGAGAGCACGGACGGAGGCCGAAGTCGAGAAGACGTGTCCAGCCTATGAAGTTGCGTGTGCCGTAAGCACTCAGCGTTCCACAGGGATTTCACTTCTTCATTAGCGATTTTTTGGATTTTCATTGCAGCAACTGTCCTTGAAAATGAAATAGATTCTTAGATTCTCCTTCAGCATGATCATGTGCTGATCGAGCAGCTGCACCGGCCTGTTCGTTGCCCAATATGCCGCATTGACTTGGAAGCCACTGAAATGTGATTTCGTGTCCTTCGTCGAAGAGGTGGTGAAGCAGCTCTCTAATTTCGAGCACTAGTTCTTCATGAGGTCCCCGACGTAAGGCGAATACCAAACCCTGTAGTGCGGCCTTGCAGTCTGTGAACACGCTCCATTTCTCGGCTTCTTGGTGTATAATGACTTTAACGGCGCTACGTAGAGCAGCAAGTTCCGCAGCTGTCGATGACGTCTCGTGGGATAACCGAATCTTCGTCGTTGTCGTTGTTGCAGGAGATATCACCGACCCTGCAGACCCATCCGCTTTAGTTGAAGCGCCACTATATAGATGGTTATGCTAACTGTACTTCTCACACAACAAGAGGAGGGAAAGCTGCTTTAGCGCTGGAGACGAGAGCCGAGCTTTTGACCGTATGCCTGGAACAATGAGTCGAACCTGTGGATGAGTCATACACCATGGGGGAGTTGCAATTCTTGAAGAAGTTATATATCACGTGGATATGCGTGTATGATATGACAAGACTGTCTAGCAGAATGAGGCCCGAGGTCGGTCTTCTGGCAGGGAGGCCAAGTTTTGAAAAATAAAGGGAGAAAAGAAAGAGAAATAGGGGAAACACCTATATGCTAAAAACGTACGCAGGTAGACTGCAGTAGCCTATAGTCTCTGTCCTCCTTATATGCGCACGAGGAAGCGAGAAGGGAAGTGAAAATGAGAGACAGAGAGTGCGAATGACGATAATATAGTACAGTGAAGTATATATGTTGTGATGCGCGTGTACATGTTCTTCAGATTCACCCCACCTACGTTAATGAGTGGAAGTGTCGCCAGGGAGCTACACAAAAACGGTCTATTTCAATGTTTCTAACACTTTTAGCAGGATCTGATTAAGAAAGGAAAGTCTGACGTGAGGTCACTCACGTCAGACCTTCCGCAGCTTCACACCCTACTCTGGCCTCTTCCGTTCACTGTATACAATCTGGGCAACGAGGCATTCGAACTCAAGTCTTTCTACCAATAGACCACGTCCTGCAGAGTTTTCCTTTAGAATATATATGGGTCTGTCTTCGAAATCATTTTGTGCGGCATTGAAATGTCTGGCGTTCTGGGCGGTAACAAGGGATGTGCACGCGTGTTACTTTAGGCGGCCTTCTCTTGCCCATGTGCAGTGTTCGCGCTGGCACTCGACTAATCGACTCAAGTTTTCCTGCAATGGTTCCTGGCCCGGATCCATCTCGATACTCGGCACGTAAAGCCTGGCGGGGCTCTGTGGCAAAAGGAAACGCACAGAAACGTACACACGTAGTACTCATCGCCCCATTGCGAATTGGTTCACGCACGCTGCGTTCCTTTCACGATCTTCTCTTTTTTTTTGTTCGTCTCTTTTCGCGACAGACATGGCGGGCTGCTTCCCGCATTTCTCCGCGCGGCAAACGCGAAACGACAGAGCGTGATGCCTCACAGTCGGGTTGCGAGCGCAATACTTAATACACACGGCCCTAACATCACTTCGCCCAGCAAATAACACGTTTCACCGACAAGGAAACGCGTCGCACTCTCGGCTCGCGCCGACGGGTCAACGAATGGCGATCACCGAACGGACCTTTCTATGGGTCTGTATAAGAAGAGACGGCGAATCGGGCAGTGCTCGAATCGCCTCAGCGATTCCGTACCCTCGTCAGACAATTATGGTTGCCGGGCTCGCACTGGTATAGTTCAATGCAGCAGTGGGTGCAGCGAGGCCCGTGCTTTTCCGCACCACTCTGGCCTCATCTCGTCCACTGTCCGACTCAATCTGGCCAGGGCAATGAGGCATTCTAACTCATGTCTCCTCTCGCGCTGCCGACACGCCGCGCCCGCAGAGTTTTCCTTTAGGATAAAGGACAGTCTATTTTCCGCGCATCTGTCACCACGTGAGCGCTGTGAATGAGCGCCAGTGAACGTGCATTAAAAAAATTTCCAAAATGAGTTGTTTTACGGTAAAGAAGAAGAAAAAACACAAATAAACGAAGAATAAACAATTAAAAAAGAACAAATATGCCTATAGTATCTTGACCGGAAAGGTACTGATATTGAACGATCTCTATTTGGCAGCAAACATCTTCCTGGCTCTGCAACTTATTATTAGACATCGATTTACTGCAAAGCGTCAGAAATATGCATAGGGCCTCGAAACTGCGAAGTTGTCGCTTCGAGGTTTCGCTTTTCTCTTCAGTCAGTATTTCAGGCACCCGCTCTTCTTTGGACCAGTCTGGGGCGAAGCAGACGTAGAAAAGTGATACAAAAAACCTCAAATCACACATCACAACCCCTTACTGAGAATCAGGCGTATGTAAAGTAAGTATAAGAACGTTTAAGAGGACTTCGCATGTAATATTGAAAAACAAACAAGTGATTTCATAGACAACATATTACCAGATTTTAGTATTGAGGTGCATGACGCCTAGTTGCATTCACACCTCCAATAATCGTATCACATTACTAACTATGAATAAACAGGACAATAACACCTTGGCATTGAGAGCTGTGGGACTTCCTTGAGCAGCCCCGCCACGGTGGTCTAGGTCACGGGATCAAATCGCGGCTGCGGCGGCTGCATTTTCAATAGAGGTGAAAAGGCTGTAGGCCCGTGTGCTCAGATTTGGGTGCACGTTAAAGAACCCCAGGTGGTGGACATTTCCGGAGTCCTCCACTACGGCGTCTCTCATAATCATATGGTGGTTTTGGGACGTTAAATTTCACATATCAATCGACTTCTTTGAGCATGTTCAACCCATGTATAACAACCATAAGCGAACAATAAAACAAGGCCACTATGGTTAAGTTGGTCTGCACCGTTGACCACTGCTTTAAGCGATATCGGCACGCGCACATTTCTTTCATTCATTATTACAGCCACATGATCCATTCATCTAACCAACGACCGCGATGGTACAATGGTAAATCTTTATACCTGCTAGTGAGTAGGGGCGCGCGCTGACTTGGTTTTCGCTGCACAGAAGCTGCCCGGCGAATGAGATCCAGCAGACGTCTTCACCGCCCAGACCGCAACACGACGCACCGTCCCGGAACGCGCGCGCAGTTACGCTTCCTTTCACTCAAAGTGGGGGGAAACCGAAACGTAGAGAAGGACGTGGAGCGGTCATCGGTGTTCCTTTGTTCATTTTTCGGGCGTCCGGGAACGCTCCGAAGGACATCCAAGGTCATTATTCTCCGAATAAAGGCACGACGTCGAGCCGATTCCGAGGTCGACGAGCTCCGACCGAAGCGGGTGACACGATCTTCGTGGCATGCGGCATTCGTGTGGCATGACAAACTTTCCCTCTCGGGCTCAAGGAGGTCGTGAGCGCGCGAAACCTACAGCAAGACCTGGACGATCGTGCTTGGGGCGAGCAGCGGAGAGATGAAACGTGCCGCACTGCCATCCCGCATGGAAGCAGCGGCGGTGTCGCGTCGCGCGTAGGCCGTGGCCTGCTGGTTGTGATTACGAGGACGGTGAACGCATTTCCATCCCCCCTTTCCTCTTCCCGTCTTTCGTCGAAGGCTTTCCGACGCAGAGGCGCCGCTGATGCTAATGAGGAAGCGGTGCCCCTACACATTCGCGCACATCACACGCGCCGGCCGCGCTAAGTGCGTAGGGGCAGTGCGACCTCCTAAGCATATAAGCGTACAATGACTTCTAGTATCCTCCATAAAGCAGCACTGTTGGATAGAGAAAAAAAAAGCATCGTCTGTTTACGGAAGTCGTAGACTGTAGGCCATTTTATACAAAAATATACCCACTCGTTGCCACAAGCTGCCAGCTCAAAGATTGCACGCAGCGCTGGCGTCATCAAACAACGGCATGTACTCATAGATATTCGCGCATGAGAAGGATGGGGGATGAGGTGGGAGGGCAAAGGGGCAGCCCTCCCCCCTCCTAATATTTCGTATATCTACTGCGTTCTGATTGTAAGGGCTTCAGTGGCTGGTTGCTGTGAAGAGAAAACGAGTCGCTACGCTATGGTGAAAGTTCCCCCACCTCAATTGAGAAGGCCAGTTTACGCAAAAGCTGCTTTTCTAGCAACGGTCCTTTCCCTACCGATTGGCGAACCCACGAAAAGAAGCTCTAACTGATCCTCGATGTTACTGCTGTACAGTCAAAGCAGTCACCTCACAATCTTACAGCGTTTTCTGGCGTCACCAGAGCTGACTCGCGAGAAGCGTGTAAAAAACTACAGAAAAAATGCATAATGTACTGAAGGTTCGTAATGATAACTTCCGGGGCTCATTTTAGTAAGCAAGTCTACTCAAGCTCTGCTAGTGGGCAATGTCTGTGCATATTTTAAGCCTAATATCTGTTGGCACTCCAGAATATACGACGTGACGTAGCTTGGCAACATAGGTTACTAACCTACTCATGGCACGAGGCGCACGGATGTAGTAAACAGTAAACACAAGTATTTTTATAGTCACACAAGCTATTTATAGTCGCATAACGACGAAACCACTAACGTTTGCAACACCAGCACCAGCAATGGAAAGAATGTAAATTATGCCGTACATAACTACCATGTCACGATTATCTTGTTTGCGCCTGGCATTTGTGTTCGCCGTCCATTCACGTCAAGTGTTTCCAATTTTGGTATATGTTGTTATGCCAGCGAGTCCTCGTCAAACGTCCGTGCCTCGGAAAAAGGCAATCTGGGTCAAGGCCAGCCGCAACCCGCCCGACGCGAACATCTCAACGGCGTGAACACGCGCGGCGCCCTCTGGCCCAGGTGCAGTGAGTCAGCGGCGCACGTGACAGCGAGCCGGCGGCCGCGTGCCTGGTGGTCTGACGCATGGCGCGGCGCGCCATTGGAGGAGTCTGCCCTGACGACAAAGCGGCGCCTCTGATTGGACATTTTGGTTGGACCCTGTGTAAATAAAAGAAGCCCTGCGGCGCGTCGCGATCGGCGGTCCTATGTGAGTGAGAGGAGGCCCCGTGTCGGAGAGCCGGCATGTGTGTGAGTCGGCGGTTTTAGGCGAAAAGCTGACCTATGTGTTAGAGAAAAGAGCTCGGCTTTTCGAGTCTCTGTCGGCCCCAGTGCCGAAATTGTAACGCTTCTGTATATATGCTGTACATAAACCTTGTTTAACTCACCATCGTCTCGTCCGCTCGTCTTATCAGCTCTGCGCAGAAGCAGTCGCGAGCTGATAAACATACGCTACGCAACAGTGGTGGCTTCGGCGGGATCGGCCCGTCGTTCGCAACAGTGGTGGAAGCGGCGGGATCGGTCCGTTTCTCAACAGTGGTGGCATCGGTGGCAGCCACGGAAGCAGTTTCTCAACAGTGGTTGGCAGCTGCGGGATCGGCCGGCGTCAGCGACATCGATGCGGTGAGTGCCTGATGTTTTCCCCTCAGTTCACCAGACTACTCTAGCTCAGGTTGTAGTAGTTTAGAGAAGGGCTGTGTGAAGCATTATAGTGAGCTTTGATCGTTTCGAGCAAAGTCGAAGTGCTTTGAAACCAAAGTTAATGCGGAGGGGGTAAACACGGGAGTGTGAAAAATTGCTTGCGCGTCTTGCTAGTAGGCTTATAGTGGGTACGGCAAGTAAATTGTTAACAGGGGCAAACAGCAAGAGGCTAGTGTGAACGATGGAGAACCTTAAAGTGAAGGAACTCATCGAAATTTGTGAGGAACTCGGCATTACTTTAGGCCGTGCGAAACGAAAGCAAGCGATCCTTGAGATCATGAAGGATGAGGGAGTGTCGGCTGAGGAAGTCGATGAGGCCTGGGTGGATATTAAAGCACGCCGTGAGGAGGCTGAAAGGCAGGAAATAGAAGCTCGCGAACGTGAGGAGGCTGAAAGGCGTGAAGCTCGCGAGGAGGCTGAAAGGCGTGAAGCTCGTGAGGAGGCTGAAAGGCGCGAACGTCGCGAGGAGGCCGAGAGACAAGAGCGCCTAGAGTTGAAACGACTAGAATTGGCAATCCTACAGTGTTCGCAGGCGCCTAGCGTAGCTTCTCCGACGATTCAGGTCAGCGGTTTTAGAATTCGGGACCAACTGCCACCGTTCGTAGTAGGTGAGGACATGGCGAAGTATCTCGTCAAGTTTGAACACGTCTGTGAGCGAAACGCTTTGGAGCGGTCTCTTTGGGCGCGGAACCTGCTAGCTCTTCTTCCCGGCGAAGTGTCCGACGCGATAACTTGCTTGTCGAGGGAAGCGTTTGAGAGCTATGACGAGGTTAAAGAAGTGCTCTTGAGACGTTATAAGTTGTCACCCGAGGCTTTCAGGCAAAGGTTTCGGTATGCTAAAAAGGGGAATGAGTCACACGTTGACTTCGCGTTTCGTCTTAAAGCCGATTTGATTGAATGGCTCAAGGGCGAAGGTGTTTATGACGACCGCGATAAAGTGGTGGAATGCGTTGCATTGGAGCAATTCTACCGCTGCATCGAGGAGGATGTCAGACTTTGGCTGCAGGACAGACTTGGGGAAGTACAGTTAAATAAGGCAGCTGAGTTAGCTGAGGAGTATTATGCTCGCCGGAAGTTGCATATCAGGGCAGTGCGCGTTGAAAAGGATGAAAGGAAAGAGGGCTTTTCAAGGAAACCTGATCAACGGAAATCCGCTCCGCACCGTAATTTCAAGAAGGAACCGTCTCTTACGAAGGACAGTGTAGGGGAAGGGCAAACAGAAGCGGAGAAATCGAGTGAGGTTTCTACCACACAGGCATTTGAATCGGAAAGCAAACGGAAGCCGCTAATCTGCTACAACTGCAAAAAGGAAGGACACATCGCGAGAAACTGTCAGGAAAAATTTGCCTTCGCAACAATCCGAGAATCAGGAAAAAACATGCGGTTGTTGGAGCCGTATCTCCAAGAAATTAAAGTAAATAAGAAAACGTGCCGAGCGCTTAGAGACTCAGCGGCAACCATGGATGTTGTCCATCCTTCATTGGTGTCTCCGGATGATTTCACAGGAGAATGCGCGTGGATCAGGCAAGTCGCCGAGGAGCAGAGTGTTCGCTTACCAATCGCCACGGTTGTCATTGAAGGCCCGTTCGGTAAGCTTTGCACCGAAGCGGCTGTGTCTGCCGCGCTAAATGATCGTTTTCCTTATCTTTTCTCCAACAACTCGGAGCAGCTTCTCAAAGAGCAGGGCAAATCGTTCTTCCCCAACTTAGCGTGCATGGCCCTCACGCGATCGCAAACGCGGAAGCCTGATCTGGTTCAATGCAGGGAACTCTCAAGTGACCTTGTCGGCGGGTCGACGGAACCCCAGAAAGGAAATTTTCCGCATGAGTCATGTGAGCAGTCACGCGAGCGGCCCGTCGCGAAAGCGGTCGGCACGGCCGGCGCGGTAGGGGGAGACGACGTGGCGCCATTGAGTCAGAGCGAGAGGGTTGCAACGCTCTCGCCTGTAGCGGAAAGTTTGAGCGAGCTGCCGAGAGTTGATCGAGAGACGCTCATTCGAGGGCAGCGTGAGGATCTCTCGATTGAAGCGCTCGTGGAAAGCCAGAAAAACGCGGCAAAAGTGCTGTCGAAGGAGCACTACGAGAAATCGGGGAAGAAGCGTGCTTTTGAAGTAGGAAGTCAGGTAATGCTGCTGCAGCCGTCCAAAAGGAACAAGCTTGAGGTTGATTGGGAAGGGCCCGCCAAAGTAGTATCGAAGCTTTCCGATACCAATTGTGAAGAGAAATTAGGAAGGCGGCCGAACAAAATTTATCACAGTAACTTGAAAGCAGTCGTAAATTTACTTTTAAGTGCTTCAGAGGAAGAGGAAGCAGAAATTTTGAGTTCGAGTGAGGTAATCGAAGGGGGATCGAAAGTAATCCGGGAGCAGATAAACCTAGAGCCTAGCGTAAGTGAAGGAGGACCTGAGAAAGAGGACCTGAGAAAGACTGTTTCCGAGTTTGGGTATGTGTTGTCGGACCGTCCCGGAGAAACGACGGTGATCGAACACGATATCAAGCTAAGCGGTGAGGAGTCAATCAGTAGCAAGCTGTATCGTTGTTCCCTTGTGGAACGTCGCAAGTGTGAGCCGCTCTTGGTGCCGCATAGGTATCGCCGCCTAAAAGTGGCCGGTTACTCCACAGCGCAACTTTGACGTTCGTTAAAAAAAAAAAAAAAGGAAAGGTAAACGCTAATGCAGGTGCATTGAGCGGTGCGTTCCAGCTAGTAACTTCTCAACCTTTCGGTTTCTCGCTGGCGATTCGGGGCAAAATTTTGACCTCATCACGACCTGGGCTGAGCGCTCTCGTTCAGAGTGATCTCAAGGGGCCAACTTTGTGGTATTCTAATTCGTTGCGTTGTTGTAATTGTGAAAAATTCAAGTTCTTACTTTAAGAGTCTTGTGTCCCACATGTGCCTCTTGATGTAGAGGGAACAAAATTCCGATAGACACGTAGATAGGTATATGTTGTACTATACTTTGTCTGGTGTTCTGTCGGGTGACCGAGGGCACTTGCGTGTGTCGTGTGTTGTCTGTTGTCGATCCGGTCTTGGCAAGTTGCAGAACCGTCGACAAGTGCTGAAGCCGAAGATGGTCAGAAGAGACGAGTGAAGCTGGTCGACAAGTTGTGGCGACAAGCCAGTGGAGCTGGGATCCGTAGTCAAGAATGGGCTGTATTCCCGGAACAGTCTGGAGCTGTATTCTCCCCATGGCCCTGGAGGCGAACCTGGAGGGACTTGGCGGACGAGCGCACCTGACATCCGAGCCCCGTGGAAGCAGCTCGTCTTTCCGGTGCATTGTCTGGCGGCGGGGGTGCTGTTATGCCAGCGAGTCCTCGTCAAACGTCCGTGCCTCGGAAAAAGGCAATCTGGGTCAAGGCCAGCCGCAACCCGCCCGACGCGAACATCTCAACGGCGTGAACACGCGCGGCGCCCTCTGGCCCAGGTGCAGTGAGTCAGCGGCGCACGTGACAGCGAGCCGGCGGCCGCGTGCCTGGTGGTCTGACGCATGGCGCGGCGCGCCATTGGAGGAGTCTGCCCTGACGACAAAGCGGCGCCTCTGATTGGACATTTTGGTTGGACCCTGTGTAAATAAAAGAAGCCCTGCGGCGCGTCGCGATCGGCGGTCCTATGTGAGTGAGAGGAGGCCCCGTGTCGGAGAGCCGGCATGTGTGTGAGTCGGCGGTTTTAGGCGAAAAGCTGACCTATGTGTTAGAGAAAAGAGCTCGGCTTTTCGAGTCTCTGTCGGCCCCAGTGCCGAAATTGTAACGCTTCTGTATATATGCTGTACATAAACCTTGTTTAACTCACCATCGTCTCGTCCGCTCGTCTTATCAGCTCTGCGCAGAAGCAGTCGCGAGCTGATAAACATACGCTACGCAACAGTGGTGGCTTCGGCGGGATCGGCCCGTCGTACGCAACAATGTGAAGCTAGTGAAACGGCCGCGAGTGCATCATGAGCGTGGTATGTAATCATGTTTTTGCATTACACGCATATCATAACTATCATGTTTGCCCCAGTCACACACCTTCGTCATTCATTCATGTCACTCAACGCTAAATTTGGTATATGTGAATCTAGCGAAACGACCGTGAGAGCACCATGAGCGTGGTTTGTAGTCATGACTTACAAGACATGCATGTCATGACTTCGACGTTAGGGCCTTCCCCTTATGTTTGCCATGCAGTCATGCCATACCATAGCAGTTTCGCAGTATTTCACGTTAACAAAACATCCACAAGAGCAGCAAGACCATGATATGTAAATCATGGCATTTATGACATACCTGTCATGATCTTCATGTTATGACTAGTCACTTATTCTCGTCATACAGTCTTTTTATGCCATAAAAAGTTTCGTATAAATCCCATCATCGAAACGGCCAGGAGAGCAAAAAGTCGTAGGCGCACGGACGGACGGATGGACGGACAGACAGACACGCTCACAGTCTCCGAATTTCACTGAGAAATGCTTCACATTTTAAATGGGAATACTAATTAGCAGCGCGTAGGATTTACTACTTCGCACGAAGAGATACCATAGGTCTATGTGCCTCTTCCGATGGTCCCGCGTTTGTCCACAAAGATTTCAGAAAACGCACACACAGCGCGCAACGCTCTAAAAAAAACAATCAAGTTAATATTTCGCCCAACTACAATCGTAATCTGCCTCGCGTACTTATCACCGCGGTACTGGCCCTTCCAAGTCGCATATGGCGTGCACTATCAGCGTGACGTAAAGCGTTCTCGATGGGAAAGCGGAAGAGGGCCAGATTTAAACAAAAAGAAACGCGAGCCAGCCATATGACGATGATAATAATAACATTATCTGAGTTTTACCGTCCCAAAACCACGATATGAATGTGAGACACGCCGTAGAGGAGGGCTTCGAAAATTTCGACCGACTGGTGTTCTTCAACGTGCACCGATATCGCACAACACAGGGGCCTCTACAATAGTTTACTTCCGTCGAAATGCGTCCGCTGCAGCTGGAATCGAACCCGTCACTTATGGGTAAGCAGCCGAGCACCGTGTGGCAGAAATACTCGTCAAACGCTCGTTTTTTTTTCTTCTTGGAGTATAAGCATCAAACGAGGAAAAAATAACGCACGCGCCACTACGCTTTTCTGCAAAACAGACGCAGGTGCAACCACGCAGGAGCTGAACCAAGTGGAGCGGTTTCTTACAGCGTAGCTGCCCATCACCGAGGTCAGATTCGTGCAGTCAGATACCGCTTCCTGCGTAGCCCGACGCATCTTTTCATTTTTCTTTCTTCGTAGCGCGGCCACCGGTGACAGCTTAAGAAAGAGGGCATCGCGACGCAGCTGGGCGGAATACTGCGAAGGACAAACAAGGCTGTCCTGTCGCGTGTGTATACGAAGGCGTTAAAGCACACGACCGCCACTCGTATATGGCCGAATGACGACGGCGTCTTTTATTAGTCGTCCTGTCGCGCTAACGCCACTGCTGCTGCTGCATGACCGCAACGCGCATTTTGGACACGAGCATGCGTGTACATAAACGGGTACCCGCGGAAGCGTCGCTAGTTGAAAGTGATGTGGCGCGCACCTTGATCCATTTATTCCCATTTAAGAGGAGTGACATACTTCACGGACATCGACTGTTTCCATTTGCGCAACATCGTTCTTGTCCCTTCACGGGCGCTCATCAAGACAAGTAACTGTGTACATTGTTTCGAAACGATGTGTGTTTATTTTTACACCCTCACGTGGAATATTACAGTCTTACTTTTCGTACTTATCCCGCGGTACCGAAAAAAGAAAAAACGCTATGTAAAAGACTGCAGATCGCAGCAGAAAAGTGCTGTCTCGGGCTCTGAAGAGGAACATTGGGAACGACTTTTCACCGCGTCAGCGTTGCAACAAAGCGGACAAAGGGTATACAACTGCTCCTTCCCGTCCATGAGCGTTGTTAAGAAACTCGGCTATTGCCAGCCTACAGTGGTTTCAGGGGGAGATGAAGGCTTGAAGCGATGAAAAAAAAAACATCAGCGACATTTCCTGTTCCAAGGTTGATTTTTTTTCTTGCCTACACCTAGAGCACGACGGTTTTACGAAATTTTAAGTGATGTTCAAGAATAGCCGATTCAAAATAATAGAGCGATTCTGCTGGAGATATGGCGTCAGTTATGACGACCATGCGGTAACGGGTCGTAAATGGTAAATAATCCATAATTAACGTAGTTATATCTATAAACGTTTCAGAAAATAGATATAGCAAAGTAGTCCTAATAGGAAGCTGAAGTGGGATGTTTGTAAGAGGAAGGTCAGCATTTGTGTCTTTAAAGAGCCCCTAAACCACTCCAAGTCCAAAGATGAAAGAGTAGATTCTTTCTAGCCTTCGCTACCCTTCCTACAGCCACTCTCTCTTCGTCGCCACTTTTTCATGAAACACTAAAATAACGCCTGCACTGAGGGTCGAGTCTACCAATGATTTATTTGTGGAGTTTAACGTTCCAAAACCACAATATGATTATGAGAGACGCCGTCTCTGGAAATTTCTACCACCTGGGGTTCTTTAACGTGCATCCAAATCTGAGCTCACGGGCCTACAACATTTTCGCCTCCATCGGAAACGCAGCCACCACAGCCGGGAGCCGAGTACCTTAGCCACTAGACCACCGCGGCGGGGTGGTCGAGTCTACCAACATTCCGCGATTTTGGGATAAATACTGTTATCTCGGCTTGAGCAGTTGAAAATGCACAAAACGAAGTAAAAAGGAAATCAGTTGATCGCGCACGACATGCACGCGAAACAAGTCATATCTGTAATGGGACTGCAGGGCAAAGAACGGTAGGAGCGTATTCAGAACTCACTTTCGTCGTATACGTAAGTACAAGGACCAATCTAAAGCTTGCACCCTAATGGCGTTGTATAAAATCACTCCACTCGAGTCATAAAGTGTACCGGATAGGCGGGAAACGCCAGGAGGGCATAAAGCCAGTTTCACGTGCGAGCGATAAAGCGGCGGCGGTCGCAGCGATGAGCGACAGCAGGACGCGTAGACACTGGTTCGTTTAACTTTTGCGAGGCGCGCTTCAGCGATGCGTCGCGATGGTTGGCGAAAGCACCCTATTGATTGATTTGTGGGGTTTAACGTCCCAAAACCACCATATGATTATGAGAGACGCCGTAGTGGAGGGCTCCGGAAATTTATACCACCTGGGGTTCTTTAACGTGCACCCAAATCTGAGCACACGGGCCTACAACATTTCCGCCTCCATCGGAAATGCAACCGCCGCAGCCGGGATTTGAACCCGCGACCTGCGGGTCAGCAGCTGAGTACCTTAGCCACTAGACCACCGCGGCGGGGCTGGCGAAAGCACCCGTTCCGCGAGTTTCCTTTCCACAAGTTCGCTTGTTTTGGTGCACTTCTGTTAGTTACGCCAGCCTTCTACTCCATTGCTCCATTCCGACGTGCATAAACCTTAAGTTATCAAAATTCGCCGTTTATCAGAGTGCGAATAATTAACTAAGTCTTGTTGCACGCTTATAGACGTGGCCTAGGTGGTAAAATGAAAATAAAGAGTCGGCTGTTGTGGTTCACAGCACAGGGCTGTCGGGGACTTTTGTTCTCAAAGGTCGGAAAACGGTGGTGCACCGTCTGGATGGACTACCGTATGTAAACTGACCAGTCGACGATATTGTAGGTTGATGAAGCACCTCGTCTCTCTTTTTGTGTGCATTCTAGAAAGAGGCGGTGGCAGTTGTAGTCATGTGGCCATTCAAAGGGAAAAAACAGCAAACTGCGAAGGCGCTGGGCCCCAGATGTAAACAAGAAAAAATAGCAACATGTGCGGAGTTCCGTAGCATCGCCATATCTGGACCCATGTTGGTGCCATTATTCGTTCAAGAAGGCAGAAGGACAGAATGGCACGTGCAAACAAAATGTCTCCTTTGATAGAAACGCGGTCGAGAACAGCGATAGGCACAGAACGGCACTTCCATACTGCCAGGGGAGAGTAGCTCTCTGCAGCGGATGTCGTCTGCTACAAAATCGAGTTGATGATGATGATGACGACGACTTTGATGATGATGATGATTTGTTGTTTTGCCCTTTGTAACGGTTGAACATATATATTGTGTTCTAGCCTGAGTATATAAAAAAACTAAAAGAACAAAAAAAAGAACGCAAGCACAAGGTATAGTTCGCATTTGGCCAGCTGGTCTGAGAACTGGCTAACCCCCCGATCCTTTCCTTCCTCCTCTCCTTCTCACTTTTGGCCCCACTTGCACCATTTGTTCGAGCCTCGTCTTTGTGGTGGAAACTGCTTTTCCATTGCTGTCCGTCAGGGCCAGCCCCTGAGGTAGTGTAGTGGCCTCTGGTGGGCAAGGTGAGAGTTTTTTACATTTTAGCACCACGAGTTCTACTGGCTCCTGTTCCGCTGCGCACGCTCTGCATATAGTTGTGTTAAGGGTTGGGTCGAAGCGGCTGCGGTATGCGAGCGTGCGGAGCGCTCCCGTGCGCCCGCGCCCACTTCTCGGCTCTACCCCTGTAGTCACGTGCTTCACGTCACTGTTCCCTTATTGGTTCTTGTTGGGCATGCAGACGTTCTGCCGCGAGCGAATTTTCGTCCAACTCTGGCGATATTCATCGCAGCGTCTAGAAGCCGCTCAAAGAACCTGTCTTGAACTCGTGCAACGGTTGCCGCTCCACTCTTGGGGCAAAATCGCTCGAATGTGAAACAGGCTTAACGCGCTCGTTCTTTGTATTTTCAGAGGTTATAGGGGCTCTTCAAGAATTATATTACTAGCTGAACTGCACTCCGACGAAACCGAAAAAGCAATGTCGTGGCCTATGTTCCCGAACAACAGGCAGCCAGTGCTGCACAGCTTCACACTGCGCATAAAGCTCTCGAGACCATGAACCACTGCTTTACGAATGTTTTTTTTTTAAGAATTGTAGTCCTCGCGATAACGAATGCAGTTGCGAATAACAATTGCGAATGTAATTTGCGACTTACAAAATCGTGTTACGAGTTGTTCTGTAAAAGCATGTTTCGAGTTCTGGGGCTCTGTGACGGCTTCGAGTTCACAATTCATCCCTTCGGCGTCGGAGGAGTAAAACGAGATGCTACGAGGAACCACCAAACACATCATGATTATCAATCATTAAAACGCTGTCACAGCCTTCCTCTTGGCCAACTGCACCTATGAAACGTGGAACACGCGGCGGCAGGCTTCACTGACCAATTGACCGGCCAAGGGAAAGCTTCGGCTCTGCAGGCCTTGAAGTAACCTACCAAATCATTCAATGCTTGTCTTTTCATGCAATTGTCCGGCTGCTGCGGCATGCATACGTATCACCTAATAACGCTCCTTCTCATGGGACTCTATTCACTGGCGCGTTACGTATAGCTTCTGCGTAACGGGCGTGGTTCCGCTGTTCTGCAACAGCAGCGGGGGGCCACTGCAGGTCGTGTTGGGCGTTCAAATCTATGTTGGCAAACGAGAAAGAATGATTCGTTGGCCAGCGGCCTTCAGAAGTCCTGGTGGTGCGCACGGTGGTGTATAGATAGCCACTTATCCCATTGTGTTGACAGACCGCTAATCTAGAATTAGCGGTGAGCGCAGAATCGGACCATGCAGTAATTATAACGGGGCCATGCAGAACAACAGATGGCATCCTTGATTGGAGCCCCGCTACTTGTAGCCACACTGCTCAGCGCACCTTCAATTACGGACAAGGCTAAGTAACCTCAATTGCTTTCCACTGCGATGAAACGATTACGCAGCCCATAGTTTGTGAACAGCGGGGAACCTATATGGCGTAAGCAGTTGACGGGTTAGCGCGTTTGCCTTGAGTGCATGTGGTTGCCAATCCTGACACAAAGCTCTCCAGGTCTTGTATTCAGGATGCTGTACGTGCTACCAGGTTCGCCGCAGAGGAGAATTGCATTTGAGTTGGGACCCCTCGCAACCTCGTAGGTCACAGATCGATAATCGAACGTTAGTCGCTGTGATGCCTTGTACAGAGCAAGTTATAAGGAAGCAGTTGTCATCAAGCGGCTATCAAAGTCTATAAGCCTTCACATCGACCTCGCTACCAGCTAGCACGCGCTACCACATACCTATAGAAAGGTATGGAATAATCACATACGGTCACACGTGTCTATAGTGTTTCTGCAAGGCTGATATTCTTTTTCTTATACGATTTGCTTTGTATACATGAGCTTGCGATATTGCGAAATCCACAATTCAATATTACAGGAACCTTTTCAGTGCACGTTTACAGCTTAAAACAGTTTTGAGGTGTGTGCATGCAAGCATATCTTAACCTGCAAGTTGACCGATTCCACGTGTTTTAGAAATACCATTTTCTGTTTTTTTCTCCAGTTAATCAGGAATGAAAATGCTTCTAAATAATCCTTCTGAGTAGTCTAAGGACATTGTGAATACATCCTGCTTAAGCACCGGTACCTCATAAGCATTCAGCATCACAAGATTTTCTGAACAGGTGTTCCCAATTGTGATATGTAGTCTTGTGCAGTAATGCGCCATCCTTCTGATCAGCCAGTGATATCGATTCTGCTAGAAACCATTCCAGCGTCCCTCAATTGAGAGTACCATAAGAGAAGTGTGTATAGGCAAATGGCTCATTCTTGATGCTATTGGAATGTTACGGAAGTGAATGTTTTGGTATGTGGATTTGGCTTTATTGGGGCAGCAACCAACTTTGCCTGAAGAGTTTGGAAGCGAGCTTGTTGGTATGGAAACATTTAAGGAGCAGGAAAAGGGCGACGAGATACTGCCTCGTCTTGGTACTGAATTCTTTGTGTGTCGTCACGTTTTCTCACTCTTACCAGGCGCGCGCGGCAATTAGCTGATTACACACACACACAAACACACAGAAACACACACACACACACACACACACACACACACGCACGTGTGTGTTTTCTACTCACTCTTCCCGAAAACTCAAAAGTGGAGGAGGAGAAGGAAAGCAAACAGGCTGCTAAGTATGGCAGTTGCTGCCCAGACGAAGACAATACTCTTCGTCGAAACATTGACTCCAGCTACATTCGCGCTCAACAATTTTTCATGGATGCAAGCCTTCAGAGCAAACACGTGAGCGCTCGCATAAATAAATCAGTTGTATGCAGATCTAGGGATCTACATTAGGAATTCGTTCTTGGATTCAATCATCGCAGCATTTTCTTCCACTGCCTGCTTTGTGGTGGTTTTCTTCTGTTTCTGTTAGAGTAGCGACACCGGACCATGGAAAAACGTATTGCAGAACGTTCCACCGGGCACACACAACAATTCAACCAACCTCTGACCAGCCTTTCGCCGTGGCGCACTGCACCCTAAAATCACCGCAGTTCCCAAAAATCTGGCCTACAAGTTTTACCATTTGGGTTCTCAAGATGAATGCTTGTTTCCACCGCCGTGACCATTGTCTTCCAGCCGGACAAGTACGCCATCGCGGTAGCGAAGCTTCCTCGTGTTCGGCGACGTGATGCGCTTTCTTCTGGGTCGCAGCAATGCTGCGTACTTTCACTGTTGCTGACCCTACCATAACCGTCAGCGCCAAACCATTTGCCCTCCGCCAGACAGCCAATTAATTATTTGCCCCCACCCGTCATGACACCAGCTGCATTGCGTGCTTGCACTTTATACAGGTGTTACTGCTGCGGCACCTCTTTGGTCGCAGTTTACGCTACGGCCACCAACACATGCGTTGCAATTCTCTACCCTGCCCAAACAAGCCGCATGCCCGTCAGATGCCCCAAAATGCCTAAAATTCAATCAGCATCAACCGAGGAGCTATTTCCAAAGCTAACGTACGTCCGCCACATTGAACGAACGGTCAAGCAGCTTGTACTTCAACATCAACTTATGTGCCCTCGGCCTCGCAAGAATGCGAAGCACGCACCCTTCACGTATACGGATGACCACAAGGAATCCTGGACCAACGCTGCAAAGCTTTCGCCCTCTCGTCAACGCCCACGTTTCGGCCAATGAGACTCGAGTGTTATATAGCGTTTCTTCCACGCAGTCAGCTTATACTTGCTCCACTCCAAACTAGAACTCAAAACTTCCGCTTCCACTGCTGATTGCTCATCCTTCCATCGACGCAACATACTTCGACACAACAATGCAAAGCACTCAAGGCGGATGACGAGAGACGTCGTCCACATCACCAGCATAGGTCACGTCCACCTATGCATCTACTGTCCACCCACATCCTCGTGGTCACGCAAATGCAAAGCCCAAAGCGACGTCAGCATGATCCATACGATAGCATTTCGACACCAAATTCTGCTCTGTTCTGCAGGCAACCACTTAACCTGTGACAAGGAAGCGCGTCATGTGATTATGCGTAGAGTTTTTCTGCGCAGTACACGGAGTCTATTTCTTTCTCAGCCACGGCGTCCTGAAAGGACAGAGCACCCCGTCCGCATTGATGCCGCTTCGACGAAGACAGCCAAATGGACACCCTGATGTACGATTGAGCATCCGTCAATGCGGCAGTGTGCTGTGTGGTGGAGACGACGCTCTGACGACGACCTGGAGCCATGAGCAGCGCAAGCAGAGCAAGCGCGTGATCCTTTGAATAAATAAATCAGTTGGTTCTTGGATTTCATCGTAGCAGCCAGCATTATTTCTCTTGTCTCCACTAGAGTGTCGTCTGCCTCCCTCTCTCTTTCTCTCAACTGTGTATATCTGTCGTGGCAGAATGCACTGATAAATTTGTGTGTTTTGAGCTGAATTGACGTTGTCACGTGTACACATCGTTATGTGTGCTGAAATAATATGCCCGCATACAACCAATCACGAAACAGCGCCATTAAGGCATGGCTAAGAGTAAGAAATGTCAGTGTCAAACGGAAAAGTAGCTACGGGTCCATGTCGATGGTGCGGCACGCAGACGTTACAGTTACGTTTCCTTTCGCATAGTGTTGCGAAAGCTTTCGCGATTCCCTGTAGCTTATTTATTAGCTT
Organism: Rhipicephalus annulatus; assembly: GCA_013436015.1. Taxonomy (NCBI): domain Eukaryota; kingdom Metazoa; phylum Arthropoda; class Arachnida; order Ixodida; family Ixodidae; genus Rhipicephalus; species Rhipicephalus annulatus. Next base: position 50,583 of record WOVY01010489.1, read on the forward strand.
GTACGCAAAGGGTAGGAGAAGCGCCACGCGCGCTTATACGGTATATGCGCCACGAAGCAATGCTGCCACGACACATTCCGTGCATGCAACCAGCCCGCACGTATATGTCAGAGCTTGAGCTATCGGCGCAGGCACGGGCAAGTTTGCTTATAGGAAAGGTCTACGCACACATATATGTGGGAACGCTAAAACACACACACTGCGTCAAGCGAGACTTCAAGTGCGTATTACTCGCCGTACTACCGTGCAGCCTCCGCCCTGAAATACGACGCCGCTCGTCACGCAGCAAACGAGCCCGTTTGGGATTGCGTCCACGTGCATGTAGCCCAAAGGATTTTCTCGGGGCGCTCAAAGACGCGCGCGCGTAATCTGCACACGCATGCAAAACCGGACCGGCTCGACGGGACGCAACGCGTGCGTGTCCCCAGCTGTCCCAAATCCAGCAGTGGCGGCCGACGGCTGCCCGGCCGAGCGAAATGGCGGTCGGCGGCGAAACGCTTTGAAGCCTTGTACTAACAGCGGCAATGCGCCGTTTGCATGTACTACGTGCGTGTATGCGTCCACAAAGGGGCGCAGGTTGTGCAAAACGAAGGTCGCTTCCGGTGCCCCTTTATTCCACTATTATCTTCTCGGCCCATTTGATATCTCGCTAACTCGAAACAACAGTGCACTTGAAACCATCGGGGTAACAGCATCACGCACTATTTCGTGTTCACTATTCAGGGAAGTGTACTCATTAAGCAACACTGTGTTTTATCTGTTGACTTCGTAGTCGTCTTCATTTCAGATGTGTAGGCCAGTTCATTGTTGATGCCAGTTAGACCTATATGCTTCAGTATAGATAATCATTGGTGTTGTCTGGCGGTTATTGTTCTTTCGTTTAACTTAATTTAGATTGAAAAAGCTGTCAGCACGTGTATTGTAAGCCACGCATTAAAGCTAGACTGAAGGCCCAATTTCACTGAGAAAACGATACTATACAAGCGCCTCGAGGTAACAAATGTAACAGTGACGAGTCCAATATAGATGCATCCATATCAATGCTGGATAGCCGTTGACAAATACAGCCACTAAGGAAGTACCGCTCTATCTGCAAACACCTATATAGCGACCACTGTACCCGCGTGGAACACTAATGGATTCTCAGTGGAGTACTAGACTTACTCAAACGAAGCTCGTATTGCCTTACAATTGGTCGTTGGCACTGTACGTGTGATAGCATAAAAATACATAAGAACTTGGCACCCGTGAGAGCAAACAAATGCCGCTCTCAATGGTGCACCGTTCACAGGCGTACTTGTATGCGCTGTTTTTCAATACCTGATGGTCTCTCGACCATGGGCTTGTTGGCGATCAGCTGTTTGGGATTCGCTGATCTAATATTTTAAGGCGAAAATCTTTTAATTCCTCATCAAATGCGATAAATTTACCGGCGTTCCGCATCGGCGGGGTCAACCCGAGTGGTGCAAGAAATCGTCAATGTGACATCACAGACTGTAGAAATTTCGGACGTCATTGTGATGTCACATTATTACGTCCTCGCATGACATGATCCCGGAAACAGTGCGAAACCACTTTAGGTGCAGATCGCTTTCGGTGGATGCCGAGGCAAGATCGATAGATCGACTGAGAAGGAAATGAAGGTGGCTTTCTCCTTGAAATCGTGTTATAGGTGAATGCATAAGTGACGAATTTTTAAGTGCGAAGCATTTCTTTGCGTATACTGCAGCACTTTGTCTGTCTGTCTATCCCTCTGTCTGTCTGTCTGTCTGTCTGTCTGTCTGTCTGTCTGTCTGTCTGTCTGTCTGTCTGTCTGTCTGTCTGTCTGTCTGTCTGTCTGTCTGTCTGTCTGTCTGTCTGTCTGTCTGTCCCTCCATCTGTCTGTCTGTCTGTCCCTCCATCCGTCCGTCCATCCATCCATCCGTCCATCCATCCATCCATCCATCCATCCATCCATCCATCCATACATCCATACATCCATCCATTCATCCATCCATCCATACATCCGTCCGTCCGTCCGTCCGTACACCTAAATCTGGGTGCTCTCGTTATCATCCCCTTAACTTGGGTTAAACGAAAATTATTACGAGAGGATAAGTTGGTTAAACGATGACTCGCTGGTCATAACATGAATCATGTCACAATCATTTCGCGTACGTCGTGAAACCCTTTCCGCCAGCCGTGTGGCACATACCCGCCCACGGGTATGTGCCACAGGTGATTCTTATATGTATACAGGAACGGTGAAAACAGATATGAGTAATTTCAATTCACGAGCATTAAAATAAAAGCTGACATCGGCAGCGTTGACCCTACGAATGCAAAGAACGAAGGCAGGGTCCCAGCTGGAATCGAACCTTAGCATTCAGCGTGGCAATCAAGTATTCCACAGAGTCATGCTAAATAGAGCTTACTGTTCGTGAAACGTCAATTGTGGCTGCAGAGCTGGCTATCGAATTTTGTAAACATTACGTATGTATTCATATGATATAGCCATCACGTCAGGTCAAGTGAGGTCAGTGCCAATTATAGTTAGGCGCCATCCACGGAAGTTGATTTGTGTAGCGATGTCCAGGGATCATCGAGAGCAGCACTTCATATCAGCTTGCCGCTTCCGGCGTTGCTATATCTATCTTGCTGTAGGTAGAGTTATGCAACTGTATATAAAACATACGCGGCTCTTTAGCGTATGCATGCTCGTGCATTTGTTTATACTCTTAGGGTGGCTTCATGACGTTTCGCTTAATAAAAAAAATTACACCAAGGTCAGCTTCCCCGCGCACGATTCGCATTGCATTGATTCCCGAGGTATGTATGTGGGGTGTGCCGAATTTTCATAAAGGTTATCAAGGTGACTTGCCATTTCACGTACGTAGTCATACTTCATTGTTGCCTATAGATACGAACGCAAGACCATCGTCGTTGCCTGTATCAAGTGGAGTGTTGTTTTACGAAGCATGTGAATGTAGGTCCGATTTCTGATTTCCATCATGGCGGAAGAGGACGGGAGAGAGCATTGCGCAATAGCGAAAAGAAAGAAAGAAAGAAATATAAGAGAAAGAAACATCCAGTCAAGCTTCGCTTGACCCCATTTTCTCGATAGGGCAAGTGCTCCAGCATTTTTCTGCGACCGACACGCAGTTTAACAGAAACTCGGCGCTTAGATACAGCGTGATTCTGCCAAATACGCCTGACGCACTATAGTCCGCCGAAGAGGCTCAGCTGCAAAGCTAACTTTGTGCACAAGTAAAATCCGATATGTCCCACACGTAGCAACCAGATGATAGACTATTAAGTTTGCAATAAGAACTCTTTGGTCAACTCTGCGTAAAACCCGATAATCAGTGCGCAAATAGAACTTCCAATGCTACCAATGTATCTTGCTTTTCAATTTGGAGCCTGGAGAAAGGATAAACTCTGCCTTTAAAGCTGCAGAATGGGCGGGTTATCGATGTTCAAGTCTGCCCGGGCTTGAAACTCGACAGATTTAAAGTCTTGGGCAGAATGCGAGAGTTTATTGGTGAGTCGTCACCTCTTGAGAAGATCACGTGCTCCGTGACACCCTCTGGCAAAAATAGAAAAAAATCAAGTGTTCCACATTCGTCACCTGTGGTACTGGCGTTGGCCAGCACTCCAAGGCGTTAAGTACATATCAATGCCCCTCCCCCTTAAAGAATGGATACGAAGGAGAGCCCTCCGTCGTAGTTTAAGCAGTGGAGCATCGAATGTGTCATTCGGATCTCAGTCATAGAAAAGGTGATTTTGATATATATATATATATATATATATATATATATATATATATATATATATATATATATATATATATATATATATATATATATATATATATATATATAGATATATATATATATACGTGTGTGTGTGGGTGTGTGTGGGTGTGCGCGCGCGCGCGCGCTACCACACACGACTCGTGCGATGCTGAGCCACAACCTTCGATCATCGCATAACAAGCTCCCTGTACACGTAAGCCTCCGGAATGGACAAAAATCTAATGGCGCAACAGTCTTACACACCGCAGATATGACAGCCAGAGACAAAGCAGCCCGCGACTCTGGCGCCGGTCGCTACTCGGTGAAATTCCTCGCGTGGGTGGGAGCAGCCTGGGCCAACAGGTGGCGACCTTTTTGAAAGATTGAGTGCTCCCATTTCCCTGCGTTTCTCCGGCGTCCTAAGTGCTCGCACGGACGGTACTCGGCCGCCGTGGGCCGATAATGAAGCTCACCGAGGTCCCAGAAGGACGTCGCATTCATACATATAGGCGGCGTCAAAGACAGCATAATGTCGAGTTCGTGGGGGCCTGCACATTCTAACCGTGGCAGAGGCGAAGCTCCTCACCGCCTCAAAACTGAAACGGCTAGTGCGAGAGGCAAAGTTACTTGAATGACAGGACCATACGTTTTTAGCGCTACACACTGCAGCTTGCCATCTGAGGCACGCACTGGAAGCCATGACACATGTTCTTACATCTCCTTTCGCAATAATCATAACTTTCTACAGAAGTAACGAAAACGGGCATTTTACTGATATGCCACTTAACGGTGTCACCTTACTTTGGGCCGTCATTTTCACTATATATGAATTCTTTGAAGTGACGGAAATCGCGTGTCAGTGTAAAGTTGTTTTCATCCTGAGCATGTGCGCGGTCACGAGAGGTTGTATTAACAGTATCATAACAGTGCCATGCAGCTGTAGCAAAGACGTCCCGAGGAATACCAGTGCACTGAATTTGCATGGGAATGTTGAGTGGCCCTTTCAAGAATTCTGGCGTCTATAGCACGCAATGTGAGACGCCCATCCTTATACAGGACTGATGCCTTATTCGGGGGAGACAAGAGCCCCCCCCCCACTCCCTTGTACCCACTCCCTTGTACCCCCCCCCCCCAGCCTCAAGGCCTCTTTTATACCTCCGGACATGCACTTACTGTGTACGAAACCAGCATTGTTTCAGGCGACAAAAAAGAAATAATACCTACAGTTGTACAGCGCTAAGTCGCTACTTGTTCCCACCGCGTGTTGAGAAGACCTACCGGCGCGCATGATTAAGCCTGCTGGAGCACCACGCGCTGTAAAGTAAATAGAGGGGTACATTCCCCCACATACATTGTACCTCGGTAGTGGTGCTTTCCTGATTGTACATGCACCCTTTGTAGTCGTGAAGCTCGATGTTTTTGTCATGTACTTTATCCTTGGTTGGAAGTCAATAAACTTCTCTTTGTTGCCGACCTCGCGTGCGCTTATCCCCACTGAGTATATTATTCGTGTAAGCACGCCCCGCCGTGGTGGTCTAGTGGCTAAGGTACTCAGCTGCTGACCCCCAGGTCGTGGGTTTGAATCCCGGCTGCGGCGGCTGCATTTCCGATGGAGGCGGAAATGTTGTAGGCCCGTGTGCTCAGATTCGGGTGCACGTTAAAGAACCCCAGGTGGTCGAAATTTCCGCAGCCCTCCACTAAGGCGTCTCTCATAATCATATGGTGGTTTTGGGACGGTAAACCCCACATATTAATGAATCAATCAATCAATCATTATTCGTGTAAGCATTAGAAAATGAAGTTTATTTCGACGTCTCGAGACAGTTGAATCTTCACAGGGTATGTAACGAGTAGTGGTCTTGCCACGTTACGTGACACATATAGGTCGACAATATATTGGACGGCGAACACCCTTCCCCACCCCCCTCCCAACCATACACGAGATTAGGGGAATAAGGCCACCAAAACTATCGCGGTTATAAGTGACAATTGCATTATTTACCGAGCATGACACTGATTAGGTTGAGCCCCATTCCAGGATTTTCCCAGGATTCTTGGTTTATGAAGTACCTCGTCATCACAGCCTCGTCGTTTGGCACAATACGGCTTGTTTGTGTTTTCGTTACGTTGCAGGAATATTATTCCTTGTACGAGAACCTTCGATTCAATATTTGAAGACCTCAACGTGGTGGTGTAGTTATTATGATGCTCAACTGATGCCCCGAAAGCCACCCCAAAGGCCGCATTTCGATGAAGACGAAACCCGAGAGCCTCATGTGCTCAGACATAGAAACACGTCAAAGAAGCCCTGGTGGCCGAAACTTCCACTACGTCATCTCTCACAATTAATCCTAGTTTTTGGCACGTAAAACACCAATTATTAATAGATGAAGCAATGGCCATAGTTGTTTCACCAGGCGAGAGACGAGAAGAACAGTATAGCTGCTTTAGGGAAACTGCAGTGGACGTCTCTGTTTAGGAAAGGCAGCACTTGTGTCACGCACACCCTTCCGAAGCCCTTTCGAGATGGCGTTATTTCTCTGTGCGTGACTGGTGGTTGTTCTAACTCGTACCTATATAGCCACAGCTGAACTGACGTGTCATGCTATCGAACAAATGTGTTGTATATACGTGATTCTAGAGGAAGCACGCCAAAGTGGTCGAAGTGTGCCCAGCTGTAACGAATTCGGACCGTGGGGATAAAACGACTTACCTTGCCGGCAAGAAGCCTGCTTCTCTTACGAACAGAGACTAGAAGCATCGGCTGTTATCAGAATGGCTCCCTTAAAGACACGAGTTGCGCCGTGTGTCCCAACTGATTCAGTTAAGTGCGTATATGTTACTCAAGCATGATTGAATATCTGAGAGAAAAAAAAAGTAAACCACGTGAACCATGCAGTCGATCTGCTAGCGCGAAAGAACATAGCGTCATTTTGCTTCGTTTCTTGTTTCGTCTGTTCTCAAAGTAAAGTTTTTTTTCCCACCCTTCCCCCGCATCCTAAAAAATGGGTTTTGGCGTAGAAGGTTAGCGGCAATGTCCTAACGCTGGCACAGCGGTCCCTGTAGAACACACCTTCGAGTTTATCACACAGCGCGTGACATGTTATGTGGCCAACACCCAAATCAGCATTCCTTCCCTGATTATTTTCTTCATTTCGCGCACAGAAACCTACAACCCCCCCCCCCCCCCGCCCATTCCGCCCTTTATACGTTTACCCTGTAGGGCAGCGCTCAAATGTATCTCAAGGCCGAACGGGTTTGCTTTCGCCTTTCACCAGAGTGGTCGCCGCTGTTACTGCATATCGGCCAAGCCCCACGTCGCGACCGAGCTTAAAGCAATAAGAGTGACGCAGACAGCGTTGCCGACCACAGGAAAGAGAGCGCACCGACTCCATCAGAAAGCGCGCGCATTGGCAGCAGCAGCCCACGCGAACCACGTCCCCGCGTCGAGCTGGCCGCCGTAGTTGAGTGCACGAAAGCCTGCGTCGAGCGAGTCCTCCCACGCTCCCACTTTCTTTTCTCTTTCTTCTTTCCTCGGTGGTTTCGTGTTCAACAGCAAACCTACCATTTCCATCAAATTTTGTCCGTGTTTACACGGTCTGATCTAATTTTCTTGCTTGTGTCTTTTTTTACTGCAGAGCTGAAGTAAAGGGCTGCTGTCGCAGGCTAAAAAATATTCCGTGCTTTCGCGGCGCACTCTGAGATTCTGAGGGCAGAAATAATGGCGAGAAAAGTGGGCTCTGCACTCTGTTCTTGTTTTCGTCATGCTGTAGATACAGTTTGATATTTTGTACACATAACTTGCCTTTTTTGTAGTCATATTTGTAAACTTCGAGTTCCAAGAGAAGAGCAGTCGCTTCGCTGTTTAAATACAAACAAGTGACGGCATGATTTCCACATTTAGGCGAAGTGCATTCAACTTTATTCATATCGCTTTGCCTGGCTCAATTATGCACACCTTTTATACACATTCATGCAACCACGTACGGATCCAGACAAAAGGATAATCCAGCATTTTGATCGTTGAGGTCCATATCAGTTAGAAACTATGTCAATACAGCCAGCAGCTTTGAAATCTCGAACCTCCGTGTAACATTCCGCCACAGTTTTGAATAAGTGACCAACGGTTCACCCACAGCGTCGGGGTGTCAAGAGCAGCGGCGTGAACTGGATTTGGCACTTTTATCTGTATACTTAATGAACGTCTCTTATCTCTCACAGTGTGTATCGTAGAAACGCGATTATGCGACAAAATCTAGAAAAGAGCTTTTGAATCAATAGTTGTAACAACAGATGCGTTATTGACAAAGACCAGAGAGTGATCTGTGAACGTCATCGTTTGCAGGGAATTCTACGCACTGCAGTACTATACCTGCTGATGCACCGGCTGTGTATGATGTGACGATAGCGTCGGCTGTCAGATGCTGCATGCGCCGAGCAGAACCATGATGCTTCGAGATCCTCTTCGCCGTGACGCAATTAACGCTCTCAGGACTCTCTCTTTAAATTATTAATTATCGTGGTGTCTACACCCACGGCCCCTCGTCAAAACGGCTGTGCCAGGCGCCACGGATCTCCTCGGCATCAGCAACAACGAAGAAAGTAACGTAAAAAAAAAACAAAATTCAAAGAAACTGTTTAAAATGCACGCAAGATTGGCGAAACCTTGTGTATACCAAACGAGTTCATTTCGATATTTCCGTCTATTAGGCTGAATAAACAAAATAATAATAACATGTTACAAAAACCATAAAAACGCAATAATAACCACACATCTTCCATTAGAATTTAACACGCCCTCACTCGATTCAAAAGATTCGTATTTCTCTACTTGACAGTCCTCTCGTCCTTGAAATGTCCTGTGCGAAAGCAAGCGATAGTCGTTCGACGGACCTAATGATCGGGCAAGAATCGAGGGAGGGATGTGCTCTTGACAGAGCGTGTAACGCTACAGAGTGTGCACGTCATCGATGTGCAAGGTAATGCTGTAGACTATACTAAAGAACTCCCTTAAAGCAAGCACCTTAGCTACTATTTTTAATCATCGCAAACTCGTCCATCCATTACCAGTAATGCAATATGTTCAGTGACCGCTATGCTATTACACGGTTCCAAATAGTTTTTCTTCATCCGCCGAAGTTCATCTCCTGATATTCGTGCTCATGTTGCTAGACTCTTCCAGTATTATTTCACTGTTCGCGAATCTTAGCGAATATGTGCAGAGAGACTTGACTTTTTTTCTGCGACAATTTAGATAAGAGTTCGGAACGAGCTACGGCCGAGAGCACCCAGCCGTCCTTTCTACCAAGTGATCGTTTCTCTGCAGCTCTCGCTAAGCCATTATCTCAGAGCATCACCACCTTCATATTCGTGAATGAAAACAAACAAAAAACTCTGTTCAACCACAACAACCTCGAGATCAAACTTACTTTTTTTAAAGAAATGGTTTGTTGGGGTCCGTACAAACGAACCATCGTCCTCAACCATTTAATCTCATACCCAAGTCCGGTGGCATGGCTTGGGAATAAAATTCAACGACCTTAATCATGAACATACGAGCACACATGTACTCAGCATCATATCGAACTAGAATAACGAAGACCCGCGGTAAGCGCACGCTTGGCTTTTTGTAAAACACAGCAGCCTGCCCGGCTGCGGCGGCCGCCATTCAGTACATGCAAGCCCGTGTCTATACTGTGCGATGTCAGCGCACATTAAAAAACCACAAGTGTCAAACTTTCCAGAGTTGTCCGCTACGGCGTGCCTTAGTCATGTCCTTTTCTCGGCAAGAAAAGGGCCAGATGGTATTACCAACAGTTTCCCTATGAACTAACTGCTGGGTTCGCAATGTCTTCCCAAAACAATTACGCAAAAGCGGTCGAAAAAAAGATAGGCGTGAGCCAACCATGACACTGGTTTTCATATAAACGAAGGTGGCAGAAAACTAAAGGACCTTATTACTATACGGAATATCTCACAAATTTTATCCTTTGAATAGCCGCTGAATCTAAAACACGTTTTCATTCCGGAGAATGACGCTTCGTATTGATTGGACCCTCTCTAACCTCTCGAATAACAAGTTCACTCTCACACTTAGTCGCTGAGTGTTATTATTAACTTCTCCAAGGCCTAACTGGTCTGGCCCCACCGCGGTGGTCTAGTGGCTAAGGTACTCGGCTGCTGACCCGCAGGTCGCGGGTTCGTATCTCGGCTGCGGCGGCTGCATTTCCGATGGAGGCGGAAATGTTGTAGGCCCGTGTGCTAAGATTTGGGTGCACGTTAAAGAACCCCAGGTGGTCCAAATTTCCGGAGCCCTCCACTACGGCGTCTTTCATAATCATATGGTGGTTTTGTGACGTTAAACCCCACATATCAATCAATCCTAACTGGTCTGTAAATGACCCTCCTTTTTTTTCTCTTTCAAATTACTGTACTAAGTACAACATAAACTGTTTCTGCACACAGAATATTGAAACAATTTGCGATAGCGCCAGCCTCGTAGTAAACACGTACGCTGTAATTTACCCTTTCCAGCAACGATTCACGGTGAAATCCCGAAGGACAGTTCATCTTGAAATCTTACCCGAACGCGTGTTCTGAGGTTTGAAGAAAGGCCAAGCAGGACGCTTATCTGGAACACGGTAGCAGCTGCAAGCGTTAACCGGGCAGCAAACACCAAGAATCTAAGATCTGTTAGCGCTCATTTGTGCCCATGCATATTCACAGTTATGCATGGTCAATCATAATCACAATCATGGCCACAAATATGCATGATCAATTATGATAATCCTTGAAATTAGTTGTGAGCGATTCAGACACAGACGCCGGGCAACAGCCACCATAAACTGAGACGCACGCCTGCAAGGACACTCATTAACGATCGATGCACAGATAGGATGGCGTAGTGGGTATGGCAGTGCAGCCGTCGTGCGCGTAATGCAGGCGGCTCGACCGTGTAGCTCACGTAAACGTTGACCTCGCGATGTTTCGGGTTCGACATATATATACGGTCGACGTTATAGGTACGCAACACTTTAGGGGCTCGGCTTGTCATCCATCCACTGTTTCATGTCGCGTGGTCACGCAGTGGTCAATACAGTCTTTAAACAAGGCTAACAATGCTAAAAAACACTACAAAGTAAACTAACAAAATCTGAAGTAATCTAAACGCAGATATAACCTTGAATTAATCGTAATAACTTACCTAAAACCGCGAAAAACGGTTCTGAGAGATTAAGTTCATACCCGCGCCCCACAAGAGAGGGCGCCACCACCTCGGCAAGATCGCGAATGCAAGCGAATTGGCACAGGGTTGTCCGCGCTACGCACTTCCCCAGGTTTCCCACGGTAGCGGAAATGCATTAAGCGCAGGGTTTAGAACAGTAACAAAACCAACACGAGAACGACATTAGCGCGGAATGTAATGCGGTATTTAGAACTGCAGTACTCTAACGCAATTCGCCCGCTATAACGATGCATAAACAAAACTGCCGGCCAACTTCAATAACAACCGCATTATTGAATGTATTTTCAACCAGCGAGAACGAGTGATTAGATCCTAGTGAAAATGACAAGACCATGAATAATAGTGACAGAGGGGGGTAATCGTTTCGCGATTTGGATATAATTAATCTCTCTTTTAATTGCGTATCGGTCCAAAAACTGGTATATCGCGCCACCTTTTGGGAAAACCTTGCTAGTTCGCGATGTAGTCATTCGCGATGCCTGACCTACAGCACGCTTTTGCATAGATGTACCATAGATGTACCATTGGTTGAATGATATGTGCATGGGGTTTTACGTCCCAAAACCACCATATGATTATGAGAGGCGCCGTAGTGGAGGGCTCCGGAAATTTAGACCACCTAGGGTCGATAACCTGCGCCCAAATATGAGCACACGTGCCTACAACATTTTCGTCACCATCGGAAATGCAGCCACCGCAGCCAGGATTTGATCCCGCGACCTGCGGGTCATCAGCCAAGAACCTTAACCACTAGACCACCGCGGCGGGGCCATAGATGTACCATGTTTAAATTACAGTATGTATGTTCTTAGGCATATCTACTTTAGTACGAGGTAAAAGGAGTTGACGCTGAGAAGCTGCGCTGTCTTCGATTCTGCGCTGCAAACAATTTGGATAAGAAATGCTTGACGAAAATTCACATTACCACATTACCAATCTATGATATAAATCCACATTACCAATCTATGATAGATGCTGTGCCTGGCAAGATTTACGTTACACTAGTTACAGAAAAAACAGATGCCATTAAAATGGACTATCAGGTCAAGTTGAGGAAGGCGGCCATCAAATTTTGCCACTGCACGTTATACTCACAAAGTGCAAAATGCTGCTCCCGAACACGTAACCACTGTGATACACGTAATATTTCTATCGTATCTTGTTCTTACTCGAGCAACTACACAGCACTGTGCTTCGTGTACCCTGTCGAATGCAGCTCTTTCTGACCAGTGATGACAGGTTCGCCAAAGCGTCTTTTCATAGTACACAGCCCTATTCGTTAAAGTTCATTTTAACTATGAAATGAAATTAAAACTGAAATAGTTCCTATATCAGTGCTGTTGTTTGCGCATGTCAGGACTATAACTGATCGACCGGCTCGGCTCGAGGCAACACACGTACAACGACTCCCTCGACCCGAAGCCGTTTGTGCACCCTCTATCCGTTTATCTCTATAAACGCGCCCACTTCCGCAACGTTTCGAGAAGTGTAACAACTGTTTCGTTCGACATAAATAAATAGTGAGGGCAAACGAGGAAATACTCACTTTGAAGCTATCTTATTGATGCCGTCTTCCGGGTCAGCTTGCAAAGACGATGTCCCAATCTAGCTTGTTCTCCCAAAAGGTCAATTATTTAAGTCGTTCTAACCTTTACTATTGGCGAGAACAAAAACTAACCGGAACAAAAAGTGTCTGCTCAATGTATTGTTTTTTAAGGCACAGTGGTCACACAAATACGCCTCAAGCGCGAAACTTATAAACACAACCACGCACGCAGTTGATAATGCAAACAGAAACAATTCACAAATGTTTAAAATAAGTTTTCCAAGATTCGACATGGGCAATCGCAAAAAGGCGGCATCCTGTGTACAAGGCATTGACAAACATTCCGCACAATGTAAACCTTTAGCAAATAGAGCCGAAAATGTGCAATTCTACATGCATGCGAGCGCTGACCGTGAGAGAGATTCGTGTCAAGGTCGGCGTTTTCCTTCCGCGAGATCTCGCCAAAAAATCACAATAACACGGCGCACATACATACTGATAGCCGAGTCCGTTGTATTTGTTAGCGTCGATATACGGCCTACGAGGAACTGGGCCTGCGGTCACCCTTGCACGTAAGACGACACAGGTCGGAGGCCAAAGGTCATCACGACCCGCTTCGTCTTGCTCACCCAACGCGCGCGGCTTCCTCGTGGAAGATGCCCACGCAGCACCACGACCACGTGCCCCAAGTACAGAGCAGATGGGAGACACCGAGTGCGACGGTGTCCCTCTTATCGAGTTGGCCCAACCTTCTTTCCGTGCGTGTTCCGTCTCGCCGCCAGGTCACGCGCATCAGTGCGGCCCGACGCTTCACCTATATAGTCGCGTTTGCATGGCGCCGCACCTCCGAAAAAACTTGCCACTCACACAGACGCAGCGTTCTGTCGCGTATGCTCGAGCACTTTGCAGCGCTTCTCTCTCTCTCTCTCTCGCATACTGCACACCCATTTTGACGTGTATTCAGAGATATACTCCGTCTTCATTTTAATCAAAACTGTATGACGTTGCGCTACTGAGTTCAAGGATGTGTGTTCAACCGCAAGCCACGTCTGCTGCATTCTTATAGGGACTAAATGCAAGAAAACTACGCTATCGTGTACCTATGTAAGGTGCACGCGTTGAATCGCGGGTGCACGGTCAGGAATAATCTGATGTCTGCCTCCTACTGTGCTTCACAATCACATTATGTATATTCGTGGCCACTAAAGCTCCTGAATTAAGTTTATTTTATTGTTGCTTATATCGCACTGAATCGTATGAGCCAGTTCACTCGTGGTGTGCAGCCACATACATACTGCTACACCGATGACTACCTAATGAATGACGGCACAATAGAGAAAGAGAGAGAGAAAAGAGGCGCGAAACACTGAATCAATCTGCAGGAAGCATCCAATGTAGAAAGTCTGGCTAAGGCTTGCGTGTTCTCCGAAAAAAAAAAATGAGTTAGTCTTTGCATACAGCGCGCCACATACAAAGCACTGCTATGATGCTGCTTTAGAAGCGTCGGTGGAAGCAGCGCAAAAGAGCAATGCAGTGAAAAAATAAACATTATTAAAAAAAGAAATATGAGTACACAGATCATGTGCCTAGTTTTCTTTCTTGTACCGACTTTCATTGCCCACTAAAACTATGCGTATCTTTTGTGCCCGTTCCCCTTCCTTTGGTGTCGAAGAAAACGACGACCTGCTTCTGTGCTGAGAAACTCTGTGCTGCAGCGTGGTTCTTGGCTGATTCCCCTTTGTGGGTGTGCGCCAGAATAACAAGGATCATCATCGTCATCATCACCATCAAACTCTGTGCATAGCTTTCGTGGAAAAAAAGAAAAAAAAGACAGACTGAGGCATCTTCACCCTATAGAAGTACCAAGCCAGAAGGAACAGCGGAGCGTCTTTGTTTCTGTTTATTTTTCTTTCACTCTTTTTTTGTATCTCTTTTTTACCTCTGAACTTCTATCTTTCCAATTTCTTCTCCGTCTTCCATCTCTTTCTCTCGCTTTATACTTCTCTCTCTCTGTAATCATCCTCTCGCCCGTCTGAGTAATTGCATCCCACACCGGACAAATCACTGCAGCGGAAGAGGAGCGTGCCGGGTGCTCGTCTCCAGGAAGTAAATAAGAAGAGGACAAAGATGATGATTTTCGGTACGATACACGCGTACAAACACCAAACCGCTTTACAAAATCGCAAACGCGTTGAAAATTACACATTTAGCACCGGCATCGTTCACACTTAAAACATGTGAGGTGATTACGCGAGTAATGTTTCAGTTGCGCGGGGTTCTTCTTAGTCAGACGAGACAGGACCCACTCTCAGCAACGCAAACAGTACAGAACTCGCTAAATACACCCCATTACACACTGCGCAGGATGCTACATAGAAGGGGGGAAGTACTCAGGAGCGAGATATTAGACGCGAATGCGTCTTATACGAGCCCTCCTTGCCGCTCGCACGGAGGCGCGCCGGATCGGACGGACCGTAACCGTGTGCTTGTGTGGCAAGAAGATCACTAGCCGCGCTCTCTATACTGCGGTGCGTATAAAGTGCGCCGAGGTCAGGGACACAAAGGGTGCGCTGACGCCACACCGCCCGTGCTTCTGAGTGCGAGCGCATGGCTGCGTGGGCAGCATCATCACGAGTCTCGATCTAGGATCCCTCCGTCGCAGCATTTTTCAGCGCTACACACTCCCTGGACACGCATATTAATGCGCTTAAACAGTCTTTGAGCACCCTTTTTGTACGCACTCCTACGTCGACGCTTCCATCCGGCGACTGTGTGTTTCAGCAGTGAGTATCACTATTCTTTCATTAATCCTTTTTATTATTTCCTCTTACACATTTTCCTACACTTTAATAAGACTCGCGGCCAAAAATATAAACTAAATAGTAATAAAAAGAAGGTAACGCGAGGAGGTGGGGACGCGGCTCATGGTGTCATACAGTGGCCCTCGGCTAGGTCCCTCCTCCTACACGCACACTCTGTCTGTGCGCGCCTATACCAGTCGCCCAACACGGAAGTGGCGTATCATATCGACATCAGCAGAGACCTGCAAGCGTTTCAGTGGTGTCGCGCCCCCGTCGTCCTCAGTGAGTCATCTCTGCCCGCGCGACCGCAGGCAGTCGTCCAAACGATTCGCGGCTCCCGAGAGTCGACGATTCCGAGAGCGGTCACGCACCCCGCTTTGTGTCGCCGACCGCGCCGTCGCTGACCGTGCGGGAGCACGCGGGGAGCGGCCGCGCAATTCATGCGAACCTGCGACTGCTCCTCATATTATGCGGCCTCTTTTGTCTTCTGCGCGACTCGATTCTTTATGAGCGGTCTCATGCTATTCACTCCATCACACCGCTTTTCCTACGCGTACATATATACCGGCCAGCGACACCAGCGTACTGTTCGTTCTTTCCATTGGCTTCGATTGGGAAGAATGGCAGTTGTTTGCCGGACCTGGAGAACGCGAGAGAATACGGCGAATTATTGCTCAAAGGTGCACCAAGGAATAAGTGCGCCGGGAACGGTCCAACTGCATAAAGAACAGCCGAGGATACGGTCTATTGTCCGCCGCCTTACAAAACATTGTGGCACGGTCATCTGTATTTCCGCATCGGTGAACCAGAGATCGCGAATTCTCGCAATATAGTTACCGCGCAACGATAATGCGCGACAACAAGCTAAAACACGAGTCGTAGGCGGGCGGAAAGTTCATATTCCCGAAAGGGACGGGAGCACCCGACTTCTTGCACTTCCACGTTTCTCTCTCTCACTGTACTATATATATATATATATATATAAAATATATTGTAGTGAAGAAGATGAATGCTTATTCAACCGACTACCGCCGGTTGAATAAGATCACGCGCAAAGATGTTTACCCGCTACCTCGCATAGACGATGCCCTTGACTGCTTACAAGGCGCGGAGTTCTTCTCGTCACTAGATCTGCGTTCAGGTTATTGGCAGGTTCCCATGGCTGAGGCTGATCGCCCTGTCCCTGAGGAAAACTAGGAGCCGCGGTTCCGGGGGCAAGAACTGCGGATTTTTCGAACTCCACAAGACCTTGTTTTTCGCCGTCCAACGTCGTTGCTGTCTCCGTTGAAGGTATACCAGTTTTTGCATTGGTCGATACTGGCGCCGCAGTGTCTGTAATGACTGAAAAACTTTGCCGTTGACTAAAAAAAGTCACAATGCCTCTACACGACTTCGTTTTAAGCACTGCGAGCGAGCAACGAATTCGCCCTTTTGCTGCATGCACAGCACGTGTCGTTATTGCTGACAATATATATGTCGTCGAGTTCGTAGTGCTCCCGCAGTGTTCCCATGACATTATATTAGGCTGGGACTTTCTCTGCACTCATCATGCCGTCATCGACTGTGCTCGCGCGGAAGTGGAGTTCGCGCCGTTATGCGACGCTGCTTCACTCGACTCGTCCCTTTCACCTGCAAAAGTTTTCGTTGCCGCCGACACTTCGATACCCCCGTTCTCGTCCGCCCTAGTTCCGCTTTTCTGTGACGTCTCTAGTGGCTCAACTGTTCTTTTTACGCCTTCTGTAACCGCTGTTCGCCGCAAGTGCTTCCTGATTCCTTTCGCCGTTCTTGATATTCACGATGGATCAAGTGCAATTTATGTATCAAATCCGTTTCCCTCGCCTTCTAAGTTACTGTGCGGAGAGTGCCTGGGCTTTGCCGATGACATTGATCCCTCGAGTGCACGTGTAGTTCCTGACCACTCGACTACGCTACCTATTGATGCTGTTGATTGCTGCGCGTCATCCTCTTCCCCATCATTCACCGACGCAATTTCGCGCTGCATCGACCCCAACCTTACGGCCCAGCAGCGCACCGACATCATTGCCCTCCTCGAGCGCTTCCGTGCCAGCTTCGACCACCAGCAACTGGGCCGTGCTTCCACTGTATCTCACGAAATCGACACTGGCCTTCACGCTCCTTTACGTCAGCGTCCGTATCGGGTATCGGCATCTGAGCGTCGCATAATCGCGGAACAAGTTGACGACATGTTGAAGCGAGGTGTTATTGAGCCCTCTAACAGCCCGTGGGCCTCCCCAGTTGTTCTAGTCAAGAAAAAGGATGGCTCAATAAGATTCTGCGTCAGCCAGCGACGTCGGTCGTTTCATACTGCATCAGATCATTTTACGTCACGGTGCACCACGTGAACTCCTGAGTGACCGAGGGCGTGTGTTTTTGTCGGACGCTGTCGAATCGCTTCTCAAGGAATGCCAAGTCCTTCATCGCACCACCACCGCGTATCATCCTCAAACAAATGGCATTACAGAAAGATTCAACCGTACATTAGGAGATATGCTGTCGATGTACGTCGCAACCGATCACACCAATTGGGACAGTATTCTCCCTTTTGTAACCTACGCGCATAATACTGCTGTCCAGACAATCACTGGTTTCTCGCCATATTTCCTCCTTTATGGTCGCGAGCCCTCTTGCACGCTAGACACCATCCTTCCTTACCACCCGGATGTTGCTGAGTCGACGACGATGTCACAAGCTGCTAAATACGCGGAAGAGTGTTGTCAGCTTGCCCGCTCCTTCACAAGTGCTGAACAGCAACGCCAGAAACACCACCGCGATAGCCCGACGCCTCCGGCTTCTTATGCATCGGATGAACTTGTCTGGCTTCGCATCCCTTCAACCAGCCCTGGTCTCTCAACGAAACTGATGTACAAGTATGACGGACCTTACCGTGTGGTTAAACAAACTTCACCCGTCAATTACATCGTGGAGCCGCTTGAACAGCCCCATGATCAACGACGCCGTGGACGTGAGACCGTCCACATAGACCGCCTAAAACCGTATTACGATCCCTCTATTGTCTCCTGCCCATGAGTCGCCAGGATGGCTCTTTTCCGGAGGGGAGGAAAATGTAGTGAAGAAGATGAATGCTACTCAGAAGGGCAGGGGGTATGACTCAGTCGGTGAAGAAGACGACGTTTGGTTGGCTGGAGACTCAGGCTGGTTCCGCCATTACCACTTGACTTGTCGTGACCGCTCTCCTGTTTTATAAAAGAGTGCAACTCTAAAACGCCTCATTATAATATATATATATATATATATATATATATATATATATATATATATATATATATATATATATATATATATATATATATATATATATATATATATCATTTATTTAGAGAGAGAGATATTTATCGAAAGTATCAATTAAGAAGATAACAAAGAGATGTCTCTTCATTAAAGAAACCTCCATTCTCTTGATGGGTACGCGTACATATCGTCCTCATTTTGCACAAGGACTGCGCAAATGTCGCATTTTTTATATGACTTCATTCTCAATGAGACCATGGTGGCAGACTCCCTCCTTGTCACTGCCCAAGGATCTGAATTTTAAAAGCATGAAAGGCTGAGAAAGAATGGACATAAGCAATATTCTGTAAAATAGCTGCAAGATAGGATGATTAACACTCCATTGGCAGTGGATCAGAGCCTGAGGCAAGTTCTAAAAATAATGGCCCCGTATCTGCATGTTTCACTACAAATGACGTCGAAAGACGATAGTCTTGCGTCTGGAGAGAGTGAACAAAACATTTATGTGATGTTCTGCGAGAGAAAATTGGTGAATCGTATTCTGGAGGCACTGCGTTGACGTGTCTCGATCGGTGCAGCGAAGGCGGACGAGTGCATCGAGGCACGTTAGACACGAGCGCTACCTGGCAGTTATCTTCGAAAATCAAGGACGGCGTGCGCACCAGTCTCGGAGGCGATAAGCTGTAGAGCACCAAAGCGAGGGGCAGGAGCCTCCACCGTGTCACCTTAGCAAAGCGTTGAAAACGCCTTTTTGAGCATAGCGTTTCATTGTCGGCGCAGCGTGATAAACGCTACGGTCCTTAGAATTACTTATGTAAGCATTTTCTAGTATAAAGACACACATACGAAATAGTGGAGTGTTGTTATGGTGCCTCAGCTATGCGCAATAAGTGCTTTTTAATTGATAATCGCACAAGTATGAACGCTGAAACTTGAGCAATATTGGTGGGCGCTGCGAATGGGTGGGCCGCCTGGACAAACAGACAAATGTACAGACAGACAGAAAGACAGACAGGCCAAAAGTTTTGCATCGAAGTACCCCAACAAAAGACTATCGTCTTAAATATCCCGGGCCGCTGTCAGGGTGGGCTCTGCCTCCCCTGAGCAGCCCGAAGGGTGCCCAAGCCCCTCACCCCCCCCCCCCATCCTCGTGCCCTCTACTCTCCAACTATGGCATCAGTCTTCTCGAAAATCGCCACACAACCAAACCGCCGCTTTACCTGCATGAAAACTGCTATAGCACGTGCATTAAAGTAGAACTATGTGCAGCTCGTCTCACTGCCACAGTGCTGCACAGTTGCTGCGCAGGGGGGCAGAATACTTGGCAAACAACTTAAAAGCGCCGCCTCGCTGGGTTATCCGGTCCGCGGCCGCAAGACGAGTTCGCTCATAGGCCACGAAAGTCTCTACTGTAGCCCGTTTCACGTCGCGCGGCCGTGTGTGCCCGGAAGCCACCAGCGTCTTCCGCGAATGGTGCACACACTGTGAATCTCTGAATGTAAATAGCACATTGTTGGAGGCTGTTAATGTCAGGCGGCTTTACGCATATACCCCACGTAACTGCCGAGTATAGCGGAAGCGACCGCGAAAATTTGCCTTGCATGCAGACAGCATTCCGCGTCGCACGCATACCTTCGATATCAGCGCTTGACATCAGTGCATGGCCGTGTGCTCACGAGGGCAGCTTTAGCGGCCTCCGCGAGGAACTTGAGGCCAGTTTTCCCCGCGAACCTCTCACGCACCGAATTTCTTCAACGTATATTGAGCCACTGGAGCCAGTAAAATCGTCGAGAATCGTCAAGAATCGTTTTCCCATGCCGCCCATGAGCAAAGCTGCAGCGTATGCTGCAAGCAAGTGCACTAACTTCTGCAGGGTCGTGCTCGACGCCCACAGCAGAAACAGAATTAGCATCGGATGGTGTGTCTGGATGGTAGACGCCCGCTTGAAAGGATCATTTGGCCATCGACCTTGCGAGTAAAAGTAGAGGCCGATAGCTAAAGAGAGAGGAATCGGGCATACATCCACAGGCCCGATTGAGCAAACTGGGTTTCAAGAGCTCGACCGCCCCACAGATACAAAGCTAGTAGTACGCGCATAGTATACGTGCAGGGGCTGAGCCATCACACATAAAGAACCTATTGAGAGGTGTATACCTAACACACATTCGATCTCTTCGTGCATGCGTTACTCCCCTATGAGTGTATCGGGCAGAGGGGGTGTTGGCAGGAAAAGGACGAGCACATAGCATATATACACTAGCGCCGCTTCGCTACGCCGTAAAATCAACGGCGGCAACACCCTGCGCTGTGGCTGCCCAAGACCTCGCGAAGCCCCTTTTATGACGTGCCGCTTTATAAGCCACGTCCCGAGCAGATGCATTGGCGGAGGTGTGTCCGCAGGGGCGCACCCATGCCGTCTTCGCACTCATATATGTACAACGAAAAAAAAAAATGAGCGAGCGCTCTGCGCACGCTCTATAGCACACTTGAGAGCTTGTATAGTGGCGAGCCTACTTTGTGAACCTGCGAGCGTGCATATATATATATATATATATATATATATATATATATATATATATATATATATATATATAGTATATATATATATAGTATATATATATATCTATATATATATATAATATATATATATATATATATATATATCTATATATATATATATATATATATATATATATATATAAATATATGATTTAAAAAGCAGAACAAAACTATTGAAGACGCATTTAATCAATACTTTCATCCAAGAACGAAAACGTACGGCGCGGAACGCGTTTTTTTCATGTACAGTATACATCAACCAAAAAGTAAAAAAAAAGAATTAAAGAAAGAATCTTCGTTGATGTATGCCCATTCAAGTCTCTTATAGCGGGGTATAGTGAAGCTGCATAAGGGAATTCTCACACAATTGGAAATCCCTTTAGGGCATCCTCTCTTCCATTGGTCGCACTTTGCAAGCTCACCATATTCGATATCGTATGGCGTTTTATTAGACGAAGCAATGACGATTTGTGCAGCCGAAGCAGCACCGGTCCAACAGGAGAACCGATGACGTGCTTAGTGACAGACGCCCAAGCGAATCTTCATTCTCATCTTCATTACATTTGGAAATACTACTTCGTAATTCCCGGCTCTTTTAGTGTATTTAAGTGCACCTATGAAAGGGGAAAATGGTGTTATCAACCAAAGCATTTTGTAGAGCTCCGCGCATTCCCGTTTAAAGTTGCGAAAAACAACTATTCAATGCTGTGCGCGATTTCATTTGTCGGTTTGGTGTTGAAAGGTTGGTTTATTGTATAGAAGAGCACTCGCTTGAAGACGTCGGTGGCAAATGTATGAACGACGCGTCCTCGCAGTTCGTATAGCCTGGGAAGCCGCGCACATAAGCTGTGCATGTTGACCATGAGTTAGTTCTCACGACCAGAGAAGGTACATACGCCATACATGAAGCCCACGAAATGGGTAGGAGACAACGATGCAATCATTTTGTTTAAAGATAGAACATGCTCTAAGAAGTGAACAGAACTTATTGACCATGCATTCGATAGTTCAATTTTTAAGCGTGAATTTTGTTGCCACGCACGCACAAAATGGTCGGTCGACCGTGGCTTTCACTTTCTACTGTGCCTATATAGGACAACCCCGTGTAGCCCTTACTAGTATATATCTGGTAAGGTCATCGGGTGTATGAAGAGACTTCACGAACTAGTCTGGGAATTCTACATTTATGATCTTTACCTTGATGGCGACAAAGGTATAAAGCGATATCACGCGGAAAAATAAAGCCGAGCCGTCTTGAACAGAACATCTCTCATCTGGTATTACAGTCCTCACATAACGAGTAAGCTGTTGAGGTTTATCTCTCAGGCTGCTCGAAAGATGACAGAACTTCGGACACGCCTTAATAGTGAAACTTTACCCGCTCAGTCTTAGATCCTTTTTCAGCCTGCTGATGAGGGTGTATAACATAAAAACAGTGAGATGACAGTTATAAACCCTTCGTCCACCCAATATATAATGAGCCATGCTCCACGCTGTACCTACTATTTAAGATTTTGGTTTCTTCGCCACTTGACAGCAAGTGATTGATGTGTGGGGTTTAACGTCCCAAAAGCACCATATGATTATGAGAGGCGCCGTAGTGGAGGGCTCCGGTAATTTAGACTTGACAGCAAGTATAGATAGCAAACTCGCTTCGTCCCTGCGCATATAGTGCATCGGAAATTGTGGTATGACATCAAACACCTGGAACATATTTGCTCTTATACGTATATGGGTGTGCTCCTTGTGCCCAGCTGTACATCCTCTAGGGCCGGGGTCGACAATTTATTTAGGTGTAAGGGCGAGTTGCATGACGCAAACATGGGGGGGGGCGGACGAAAAATCTGGTAGAAACGTTAAGGAGGAGGGGGAGGTGGCATTGCAGGCAAAGAGTGAAAAATCGGCGAAAGTACAAGAATTAACAATTCGGGAATTGAATTCATGGTTACCACGCATGTCAAAACGATGCAATTTACAAACATAAGATACAAGCCAAAACGAAAAAAAAAGTGAAAACTCTTCCAACGCGATTTTGGTTTCAAACATTTTTAGCCAACCCGCAAATATGTATCAAAGTTACTTATCGACAAACGCAGAACGTCACAGAAATGTTCGCCAGTTAGTCGCGAGCACAAGCTTGATCTAATGAGCTTCGTTCGCCAGAAAGTTTGTTAGGAGACGCATACGTGCTGCTGTACACGGTTATGGCCGCTTTGCGTAACCATGCAGTTCACCGTCACCCTGACTCGCGTGCAAAGGGGAAAGCCGCCCAATACGCTGGCGAGGAGGAGTAGCCGTTGACGTATACACTTGGAGATTCTTGAATGAAGGTCCTTCCCTGACCTAGTATTTCCACAAACTGTTATTTCCCCTTTCTTTCTGGATTTGCGCAATAAAAGGAAGTAAAGACGGGAATTGGCTAAGTGTAAAAATTGGGGACAATGCCAAGTGGAATCGATTCTTCCCTGTTTTGTTCCGTTCTAACGCCTTTTGTAGTACAAATTGCCATGTCGGCCTTCAGATAGAAAATGACAAAAAAAGGCGGGGCAGGGGGGGGGGGTGTTTTAGGGGTGAAGCTCCTTATGGCGGGGCTTGTGCGTCCCTCGTAGTACGTAACCACCAGTGGCACATACCCGAAATAGAGGTCCTTACAATGTCCGCTGGATGGGGGGCACTTGTATATGATGAATACATGATGAAAAGATGTGAGATGGCTGTGCTTGGAGTTTTCTCTAGACATATGGACGGACGAACGGACTGACACACGCACGGACGGACAGACAGAGGGGCACACGGACGGATGGACAGACAGAGGGATGGCCGCAAAATGAGATGGACGGACAGACAGACGAATGAACAAACGGACGGATGCACCAAGGATCACACAGATAGGCGGACGCAAGAACGAATGGACAGACAGACTGACGAACGCTGCGCCCCACCAATCATCATTCACTCCGTGGATATGCTGTGATTTTTTTTCATACTTTCATACTGGGGCCCGCCTAGCACTGCCCCACAGGCTGCAGGTTTCCTGATCCAAAAAGACCGTCGGAATATTATTTCCGGGGTGATTTTTTGCCTCCTTTCGATGTCACAACGGCTCAGTCAAGTATAGCAGCAACGCAGCCTGTGGCCGCCGGCCGCTAATAACGAGGACGTGGTGGCCTTATCGCGTAAATAATAATAATAATAATAATAATAATAATAATAATAATAATAATAATAATAATAATAATAATAATAATAATAATAATAATAATCGTCTTACACCAAAACGACGACAGACGAAGAGAGGAAACGACAGCAAGGAAGCGTCAATACATATATGTTACACCTCGCCCCAATAAGTGTCCCCCTGGTCGTGACTTCTGTCCACAAGGACAAAGTGATCGGTGTCAGCGTGTCGCGCATGTAGTGGTGGGCAGCGTAGCGTAGTGCACCGGCGGCAACTCCCCCCTCTGTCCCAAGCTGCACTTGACCCACATTTCTACATCATAGGCCTCTTGTACACGTGCTCGCTGGCGAGCGCACCATGTAGGTCTTTTCGCACCGTGCATGCAAACATTTGTCGCCTGGCAAGCGTTTACGGGCGCTCATTGCAAAGTGGTTCACTAAAAGTACGAAGGGCGAGGCGGATGCCTTTTGTGCAGCGAAATTATTTATAGCACGCTGGTCCGCACATAGCTCCCCTGGGCTTTTTCGCCTCCCTTCGCGAGCTTGCATGCGCATAGATGCGCTTTGTGAATACTGACGCAGCCAGCGGCTAATTGCAGCCTTCGCGCACATATATTACCGACCGCGCAAGGTCGGGTCGCTGAGCGAGCTTAGAGGCATATAGTGCTCTGCTTGCGCAACATAGCATCGGCGGAGATATCGGATAGGGGCGAAACAATTACCGTACAAGTGTAAAGCGCAAGCTGCGAGCGTTCTTCGAGAGATGAGAGCTGCACGTTCGTCGACCGGCGCTGTCAGAACGACGACGTCTCGTGGACCGCTTTTGGTGGGACCGGCATTTGCTTGTTGGGAGAATGTTCCGCACGCGCAATTACTACCGGATAAATCCCCGCTGGTGCGCTCAAACACGCGGAACCTTTCTAGGTATATGTGCCTGCTTGGGTGGTCCGAGCAGTGTAATCTCGCGCATGCCGACAGTATTTTTAACTACACGACGCATTGTTGGCCCGAACATCGCGCAAAGCAGCAGGAATGTGCGCGACATGTTTTGCAGTCTAAGCACTTCGGAGTGGTCACGCACGTTATGATTTACGACACTCTAAACGGCTCCATTAGTAATTTAGAGACGTGCCATCGTGCACGGCTATGACGTTCGGCATCAGGGCGTTGGTTCGATTCCCGCTAACGGTGGCCGCATTTCTATAGGTGCGAAATGCAATAGCTTCCGTGATACAGGTTCACCTTTAGGATCCCGACTGGTTGAAACTAGTCCGGAGGCCTATACATGGCGTGCATATTTGAATCGTATGGCGATTTACAGCGCGTCGGGGCCATCATAACTATTTAAAAAAGAGAAATATGTGAGCTTTAATCTCACCACATACAGAGTATTCTTAAATTTACAATACTTCATTGCTTTGAGTTACTTCTCTCGTCCACTTTGTCAGTTATATCTGCGGCACACCACGTGTTGCCGTTCAGAGCATCAATCTTCTGTGGTCACGTGATATTCTCTAGAAAAGTTTACCGTTCCCAACTGTATATACTCTTACACACCCAATGAAGTTTGCAACGTTTCCGAAAATAATGTGACTGCTCAGTGACTTTTTTAACAGACTACAAGGCATACCGAAAAGTTGCTATACGCCTCGTTTTACTTATGAGGGCCCTCGAGCCAGAATAAATCAGCGTAAAATACCTAATACACCCCTGTCTTGTTTCCTTTCTTGTATGAATTGAGGCCGTCGCTTGGCTGAACTTCTTAAGCGAAAATTACCCTTGCAGTGGCCTTGCCTGGAGACCTGAAGGAAAGCAAGAGCAGTGCAATCAAAGGCGTTTCGCTGCACGCCGTGACGTACTCACCGGTAACCCATATAGATGGCTGGTGATGATAAGAGGCTGACGAAGATAAATTCCCTCGCGATCGTCACCAAGCTTGTATGCATCGCTCTATTATCTTTGGTACAGCAAATCTATTGCTCCTAACATAAAACCATAAATCGTCACAAATAGAGAAGGCAGTCACGCATTAGGGCACCGATAATGCAGCAGTGTCTCTCAGCGCAAAGATTGCGAATAAACGAACACTGCTCGATCTGGGGGTCAACCATTTAACAGCCTTGAACGAAGTACAACCTCGTAAGTTTAAACAAATGGTATATGAACCGACTTTGTGGAGAGAGAGAGAGAGAGAGAGAGAGGGGGGAAACTTTTATTTATGTAGGCAAAAGGATCATCCTCCTTGAGTGGAGTAATTCTTCGTTTAGGGCCTCATTGGCTCGCACCCCACTACGTGCCCGCTGGATCAGCCGACGCTGCTCCCGATGCTCTGAACAGACGCAGAATGCTTCAAGAGAAGGAGGTGCGAGGTGAAGCCCCCTTGTAACACCCTATAGCTGGAGCCTTTGACGTATTGAAAAGTAAATAAATATATGGTTTATCAAAACAAAACAAAAGAAAGAAAAAACGATGCCGGCATCTGCGGTGTTTACACGAATGGTACCAAAACTCAGTAATTTAATGGGGCTCGTGAGAGTACATATGCTTTCGTCGGTGCTCTCCTTTGAGCTATATAGCTACAGGGACTGGCATTTTTTTTTTTTGACCAGCATGACAGAAGACGGGCTTGAAGATGCTCAGTATAGATGACGTTTTTGAAGCGTCCTGTCTATTTCGGAGTGGTACACGTGACAGCGGCGTCGCCCGATAGGGCTAACATTAGAAGTGGGTATTTATTTACTAATTATAATTAGTTATTTACACTACTGTAAGCGTACGCGGGCTGTTGAGGAGTGGGAAAGTACATTATATAATGCTTTGTTCAAAGCAGTGCCAAACACCGCTGAAGAACCTCGGCTGATTGACTTGAGCGTAGTTTATAAGGGCGGCACGAGTCGGTAAAAAGTCTAAACACAAAAATGACCTCGCTGTGGCGTCGCACCAGATCTTCTCGGCGAAAACTATACGTATGTGGTGAACGGCGATATGATGACTTGCAACACGAGAGTACTGGTGATGCTACGTCCGTAAGGCGTGGGGACTTCTTCCGTTTCTTCCATGAGTACCGCATCAATTAAGCAATCAACCTCGGTAAAGATACTTTATGCGGACATTTCTGAGGAAGGATGCAATGTGATAGTCGACAACGCAGCAATATGTATGAAGTGGTCGTTGGGCAGCATGAGCAACCAGCGCCAACTTCACGTTGAAGACAATATGTGGTGGCATCATAACACAGCTTATATGAATTTTAGCATCTCTTGCTAATTTTGCCGTTCATCTTAAGTCATCTGTCGCTTCTCACCTGCCCAAAAATGACCGAGAATAAAACGCGGGGGCATAAATTAGCGTATAATGTCTGCAAGATGCGTGTCATTGTTCGAAGTTTCGTGTATTTTTGTATACTGCACGTATATCAACGTAATTCAATGACACCAGTGAAAGTTCAGCAGCGTCTCCTTGCCAGCAAAATAGTTTCTACTTGCAACGAAGAACAGTTGAAATATTCGACACTTGATCGAAAGAACGTCCTCCTTACAAATGAGCATGCTCTATTTACTAGTTTTTTTATATATTGACGCAATATAACGTACACAGGAACGTCTCCCTACTGTTTGCATGTAATTGGCTGAGTTTGCCATGTTTTCTTACAGGCTTCAACATAGACGATGCGGCGGCTAGGAAGTGAACTATGGCGCTGCGCTCAGCCAGTCATTTGTAAGCCAAGCATATCAGTATGAGTAAATACTTCGCCGCAAGCATGGGTGTCGGCAAGTGGGTGCAAAGGGGGCACTGCTCCCCTCAAGCCACTCCAGCACTTGCCCCCAACCCAGGCTACACCAACGTCACCCCCCCTCCCCCAGCAGCGATGCATCGGGGGTTGGCACCCCCCAAGACAAAATCCTGCCGGCGCCCATGGCCGCAAGCACTTACGACAATTACAACGTGAGTTTATGAAGTCACAACTTCAAGCGTTAATGGTCCCGAGATATATACTTGCTTAGTTCAGTCGCAATCGTTTACACACAGCGCAAGAGTGACGCACAAGTCGCTCATGTGCGGCTCCTGTATGCGCCTGGAGCCCAAGGTATGGGGGTCTGCAGATCGAGGCCTGCCCGGGGCGCGAACCCTTGGTGGTGGAGAATTGTAACCGGGTTCGTTGTAGGGGGAGTACGGAGGTGAGAGGAGAAACCGCGGTGTGACTTAACCTCTAAAAATACACGCGTCACTTCCGTCGGGCGAGCCGAGCTCGCGGCCAGGGCGAGCGTTGTTTGCCGCTTGCATTCCGCGCGGCACCTGCAGGCCCGCGTCAAACTGACGGGTTTCCGCATTCTCGCCTTATACGCCGAGCCAGGAACCGGAGGAGAGCGAACTCGGTCGGTCTCTCTTTTCTCTTCATCGAGCACCGCTCGGGCAAAGCAGAATATAGCTAACCCCATTCATAACTGTGACCAGCTTGGCGCGCGCGTCGTGGCCTAGCGTGAGTGCACGTGCGGCCGAACTCGTTAGGGTGACATCGACAAGGAAGCACACGTTTAGACCACACCAGGCAAAAAAAAATCACACTTTTTGTTTTTCTCTCTCTATCCCCGCTCCCTCACGCTTTTGCCAACGCGTGCACGTTCTCGAGGTTCCAACTTGTTCCTGTGTTAGGAAAGAAGCAGCGAGTCGACTGACGCGCGTAGATAAACGAACAACTATTAGGCGGTGGAGGCTTCGTTTCCGGTTGCATCAGTTAACGTCACACTCGCGACATGCGTGCCCGCAGCTTCTCTTACAGCCTTCATTGCTGGGACGCTCGGGGACGGCAACAAATGACGCGTTCTCAGCGGGCGGTGAAAGCAAGGGCTGTGCACAGACTTGGAGCGCACCTTCGATGGTTCCTTTCAGGGAAAGAGTAGCGCACGGGCTCTGATGGCGGCGGAGTGCGACAGCTGGTGCGCTCATACATTAGATGGCGCTAAAGGACGCGCCTTCGCGGATGGACCGTTTTAGCTGGGAGCTTGCACACTTGGGGAACACCACTAGCAGAAAGACAGGGGGCGAAAACTTATGACACCTCTAAAAAGACGTACCTGCTGGACCAAGATTTACGTTCTTGTACAATCATGACTGCGTGTGATCGATAAAAAAACGGCGCAAGCGCAAACAACTGTGACAGTATATTTTAGTGAACTTGCAGACAATCATTCATTTTCAAATAGGGGCCCCAAAGAAATAGCTTCAAGGCCACAGCGCATGTGCAAAACCGCGTTTGTGTTGGAGACGTTATTTCTCGAATTTAGCGTGAACCCCAAAGCTTGCCCCAAAAGTTATGTGTCAGGCAAACGTGATGGCACCCACTGAAGTGACATGACCAAGAATTGGGAGAGTATCCAAAGCGCCGCAGACCCTATTCGAAAACTCTTCGCTCCTGCTTGACCTAAAGCCCGCATACGCAATGGGTTTTGTGGCCCCGAACTAATCGAGAAGTTCCTATTAACTAGTACGCAAGAGAGAATGCAGGCGGTAACTATAGCCAGACCTACACTTACCACTGTAGTGAAACGAGGCAATGTATGTGAATGTGCATGTTACGCATGTCAATTACATGCAGTGCTTCCAGCATGCACATTTTATTGCGATAGCAATTATATGGACACTCTCGGTTGTATTTTGCCGCCGGCGTCGACGTCACTCAACATATATGTATACATATCAATATATATGAAAATTCAAAAAAGAAAAAAAGAAAAAAAAAAACCGGCGCGCGGATACGAACTTCAGCACCCTCAATCACGAGTGTGAGGCGTTAACCCCTGAGTTACCGAAGAGCACGTACCTCGCGTTCGAACGGCAAGCTATTTATATCGACCACTTACCCTTGGTCACGGGCATCTTGGGGGGGGGGGGGGTATCGTGTTTTCAGCATTACCCGCAAGATGGCGCATTGAGCGCGCGTCACCTAAGGAACTTTAGCGTCGCCACATCGCGCGGTGGCGCGTGCTCTAATCTCCTACGCGTACTTTGCCCTCCTTAGAGGAGGGGGAGCGTTAGAAGAGGGAAGTGACGCTCCCTCGCACGCCTTTGTCTCGCGGTGGGGAGAAGGGGAGGATCGTACGTCTTATCTAACTTCGGGCTTTACCTGGAACAATTATGTTGTAACTCCCTGGCGCACAAAGATCCCTGCAATCATTGCAGTCTACATTTGCGAAAAGCGCAGGCTTTTCAGACACAGCGAAGTAACAACTGAGACGTTTATTCGCGTGCATCTGTACCTGTGAGTACGTTTCATGCGTCATGTGTGCGTGGGAAATGCGGGGCACGTTTCGATCTCCTTTCCATTCTGCTCATGACTTTATAATTTATTGCTATCGCGATCATTGCTTCGCCTCTGCAGCAAAGCTGTGACTTTTTTAGAATAAAACATTTTACTGATTTGTGCAATTATTTATGTCGACTCTGCATCGTGTCTTGCTGAGGATGTTTGATGCACTACCACAAAAATCAGTGAAGACTGACTAGGAAGTGTTGTCTTCCTGGATTTGTTTTGCACTAGGTGTACACATTCACGTTGTTTTAAGAAGCATTCTCGTGGATGTAGAGTCTCTTTCTCACTCAGGGGCAATCTCAGATCGCATGCCGCGTGGTGTGGCCAGTACTGTACCAATGCCACCTAGATAATTTCAGGCCTGCTCACTGTGTTTGTCTCGGCCTCTGACGTCACTCCATTGGGACCAGCGTGTTTCCATGCACAGACGTACCTACGCTTGTTCTCACCGATCGACAGACATGGATAGACAAGCCCGACAAACGCTTTCGTGGCGTGCTGGTGTACTTGTGTGCGACTCGAGAAGACCTTCTTTTTCTGTGTCCGCGAACTGCAGCGTCATTATGGGATGTGTTTTATGCACTGTATATTTACAATTTGTACGGCTGCAAATTCGGACGGCTGGGCGATGCTGCGTGGCGAATAGGTGACCAGTAAAAGAGCGAGGAATAGCGGGGTGCAAAGTCTGCGACCGGCTTCCGGTTCGAGAAGAGTAGACAACGGCGAACCGCTTCGCTACAAGCCTCAGATTATTTGGCATTCGCGCGCGCGATCGCCCGTTTATCTTCATCTTCATAAACCATGATCGGTTGTTCAGCCATTGGCTGCTCCAACTCGAGCATGAAAGGCAAACGCAGGTATTAATTCACATGGGATGAAGAAAAAAAAATGAGGTTGGCCATGGCTTTTAACAGAGGCACACTGACAGGTAGCCTTTGAGGAAGCCATAGTGTGCGAAAACCATTTTATCAAAGGTACTTGCCCATTCCACACTAAAAAAAGGCTTACACATGAATTCGCTGCGAATATCATATTGAGAAATAAATTATCACGCAGGCGCACCTAGCAAAGATATTACGGGAACGCGCGGACAAAATCTACCTGCCATATTATGAGCACCGGCCATTGCACCCATATATATGACAACAAAAAAACGTGAAAGCTTCACTCAAGAGTAAGTTTACACGAAGCGCTGAACGAGTTCATTAGCGTTTATCATAGTCAAACTGTGCGCCA
>WOVY01010489.1:85000-345226 GCA_013436015.1 Rhipicephalus annulatus
CGGCCGCAAAGCCCTACGGAAGTACACACTCATGTTTCTCCATGGCAAGGCGCTTAGCGGTCATGGCCAGCCTCCTGACCACAAGCGCACAGCGAGCCTCGGTTCGCCCTTTGACGGCTGCGGGTCTACTTTTTTATTTATAGAGGGGGTAACAATTGGAGTACGTGGTACTCTACAATGGGAGAGCATGGAGCCGTCCCGGGGGCATACCTTGGCTTTAGTCAGACAAAACGGGGGGGGGGGGGGGGGGGGTTAAGAAAAAGGGGGTAACGATTTAGAGCACAGGGTACTCTACTACGGGAGAGCTTAAAGCCGTCCCTCAACCAAAACGGATTCGTGCCATGAAGTAAAGGCTTAACGAATAATGTGTGCCGATCGGTCCCGGCGTCGGCGAACTTCAAAAAATGCGGCCATCAAACGCGCGCCCGCGCTCACGGAGTTCTTAGGTGCTTTATCTCACAAAGTGTTGTTTTTTTTATTAAAAAATTATCGATTTCAGCTGGTTTTGATATGTTAGTTTGATCTTTTATCGGCACAATTGTCATTTTGTGGTGTGGTTTTTGTAGTTGCCTGTAAAAACCACATTTTTTGGTGCCGCCAGCAACAATTTTTTCTAAGCCACCGACGCCTATTGATAGGCGCGCCGCCGCCGCTGCCGCTAACGTGTGCTCACGGCGCAATCAGCACGCCATTTAAATAGAATTTTTTTTTCAGTTCACGTTCGTTTATTCTGCACCTTCTGTCACCGGTAAATACACTGTTGTTTCTTAATTCTGCTAAGTTCGCAAACGCATCACAATTCGTTTACCTGCCACTATAACTTAAATAACTGGACTAAAAAAAAAAAAACTCAAGCGCCCCTAAAAATGTGAACTTGCAGTGTTAGATTCCATTTCAAGGTTAATTTCAAGCTACTTTCGAGCTCAATGTAGTTAAGCGAATCTCGGTCAGTGACAGTGCCAATGGTGGTGTTTGCCAAGGACTGTCCACATATTCTGGCTGACGAGTACACGTAATGACGAGTACACGAACAGGTGTGGAAAGCAGGTACTGGAATGTTAATAATTATGACTGTGAAAGCGCGTCGAAGAACAAAGGCACTTATGATTCAGATACGGAGGGGGCTAGGAATGGGGACGGGCACGGTAGAAGCGCTTCTATTCGATGTGTATGCATGGAAGACATTGTGCAGGCTAATCTTTACGAAAATGAATTTTGAGAGTAATGTGTCCCTAATGCACACCTAATGAGTCATTAAATTGACATTAGACCTGCAAAGTCTAATGTCTTTTAGCATCAGGTGTTCAATGGAGACTCAGATGACAACATGCAACAGGATTGCCCCCCCCCCCCCCGCGGGGGTCTAGTGGCTAAGGTACTCGGCTGCTGACCCGCATGTCGCGGGTTCAAATCCCGGCTGCGGAGGCTGCATTTCCGATGGAGGCGGAAATGTTGTAGGCCCGTGTGCTCCGATTTGGGTGCACGTTAAAGAACCCCAGGTGGTCGAAATTTCCGGAACCCTCCACTACGGCGTCTCTCATAAGCATATGGTGGTCTTGGGACGTTAAACCCCACATACCAATCAACATGCACCAGGATTTCTGATGAGTAAAGTAAGCATATCTTCCAGTGCGTGTCCTAATGTCAAAAGACACCACAATGAAAAAATTTGCGTTAATCTTTTATAGCTAACAAAAACTGAATTTCTTACTATACTAAATGTAGTAATCGCGGGAATTCTAGATCCCATAACCACTATATGATTATGAAAAACGCCGTTACGGAGTGCTTCAAAAATTTCGACAATCTGTGATTTCTTAACGTGCATCTAAGTCTAATTCAATTACTTGCTGATCTCGACATTCACGTACATGTTGCCTGTCAGAAATCTAAAACACTAAACAGTTTGTATTCCCATAGATTTTTCGATCATGTTTCAGTAAATATAACATTGACACGAAGAGAATGTCTTCATACACATGCTTAAGTGTAAACCAGCTAGACCATAAGAGCAACAACAACAACAACAACAACAATAATAATAATAATAATAATAATAATAATAATAATAATAATAATAATAATAATAATAATAATAATAATCCAGTACCCTTTTGCATTCACGTAAGACAACTGGAAGGCGATAGCCATCTCTTTCTTTTTTCCAATCTGTCTATGTGTTCATCCTGCCACCATTCGAAAACTTTCTGCAACTAATGTGGTTATGCATTGCCTCTACAGTTAAAGACACCGTTTTGCGTAGCCAATCAGCCAGCCTTTGGACAAGCTATGATGAGATTGGGTGCGATGTAATGACTTTATCATGTGTCGCTATAGTGACAGGTCATCTCGTGGTGATTATTTTTTGCAAGCATCTCTCGTTCCCTACATTGCAGGATGCGAGACGCTGCCAACGGTCAAACTTTACATTTAATGAGGCATCTAAGGCTTGCGATTTCATTATTAATCAATGATTTATTATTTCCTTATTCATGTAGCGTGCCCAGAAACAATTATAAGAGTTACAGGTGCATCTAAAAATCAACAATTATTATTATTATTATTATTATTATTATTATATTATTATTATTATTATTATTATTATTATTATTATTATTATTATTATTATTATTATTGATTACTATTATTACTTTTATTGATGATGAAATATTTGTGCCAGAAGCGCGATGTGGAGGCAAACTTTACTGGGGCACTCAGGGGTGCTTTCCACCACCTTGCGCGCATAAATTTTGAATATGTATTTACAACCGTAACAAGCATAGCGTCAATCACTTGCGCTGAAGCGGCACTCCAAACACTTGCATAGACGTGCCAATTTGTCATTTGCCTGGAGGGGGATGGTTACATTAGCCGATCAGTGGACACCGATGATTGAATGATTTGTGGGGTTTAACGTCCCAAAATCGCGTTATGATTATGAGAGACGCCGTAGTGGAGGGCTCCGGAAATTTCGACCACCTGGGGTTCTTTGACCAAATCTGAGCACATAGGCCTACATTTCCGCCTCCATCGGAAATGCAGCCGCCGCAGCCGGGAATCGAACCCGCGACCTGCGGGAATTAGCAGCCGAATTAGCAATCTTAGCCACTAGACCACCGCGGCGGGGCTCAGTGGACACCGAGGGCAGCACAGGAGATAAACTCATCGTATCATTGTAGTGAGCATTCGAAAGCGTATTTAAATATCAGTCACACTTTTACAACTAAAATACGGCTGGGAGCGGCAGCTGCCAAACGTGTGCCCCTATCTCCCCTCCCCGCCGCCGGTGGGTGGTAGAGGGCAAAGGCGTGATGGAGAGGGAGAGAGAAGTTTTAATTTCATGCCTCTCACCCCGCCCCTGTTTTACTTTCACAACGCTAGCTGTCACGTAAAGACAGCGGCGTAGGTAAAAAAGAAACAAGGGAGGGTAAGGAAAGGAATCCCTCGTTGATCTCGGGGAGAGGGGAGGCAAATAGTCATTTTGCTCTATGTATGCCACGACGACAAAAAAAAAAAAACGCC
Organism: Rhipicephalus annulatus; assembly: GCA_013436015.1. NCBI lineage: Eukaryota > Metazoa > Arthropoda > Arachnida > Ixodida > Ixodidae > Rhipicephalus > Rhipicephalus annulatus. The sequence continues at coordinate 88,523 of WOVY01010489.1, forward strand.
CGAAAGGCGCGGCGAGGGGGGAGGGCAGGAAGGGGTAACGGACTCGGTGTGCCAGCCCCAGGCTACGCCACTGCGTAGAGACGTAAGGGAACGGACATCCGGTCTTTCTTCTATGTAGAGCAGGAATGCATGCCATTCAATCTTTTCTGCACACGAACAAAGCCGCTGCTGCAAAAGCATTGCCCTTGAGATCTGTACTTTTTGGCATTGTGTTGCGGAGACTCAGAGATGACCATCGCTTTTGACATGAGTTGTGAAACTTTTTTTTGTTATGCAATACAAAATACATACAACTGCGTAACTACATATATTGCAAACTAATATTTAAGAAAGCTTCATTTGGCTTGAAAGTTATAGGTACACTTGATTGTTAGTGTGAAATATTTGTATTTTGACTCGTTAGTGCTGCCACCTGCACACTTATTTTGGTTAAGCCTGTAAGTCAGCAGTTGCTACAGGCCTCGTTGCACTGCAGGCTCACCACCAGCTTCACGCAAGGACATGTGCAGCAAGTCCGCGGTTGCATAATTGCCGAGTTGATAGATATTGCGTGCATTGTATACTTCTCCTCCTTTGGAATTCGTCTACGCGATAGTTTCCGCGTGTCCGGAAGTTCTGCTGCTTTGATCGAGTGGCGGACGATGACTTGCCGTACGTTGCCGCTCCAAACAGCCACATCGGACGCGCGCATTTGTGTTCGCTCTGAAAAGCGATTTCTTCTTCCATTTATCGATTACTCGTGTTGTTCGCGTGATTCAATGTCGAGTGTACTTCTAAATACAATCCATGGCCCCTGGTGTGACAAGCCGTGACTGACGTTATGCGAGAGCGCGAGATTTGTGGCGGGCGACTGAAGAGCACAGCGAATGTCAAAACTTCGGTAAGTTGAAGAAAGCCACTGAATTACGTAACCGGGTTCTTCATTGCGTGAAAAATGGTATGTAGGAAGCGATGGCCCGGGCGGCTTGTTGGCACAGCAAGGATGACGAACCAGAGACCCGATAGGCAGGTATGTTTTGAGGTGGCTTATTTTATATCACCGTAAGAAACAGTCGCTGTGTGCGTTTTCTTGCATGTTTTAAAGATTCGCGTTGCGCTACGCGATCTATCCTTCAGTCATGCAAGCCTCTTGTCGTGCTGTTATTCCTTGGCTGTTTGCTACACGAAATTATCCTTTGATCCCTTGTCGCCCAGTAAAAGTGTCTGCTTTTAAACCTACCGGTGTCGCGAGAGCAGTTCACGTTCACCCAACTCGATAGTTTGTGCGTTTTTACGCGCAAAACAATCACACGACTGGGCACGTAGATAGAAAAACGCACAGCCCTGTCAAGCACACACGAAGCATGTTTTCGTGGCTGCGCTCCGAATCCTTGTGCCAGAAATCCATGTAATTTTGCTGTGGTTAGAATTTCACCCTAGCTGCCTCATAAATATTTTAAGAGAGCTAACTTGAAGTATACGTATTTCAATAATCTACACTATGTGCTGAAACTAAGAGTACACTCCTACCGCTGCATTGAAGATATGTTGATATCGAGTGTTAGTAGAATATATGAATTCAATTTAGTTAATTAAGCTAATACATAACACCCTTTGTTGAAATATTTGTGTGAACTTTTTGTTTGTGTGAACTTTATTTGTGTGAAATTTTTGTTTTCTCTTTGAAGCATACCAGGTGCTCCATCACAAATAACTTACACTGTGCTCATGTAGTATAAATGTTGCTTGATTGTGTGGTGCTTCAAGTTGTATTTTCGTGCTTTCCTTTTTAAATCAGTGTTGTACTGATTCAGGGATTTAGTATTTATTTTGTTTTGTGAGGCAGTAAATTAGAAGCAGAAAGATCTTATTCATATGTTTCCAGATGTTGACAGAAAGTTTCAGAATATGAATATTTTGCGAAGGGCTTATGTAATAATAGAAATCCTACAGATAGCTTCTGTGAACAAAAGTCAAACTACATGGGAATTCGCTTCACAATACCAACAGTTTGTTTCCTGAATAGCTTACATTTATGATGTAATACAATATGTATGGCTTGCTCTTACACACGCCATGTTCGCATAAACCATGCATCCTTTGCAAATATTGTTTTCATCATTTAAATCACCCATAAATATGTGCATGCTCTGCGTAGTGTTATTACATAGTTTTGTGAATGCGAAACATTCAGTGGCACTTTGCGAATTGTCAGCAAGAAAGGGCTGGTCCAATATTGCATGTTTTGATTGTGCCATGATCCCTTTATTCAAGGATTTACCCTTTAATGTATCAGTATACACTTTGCTAAGACATGTTTGGTATTCGCTATTTGTGTGGATATACGGTTTGTTGTGTGTGAAAGTAATCTTTTGTGGCACCTTTTATGTATGTATCAGCGATGGCAGCTATTCATGGTCCTGACACAGAGGACAGGTTGCAGTGCACGATTAAAGTGGTCTTCCTGCAAGCCCTAACGAGCCTTATTAAGTGGTAGGCATTTCTTTTTGTTACCACAGAGTGATAGTTCGGACACATGGCACCTATTGAGGTATAGCATTCACTGTTTTTTGGCTTAGGTGTGGGAAGCCTATGTCCTGCACTTCAGTGCAGTATTCCTTGCACATTGAACATGCATCATTTGGTTTGTAATCTTTGAACAAGGATTGTTCCCGGGGCCAACGTTGTGACACTTGGAAGCGTCTTGATAATCGGAACAGCTGTTCCTTGTCACTGCTGTCTTGAGCAAGGCAAGAGTTCTTGTTAAAGAGTTGCACATGAGAAAAAAATCAGCAATGTCTGTTAAACATTGGGTAATATTTAGCTCAATATAACACAAGGTTGAGACCGGTGCACTTTAAACAAAATGGGTTATTGTAACAGAAGCACAAAAATTCACGGCATGAAGCTCACCTTGTATTTTTTAGTGCTTCGGTTGCAATTAACCATTTAATATAAAGTTAGGGCACGAGCTACGTCCTCTCTCATGGTCTTTGTGTTACACTGTGCTAAATATCACATAAGTTGGCTGCAGCGACATTTCCTCTCATAGGAATTGTTGGTCTTTTCAAGCTTTTTTCATCAACATCTATTTTGTTTGGACTGCCATGAAACTGTGTGCAGTGAAATCTTACTTATAATCATGTTTCGCTTATTGTCGTGATGATCGCTTTTACCTTAAACTTTTTTAGAAGAAATAAAAGATTTCTTTACCTAAGTTCTTTTTTTCACAAGTAGAAGTGTCATTCATTTTTGTGCTTTTTAAAGAGACAGCAAACAACATTGAAGTCTAAAAATTTAGTGAATTTAAGTAAGCACACTTTTGCTATGTGCACATTCTGCCACAAGAATTTGGCGAATTCATGTTTAAGGAAGTTACAGGGGTTGTTGTTTCAGCTCGTTTAAAATTTTCACGTGTATGAGCAGATTTGTGGTATTTTTACAAGTTGTAGTGCAATCTTGTTTTAAGTAACATCGTGCAACGTACAAGTATCTATTCCTTTCTAACAAATCCTTCTCAGATAATTGTTATGCCCGAGAGTTTGATCATCTGAATTAGGGACAGCTTTTCTTGGGAGGCAGCACATACTCGTGTTTCATCACATTGTTTGGAACATGTTCCCACTACAATCTATGAAATTACGATAATTGTGTTTATGTAACACAGCTCAAAAACATGGTGGCCTATGATACAGAGAAGTGCATTCTGTGTGATAGTGCCTTGAATAGCCTTGTTGGACTGCAAAGTTAAATTGTCGAATGAATTCATGCTCTTTTGGAAGTACAGTACTCACGGATTGAAACAGGACACTCGGAGCGTGTGGCCGACGGTACATGTGCCGCCGCTCGTGGGTCCGCATAGAACCAATGTGTTGCGTTGTGGTATAGGGCGATAGGGAGAAGACCTATGGAGCAGTACTACTCCTTCCGATTGCCAAATTGTCGGCCTGTAGTTCACCACGTGTACACTGCCAGGGCAGCGCTGCAAGGCTCACGCACATTCGCATGTCGACCAAACTGGCTCGCTGCTGCGCACCACTTTTACTGCCAGGCCAGTAGACGACCCTCTCGTTCTGCGTGCTTAGGCAATGCAGTACGCATGCTGTGCAAGTAAGACGCAGGATTCAGTTAGTAGATTGCGCCTTGTGTGCGTTTGTAGACATGATAAACATCTACACAAAAGCATGAAAAGTTTACTTCGTGGTTTCTGTCTCGACAAGAAAAAAAAATGTGTGGCCATGCTTTTCTTCCTGCAACATGGAAATAATATCATGTATTAGTGTCGTTAGGGTAAACTGTGGCATATTGCTGAATAAAAATGTGAGAAGCCCGCTTGTTCTTCCGTGGCCGAGAGCTCTACGAATGCTTGCCCCGCAAAATAGCCGCACTATTCACTGCTCGGGGCGAGACAACAAAGTACTAAGTTATTGTTTTATTGCTGCATGGAAACAGGCCCGTGGCTGGTGCTTTTCTTTTTCGTCGTGACAAAAAGCTTGAAAAACTTTTTATGCCTTTGTGCAGCTATTTATCATGTCAACGAGCGCATTTCAGGCGCGACATCGTAGCGGTATCCAATTTCTTACTTGCGCAGCCTACGTGCCCCATCGTCGAAGAGCGAAAATCGAGAGAGTCGTCTGCTTGCGTCACAATATAAATGGTTCGCACCGTCCCCATCGATTCGGGCTGCATGCATGCGAAAATGCGCGAGCCTTGCAGCGCCACGCTGGCAGTGTGCATTTTGTGAACTAAATGCCAACTTTTTAGCGACCGGAAGGAGTAAACCTGCTCCGTAGCAGTTTTTTGCCCTCACTCTATACAACAGTGCAACATCCTGGTCCGCGAGCACCCATGAGCGGCGGCGCATGCATTGGCGGCTACGCGCTACGAATGTTCTGTTTCAATCCGTTAGTACTCTACATATAGGTTGACCATTCTGGGCATATTGGTACGTACTTGGGAGGAAACAGGAGTGCAAGCAAGTACATGCTCTGCTGCATCCATTATTCTTTCTGTGTTCACTCCTTAGTGTAAATTTTATTTCCTCACTGAGCTCGTACATACACTCTAAATTGTATTATCTCTGTGACGTGTGGGTTCAAGTGATATTTTTGGCATCTGCATGGTCTGAAATAGTCATGAGTTCAACACTTTGATGTGCTGTTTTCTTAAATACTCTATTAACACAAGTGTTTGGTCGGGTTCGTAATTCTTCGCCTAGAATTTTTTCTAAGGTACGGCAAAATATGAACTGAGAAAAGGGAGACCACACAAAGTAGTGCTAGTTCATACTTCCGCCCGTTTGATTGTGCATGTTTTTCCTGCTGTTGATTTTTTTCTTTAGAAAGAGTTCCTATCCTTGTCCTATCAAGATGTTCAGCAAGTGCCAACTCACCCCAGTGTGGATTCTTGTGCTTCAATGACCAGCGATCAATTTCATAATTTGCAATACTGGCTAGTGAACATGGGCAACTGTGCACTCTAAAGCATGAAGGTAGGTAAAAATATTTCCTTTTTTTATGAAATTTTTGTCACCTCTTCAAGGTACCTAAATAATGCATTTTTAGCTATTGAATAATATGCAAAAGTAATCAAGGGTACAAAAATGCTTTGCTTGCTTCCTCTAATCTGTTGCTTGTAGAAAGATGTGTAGAAATGACCTGTAACATGTTACAACATGCATATCTGTGTAATATACTGTAAATTACAACAAGCACAATTTTTTAATTGTTTTCACTAGAGTTGGGTAGCTGTATCACCTAGACGTATACCTCTACATTTCATGTGCCTTTTTGTTGCTCAATTTCACCTTGCACATAGGCGTGCGCATAGGAGTGGGGGGCAGTCCCCCTCTCCCCAAACTTGGTACCTAAGACGGGGGCTACAAAACTGGAAGCTTACTTAAGTAAGGGGGGGGGGGGGTGCCGTGGTGAACCTCCCCGCCACCCAAGTGTAGGAAAACCCTGCACACGCCTATGTCTTTGCACCTCTGAGCATGAGCCCTGAATAGTTCTCAGTTAAAGAAGAGGGATTTTAATGTGGAAGTTTTGTGTAAAACAAAGTTGTGGAATAGACCCACTGTTGCAAGCCGTAGTCATACATTGGGTGCCATTGGAATCGTGAAAGGAGGTTATTCTGCAATATTGCCTTAGAGAAGCTGACTCAGCTGATTCCTCTGTTCATTATAGCTGGTTTCTCTCCAATTACTGATGAATGGGCAGCCCTCTGAACTGATGTATAGTGGTTATTTTATTTCAACGCCGCATGAAGTCAAGGCTACGTGGTTCGATGTTGAATCCACATAGATTATTTAATATAACTGATAAATATATATCACTATTTCGAAAAGGCATAACTAATCGATTGCAATGTCTATTCATGTGCTGAGCTAAAATGTATGCTTCAGTGCCTTCTAAGTTTTTATGTTCTCCCTTGCAGGTTTTAAATACAGCAGCGGTGCCACCACGACGGTGCTAGAAGATACCCTATCATCAGTGCAAAGTCGAAAATTAAATACAAATGCAGTTATTCCGGGAAATGTCTCACTTGGTGTTTCTTTGTTTGTTTGTAATTATAAAACAGCACTTTTGCAAGAATTGTAAACAAAGACGAACTAGCTCCATTTATTTTCTTATCGGAACTGGATCGTTTGACAATGTAATGCGTGTTTCCAAATGCAGGCATTATATACTTGCAGCATTATTTATCGGCCTCGAAAGATTTTGACATGTAAAAAACAATGATCTGTTCTTTGGTGGAAATGGTCTGATGGTATTTTGTTTACAATCCTGCAATGTGCGCACACTTTCATATGTATAATGAAGCCATTTATTTATGCCGAAGACATAGAATCTGACCAGCCGCTCGTGGCGCTGAAAGCAGCTCAGTATCTCGGTTGCAAAGCCCTACGGGAGTACACACTCATGTATCTCCATGGCAAGGCACTTAGCGTTCATGGCCAACCTTCTGACCACAAGCGCCCAGCGAGCCTCGGTCCTCCCTTTGACGGCTGCGGGACTATTTTTTTTATTAACAGAGGGGGTGACAATTGGAGTACATCGTACTCTACAATGGGAGAGCATGGAGCCGTCCCGGGGGCACGCCTTGGCTTTATGGGGGGGGGGGGGGGGTTAGGAAAAGGGGGGTAACGATTTAGAGCACAAGGTACTCTACTATGGGAGAGCTTAAAGCCGTCCCGAGCATAGTGACGGTAGCTGGCCCCGCCAATTTGAGACAAAATAATGTTATCCAACAGCTACCGGCGATCACCGGCTTCGGTGAACTTGGACAAATGAGGCCGTCATACGTGCGCCCGTTGCTACAGAGTTTTTAGGAGCTTTATTTTACAAACTGTTCTCTTTTTTGTTGAAAAAATTATTGATCTTAGCTGGTTTTGATACGTTAGTTTGATCTTTTATGCGCACAATTGTAATTTTTTGGTGTGGTTTTTGTAGGTGCCTGTAAAGACCAAAATTTTCGTCGCCACTGCCACAATTTTTTTCTACGCCAACGACGCCTATTGATCAGCACGCCGCCGCCGACACTGACGTGTGCTGTCGGAGCGATCGGCGCTCTATTTAAATATATATATATATATATATATATATATAAGTTGACCTTCGTTTATTCTGCACCTTCTGTCACCGGTAAATACTCTGTTGTTTCTTAATTCTGCTCAGTTCGCTAACGCATCGCAACTCGTTTGCCTGCCACTACAACCTAAATAACAGGACTAAAAAAAAAACTCAAGCGCCCCTAAAAATGTGAACATGTGGTGTTGGATTCCATTTAAAGGTGAATTTCAAGCTACTTTAGAGCTCACTGTAGTTAAGCAAATCTCGGTCAGTGACAGTGCCAATGATGGTGTTGGCCAAGGACTGTCCACTCATTCTGGCTGACAAGTACACGTAATTACGAGTACACGAACAGGTGTGGAAAGGCGGGTACTGGAATGTTCATAATTATGACTGTGAAGGCGCGTTGAAGAACAAAGGCACGTATGATTCAGATGCGAAGGGAGGGGGCTAGGAATGGGGACGGGCACGGTAGAAGCGCCTCAATTCGATGTGTATGCATGGAAGACATTGCTGTGCAGGCTAATGAGGTAGAGCTAGCTGTTTAGGGCTTATTTAAATAAAAAAGGTCAGTTCAAAAACAAGAACGCCAGGCCTGCACAGAAGGCGCAGAACAGTCACAGCGAAAGCTAGAAGAACGGTCTTTCAGAGCATTTTCTAAACACACACTGGGTAACTGCTGCAAGCACACTTGGTTAGCACCCATTACGGCATTAATAACAATTTCTTGGTAGTAGGCCGGCATTCGCTATGCTATTTTTCGTTATTCTTCTGAGAAGCGTGGTATCCGCTTAACACTTGCAAAGCATTTTGTGCCAATGCAGTGTGCCCATTGGGCTGATAACGATGAGGAATTAAGCCCTAACCATATGCACGCGACTTATTCGCGACAAGATTTGCTGTCGCGGAGGCCCATCCGTCGCCGCAGCTTGTCGCGTGCCTCATTTCTGGAAAACTAGACAAGATCGCTTGTCACCCGGAAGCCAGCTTGGCGATATCCGTCAACTTGACTGCGCCCCTGTTCCTCGCTTCGTTTGCGATTTGCTCTCAATGCTTGTTATCTGCGCGTGCTTCAAAGAATGCAAGGTATCGACTACACTTTTAAAATTCTCATCTCACGCGAAGAATGAGCGAGTGGCCGTGTTTTGTCGTAATATCGTTATCGAAGGTTTGTTTTGATGTCTCCATGGTAGCTTGTTGCTACAATGCAAAAACGTCGTGCGAAGTGCGTCGGAGCCATTGTACCGTACGCTTCTGTGCAGCCTGTCGTGCATGGTTACACTAAAAATTGCGAAAAAAGAAGGTCGTGAAATTCTTTCGTGGCTTCCTTATGTCACACAAGACAGTAATAAACTTGGCACGTTGTCATCGACCGACTTTTAAACTTCTATTCACAATTTATTGTTATGCACGCGATAGTTTCCATTCAAGCAACAATGACACTTTGTCGCCGACATGCGGTTGCAGACGTCGCGACACGACAATGCGAAGAAGCAAGTTTGTCGCCGTTGCTAGGAAATCGGGTGCATGTGGTTAGGGCTTTATGTCTGAAGTGGGTATGCGCCACAGTTAATAGTTGATCAAGAACAAGTTTTTGTGATGGGTTGGAGCATTGGACGACCCACTCGTTACGGTATTCGCATTGAGCGACGCCTGGTTGTTCTGCTGTTCTAAAGTGCTTTATTAGTCATAACAACGCCATTCCTTTTCCGAGATCAAGCCTGCCTGAGGCAACTTTGCGAACACTCTCGACTGGGCTTTGACGGCACCGTTGGCATCGACGTCACCGTCACTCACCGTATATGCATATGTATCTATACCTATTCTTGAAAACGCAAGAATGAATGAATTAAACTTTAGTTAAAGTCCGACAGTTTTCACCGGGCGAGGGGGGAAGAGGGGATTAACCCTTCTCCTTTCCCACTATACGTCAATTATGATGGCGGTGCCTCAGGTGACCGCTCGAAGTCCTTGGGCCCGGGCGCCATTTTGCCGGACGGCCCAAAGCTGGTCGGCCAGCTCGTCGCTGGTGAGTGCCGCCTCATCCCAGCGGCAGCGCAGCTGACGCCGCCGATCGGTTGGTGATTAGAGGAAAGAAAAGACGCCTAATTTATGCAGCCCATTTGGGAGAACGGCGCAGCGTCAGGCCGATCGGCAACAGTGACCGCGGCGGAGGCCGGTCCCTGCCCTCGCGCGGTGGTGGCAGCAAGAATTGGCCTCGGAGTTCGTCCCTGCCTAACATGCGTCGCGAAGGGAGCGGCGGCAGGGACGCTTTTTCCAGCACACTCCCAAAGCATGTGCCACAGTGTGGCCCTTTCCTCGCACGCTTTACATGCGTTCGTCGGGTATAGGTGAGGATAATACAGGCGTAGGATCACCAGGCTTTGTAATAACCTCAGAGATACGGCATGTCTTTTGTCCAATTTGTTGTGTGGTGGTGGGTATTTGCGTCTGTTTAGTCTGTAATGGTCAGTAATGTTGAATGTGGTCAGGCGATCAGCCCACGACCATTCCAGTTGTTGTGTGGATAGAGCCATCCACTCGCTCTCGGAGGTGAAGGCGGCCACCAAATCGGCCACGGCTCGGTGAAGGGAAAAAACGCAAGAAAGAAAAATAATTCAGAAAAATAATCTGGTGCGCATAATGAAACTTGGGGCCTCTGAAACGGGAGTGCGAGGCGTTAACCACTGAGCCACGGAGAAGCACGTCCTGCAACGTTTAAACGGCAAGCTATTAATATGTACCATTTACCGCTGTTGATGGGCATTAGGGGGGGGGGGGGCAGCTATCGTGTTTTCAGCATTACCAGCAAGATGGCGCAATGAGCGCGCGTCGCCACATCGTCACGACGAGCGGCGCTCTCATCTCCCGCGTGTACTTTGCACCACGGAGAGGGGGGGGAAGTAGACGCTCACTCGCGCGCCCTTATCTCGTGGTGGGGAGGATGGTACGTCTTGGCTGGCCTTGAGATTTCACCGGAACGATTCTGCTGTAGTTACCGGGGTACAAAGGTCACTGCGATCGTTGCACAGCCTGTGTTTGCGAAAAGGGGCGCGTTTTTCAGACACTGCGAAGTAACAACTGAAACGCTTATTCGAGTGCATCTGTACCTGTGAGTGTGTTTCGTGCGTCATTTGTGCATGAGAAACGCGGGGCACGTTTCGTTCTACTTGGCATTCTGCGCGTGACCTTCCAGTTTGCTGCTATTACGTTTATTGCTTCGCATTTGCGGCAAAGCTGTGATGTTTTTTATTCAAACAAGAGCGGTTTTCACGGTGCAGCAGTCCCAAGTTTCCTGTTGTAACGCAATAGCAATAAATAGCTCATTTTGCGGAAACTCGTGTCGGTGTCGGCGTCGTTGGTTGTGAGGGAAAAAATTTATAATCTTGCCCGTGACCGAAAAACTGAGGAAGATGCAAATGAAACAAACTTTCTAAAATATTTTGGTCCCAGCCAGGGTCGAACCCAGGCTCACTGTGTAACAAGCAGGCGTTCTACCACAGGCAGAGCTAGGTGATTTCTTGAAATTGCATCATAAAAAAAGCTAGATAAATGTCATGCATATTACGTATACAGAAGTGTAGAATGGCGCCACGCGGCAAAACTTGTACATTGCGCGACGAGTTGGCGTTTCAAAGGACCGCTGATTAGAAAGCGTTCAGACAGATATCATCAGCAGCAAAATCGTCAACAAAGTAAACCACTTCGTAGGTTCACGAGTGGCCTTACGGACGCACATATGGGGCTCTTTTCTAACTCGCAAAAAGGATAATTATGGTGTATACGGTATATAACAACTATATTTGTAGTAGAGATACTACTTCCCTGGCATTACTGCGAGCACTACCATTGCTCGCACGCAAACAAGGCTAGATGACAGATGAAGCTAGAAAATTCTGTACAACGTTCCGCTAACAGCTTTGCCGGAAAAAAAATGGTTGCGGTATAATGTAAGACGTCGATCTGTTGAAGCAGACAGCCAGCGTTAAGGGGCTTACACGAGAAAACATTTACGGTGCACTCAATCCGCTTAAGTAACAACGAGTTTTAGCATTCCTGAACGGGACCACGCAATTAAAGTATCATAACTTCATCGAAACTGCACAAGAAGCTATATAGGCAGAGTACATGAGAGCGTTACTTGAAAACCCCAATCCTATCAAGCAGCAAATTTGGGTCGCGAGAAACGATGTACCTGTTAGCGATCGTGACTCGCATAATGACGCCGAAACAGTCACTCCAGAGGGAGAAAATCCCACGAGACGCTGAGATTCTAGTATAGTTGAAATGCGGCTACACATTCATCAGTCTAGTGCGCTGCGTGCTAGCAGCAACAGACGTGCCCGGCGTGGTCCGTGTGCCGTAATGGAGCATGTAATAATAGTTAAGTGAATCAGTGCTCGCACTCCTGTCTCGTGCCATGTTCAGTAGCTAAGGTGTTCGCTAGGACGTGTGTCTCATTCGGCCGCACGATTTATGTGTTTCTTATTTCAAGGTTATGTCAAAATGCCAAGAAAGTATTAAAAACAGTTTAGTAAAGAAAGATCTCCTAATTTGAGGGATTGATGTATAGGCCGCGCAGCACTCGCGTTCTTCTTACGCGCTCAGATTTGACATTAACCGTTTTATTCTCGAGGAGCTTGACAGCCTTCTACACCCACGAAGCCAGGAGGGATGGTTTTGTTTGTCCTTGAGAAGCGGCAGAAAAAGTGCGCCGCTAACAGATCACACGCCCGCAGTCATTTATTATCGGGAAGAACGCGTCGAGGCGCCCAATGCACGAGTAGAGAGAGTGGCGTGGGAGCGGCGACATGTAAACAAAAAGAGCGTACATCTTCGTTGCGGAAGGGCGTCAGGAGAATGCGGAGCGCGGCGGCTGGCGCCAGTGTTCTGTCTTCCGACCGCCATTAGACGAGAGAAAAAATAGGCGCCAGAGAAACGAAACCGAGCAGAATTCCGCACTCCTCGCGCGTCGCTGACGCCGGCGTGCACTTAACGAGACGCTCTAGCTTATTTTCCCAAGGAGAAAGGCGGGTTTATCTTTCGTGCAAATGCGACGGTTCAAGTTCACTCGACGGTTCTTAAATATCGCTGAAACTGACCGTGCATGGGCGGTCAGGCCATGGAGTCTCTAGTCAGCACCCGAGTGCGTCAAGCTGGGATTGCGATGCAGCACATGGCGTGCCAGATGCACGATTGGTGTACTATCGACACTGCCAAATTGTGGCACGTTCGGCCCTTGGGAGAATCAGAAGGGGTCTATATATAGCAAACCAGGGAGCCAATCATAGCCAAAAATAAAAAAAGAGACGTATTATTGAACGTCGGCCGAATTCCCTTAGTACCGAATATCAATCTGCAGGGGATAAATATTATGGAGTGGGGTGAAATAGTCACCAGTTCAGACGTTGTGAAGGTAGTTTACGCAGATTTCCCGCATAGTGGCAATATGTTGACTTTATTTTGGCAGAAAATTTTTTCCCTATTCTTTGTGAATTGAAACAGGGTGCACGATTCCAACCCCGTATTATAATTCTTGCACATGAAGATCTTCGATCGATGTGTTCACACCACATAGCGTAAATTCACGTGCCCCTTTTGAAGTAGCGTAGCTCAGTTTAAATTAACGCAGAGCTGAGCTATTTTGAAAAAATTGATGAATGCACATTTCTGTACCGGAATAGGAATGCAGAAACGTGTCTGATGATTGATGCATGGCATATATTAGATAATAGCCGTAGCGCATGGGTAAGCCAGCCGTCGACTAACTTGCATCAGGAAGAAATCAAATGTCTGAAGTCATCTTTACGTAGACCATCCCGCGTACGAGATTGATAGGTTCGCATATTGCATGCTCATACGCAGATAAACTTCCATGCCTTTTCTATTATCCGCCGTTGTGCGCATCTTCAGTTGTTCGGGGTATCTTAAAGTGGCCATAACACCCAATTTTCGACCATTTATGTGGGTGAATCCTCTATCCTTCACAAATAAGCTGGCGATCTTTGAGCGCATTCAGTCGTGTACTAAATATGTTATTGAATATTTTCACAAACACGCAAGTGGCCTGACAGTCGGACAACACCGGCACGCTCGCCAGCCGCGACATAACAAGCGGCAGTGCGCGAGTAGATTTATCTGCATTCAAGTGAACGATACTGTTCCGTCGCCCCGCCGTGCTGGTCTATAGTGGCCACTCGGCTGCTGACCCGCAGTCACGGGATCGAATCCATGCTGCGGTGGCTGCATTTCCGATGGAGGCGGAAATGTTGTAGGCCTGTGTGCTCAGATTTGGGTGCACGTTAAAGAACCCCAAGTGGTCGAAATTTCCGGAGCCCTCCAATACGGCGTCTCTCATAATCATATGGTGGTCTTGGGACATTAAACCCCACATATCAATCATGATACTGTTCCGTCGTCAGGTGCGTGTGAAATTGAGATATTTTGTAGCTTTACTCTCCTTAGCACTGAAATTGAAACGATTTGCGGTGGCTGAAACTGTGGCAAAAGACGACGGCCACCATGCTGCGTGTGACGTCACAGGTGGCACGGCAAAATGGCGGTCGCCGGCGGTGGGCGCGATTCGCAGCCGGCGTCTTTTAGGGCCTGTTTGCACTGAAATATTCTTTCACGGCCCCTTTTTCAGACCTGTATGGACATATTAGACCCTCTACGTCTAGTTTCCGCTGAAAAAGTACAAACGTCTGGATGACCGTGTCTGCACGCCCTGTATATTAAATATATATATATATATAGATATTATATATATATATATATATATATATATATAATATATAGATATTATATATATATATATATATATATATATATATAATATATATATAGAGATAGATAGATACGTCTATATATATTATATAAATGGATCGCCGATCGCGCCGACAGCACACGTCAGTTGCGGCGGCGGCGCGCTGAGCTATAGGCGTCGTTTGCGTAGAAAAAAATTGTTGGCGGGGGCGCCGAAAAATTTGGTCTTTACAGGCACCTACAAAAACCGCACCACCAAATTACAATTGTTCGTATAAAAGATCAAACTAACGTATCAAAACCAGCTAAAATGAATAATTTTTTCAACAAAAAAGAGAACAGTTTGTAAAATAAAGCTCCTAAGAACTCTGTAGCAACGGGCGCACGTATGATGGCCGCATTTGTCCAAGTTCACCGAAGCCGGTGTTCGCCGGTAGCTGTTGAATAACATTATTTTGTCTCAAATTGGCGGGGCCAGCTACCGTCACTATGCTCGGGACGGCTTTAAGCTCTCCCATAGTAGAGTACCTTGTGCTCTAAATCGTTACCCCCTTTTTCTAACCCCCCCCCCCCCCCCATAAAGCCAAGGTGTGCCCCCGGGACGGCTCCATGCTCTCCCATTGTAGAGTACGATGTACTCCAATTGTCACCCCCTCTGTTAATAAAAAAAATAGTCCCGCAGCCGTCAAAGGGAGGACCGAGGCTCGCTGGGCGCTTGTGGTCAGAAGGTTGGCCATGAACGCTAAGTGCCTTGCCATGGAGATACATGAGTGTGTACTCCCGTAGGGCTTTGCAAACCGAGATACTGCGCTGCTTTCAGTGCCACGAGCGGCTGGTCAGATTCTAGTCTTCGGCATGAATACATAGCTTATATATATATATATATATAGATATATATATATATATATATATATATATATATATATATATATATATATATATATATATATATCTATATATATATCTATATATATATATATCTATATCCGAAACGCGTGTGCCATCTCGAGCCGGGCCTACAGCACCTGCAAATCAACGCCCGCAAGCGTCATTAGCGTTCTCAAGGGCACACATTATACACTCGTCTCGTTACGTTTCTTCATCTGTATTCCTTCTTTTTTTGTTTTTCTTCAGTGAATTTTGCAGTCTTGTGTTAGTTTATAGAGCTGGGTAGAACGTTGAGTCTATGCCCAGTTCCACGAGAGTAGCCCACATTGTTTTAAGCGGAGCTCTTGACGCTGCTGCTAACATAAGGCACTCGAACTTGAGAGCCTGTGAAACCGATGGCGACAAGCCCTTAATCGAGGAGCTTTCTCTTGAACCGAATAAAGGGCTTCGGCAGACAATCCCTCTCGATGGTTCAAACAGACGACTTAATTCGAGCAGGACGTGGTAACATCTATTACAGTCTGCAGTATACGCCTTTATACGTAGGCCGCTCCATCAGCTGAAGACCGAAATAACTAAGTCGTGCTAGCAATTATATGCGTTCGTGAGACGCACTGCCGTACCGTAGCTGTCTCCCCTCGTGCTCCGCCTCTTCGAGTCTTCCGTGCACGCATTCCGCTTTCGTGGGTCGTCTTCGGCGAATCTAGGACGGCGGAAATCGCATAAGGAGCAAGAACGTTCCGTTTACATACACAGGAAGGGGGGGGGGGAGCAGGCGCCTTTGTTTTGCGGCCCGGCGCCTGCCAGCCCATTCAGTCTTTGTCTGCTGCCGTACAATCTCTGGCCGTCTGCCAGCTCTAGAGGCGCAAATGGGAGGAGTGTCAAAACACTGGAGGAGATTCCCTTACCCCTGTCGCTCATTTTGTCTCCTCGGCCACCCATGCCTGTCGTGACTGAGTATTATATACTACATTATCAACTCTTCTCTCAATCTGTCTAAATAGATGCGCCGCAGCAGGCCTCTCAAACAAAATCAAGGCGCCTACGTTTTTGGTTGGAGTGTTAACATTGTGCAAGAAACGCTGCGATGCTTATATATGCCCTCCAGTTTGTCGCTTCAATTCTTTCTTCGCCTGTTTTGTTAGTTAAACATTTGTATCGTGTGTCGTTTGAGTTCTGTTTTGTTTACACTTGCTCGCGGTGGAGAGGTTGGCGTTTATATTACCTTGGCGACTCCATTTCTGCAAGTTCTGCAAGTGCGCACACGAAGAGAAGTGAGTGTCAATAGTATAAATAATGAAGCAAATATAAGTAGTTCTCAATCTGGGTTCATCATAACGAGAAGAAACATTAACCCCGATTCACTGCAAAGTTGAAAGCGGGGCGAGTTGTTGACAGTTCATTTTAACGTGCCAAACTGGCACACATAGACAAGCGCAAAGTAGTGGATATATTGCATTTAAGAGGACTCCGGAAGTTTCGACCACCTGGGCTTCTTTAACCTTGACGCGATTCTAAGTACACGGACTTCTATCATTTCGCTTTCATCGGCCGCCACGTCTGGGATTTGATCCTGCGACCTTGGGGTTATAAGTAAAGCACCAAAGCCACTATAGACCACCGCGGTTGATGTAAATTATATGCCGTGCAACAAGATAAAAACTGAATTTGCGTTATTGCTCGCGTCTCGTATGCTAAGCACCCTTCTAAAGTAGTTGATGAAATTATTTTGCTTTTTTTAATTTATCTTCATATAAAAGCCAGATATAACACGGGAAATAACGCGCCGTCTTTGAACTGCAAGAAACAGTGTTAACTCACTGCTTTTTGCAGTACGAGGCTGATCTATATAGAAGCCAACCTATTGCTCACTAACCTTTCCGTGAGCAAAGAACAAAAGTTTCAAAGAATGTTATGAATGCATAGCAATATGCCCGTGTCGTTTATTGCGTCTGTCATGCGCTCTTGTATGTGCTAGAAGCTTCATTTGGATTACTATACAAAGCGAACTATATGTATGCTATTTCAGCCTTAGTACCAGAGGGGAAGTAAATTCCGCGTTCTCCGAATTGATTGGCCAGCGCGACGGCACGTTTCCACGTATACGCGGGAAAATGCCCGCGGGTATGAATGAACCAGCACTGAAACCACTGCGTCTCGCGGCACTGCCAGGCAGGATAGAAGGATGGATATTCTGTTGCCTCTCGGTGGCCAACAAATCCCCTCAGAGTGTCGGCGTCCTTTTAAGGCAGAAAGCGAGCGTCCTCGCACTTGTTCCCTTCTTGTCTTCGAGGCGGGGACGGGCCCAGCAGATGCCGCGCGAGCTGAAGGGCATGGTCGCGTCAAGGGAGGGCCTTCTTCGGGGGAGCCGTGCAGCTGTCAAACGACGCTTTTAGAAACAGCGCGCACGGGCGTAATGCAGCGGTGCGCGTTGACGCTGCATCAGCCAAGGCAATAACACACGCAGCACGTGGCCCAAGGCGGGCAAAGTCGCGCCCTTTGCGGTGGACGGTGTGTACACTATAGCGCCGCTGTCACTCTGCGGAGACGCGAAGGAAGACGGGCGTCCTCACGGCGCGAGCTGCCCGCGAGAGCAATGACACACCAAGGTTGCCACTAACGCCACGAGGTGTTGGGAAACATTGTCTCTTTCGAGGATGACGAGAATACGCATGTGGCACATCGAAGCTGGCCTATACGTCTCTCTCACTGCAAATATGGCGGCGCCCGTAGAGCCCCTCCACCTTCGGTTGGTTATTTTAGAGACGCGAATCGCCACGAAACTACCATTGAGTTCGCCCCGCTGCGGTGGTCTAGTGGCTAAGGTACACGGCGGATGACCCGCAGGTCGCGGGATCGAATCCAGGCTGTGGCGGCTGCATTTCGGATGGGGCGGAAATGTTTTAGGCCCGTGTGCTCAGATTTGGGTGCACGTTAAGGAACCCCAGGTGGACGAAATTTTCGGAGCCATTCACTACAGCGTCTCTCATAATCATATGGTAGTTTTGGGACGTCAAACCCCACACATCAATCAAAATCATTGAGTTCGCACTTCTTGTCGACGACGCAAACGTGACACGCGTCTGACACCCAGGCGACGAGTACAATGCGGCGAAGTAACTGCATCCAGGATCTGTCATCTATACGCTAAAATGAGCCAAAATATTACGCAATATACGGTTCAGAAGCTTTAATAAAATGGTGAAAACTTTGGTGAGTTTCATTCGAGGGTATAACCAAGAACTTTATGTAAGATCTTGAATAAGCACGGCGAGTTAAAAAGTATGTCATACTGGAAAGTCACCCAGTGTCCTTGATTGCGCACTCGAAGCAAAGTCTACGGGCATTCCGAAATCGTATCGCATTGCGAAAGCTACCGTTATGCCCTCGTGGACTACAGTCGTAGACGTGTTCGCCAATGGTGCATCGTGCGATGATCTTCTACACAACCTAGCGAGTGTCGCCTAATGTATTCAGTAACTCCCTTCCAAGAATTTCCGAGAGAACAGCGTAATCACACGTCGTCACATATCTATGACAATAATTAAGGATGTCGTACATGCCAAAGCCACGATGTGATCATGAGGCGCGCCGAAGCGGGGGACTCCGTATTAATTTTGTCCAACTGGGGCTACTTAACATGCGCATCATTCTAAGTTCACCGGGGTTTTTGCATTTCTTCCCCCTTAGAAGTGCGGTCGCTTTGACCGGGAATCGAAGCCACGTCGTGGAACGCAGCAATGCGACATCTTACGTGCTAGCATTCCACGTCGCGTCACACATCTATAGGCAGCCATACTGCAACGACAGCAAATTAGGGTCGCTTTCGAATGGTTCCATTAAGGAGAATGTGTTTTTACGTAATTTTATTATTATCTCTCTTTTTTTACTTTGTGAACGCTACGCAAAGGTTGACACAAACTTTTGTATTGAAAGGCGTTCATACAAGAGCAAAGTGGCTTCCACTTAGAACGCACCGCGCAGCAGCACATTGACGCGGACCCCGGGAACAAAACATGAACACGGGGTGTCATGTTTATGCGCTTGTGTTTGCATCTTGTGTTTGCGTATTCTTATGTGTGCGCGTTTTGGGTCTTTCTGTGCACTGCTTCTTTGAAACTCCCGGCTCTATGAAACTAGCCCATCAGTACATATTAAGTACATATTAAACAAGGTTTATTCTGCGTCAGTACCTGGCAGCGTACTGTATGATGAAGTCATACCAACTATAGTCCCGTCGCATGAAATCCGGCGATGAAATGGGGCGAGTGGGGCACGATATATGCACAATTCTACGCCTAAATGCTCTTGCCAGGTGTCACTCAGGTAAATCATTCGATGTTAGAGTATTCACTCGTGTTGTACCCACAACATTCGGGTCACTGAAGCGACACCTGACGCTTGAAAACAATCGCATCAAGCACATTTTCTCGTCGAGTGCACCAAAGCATTGTGACAAGCGCGTGCTTTGACTATACGTCGTTGTCTCCCGGACATAAAACACGCGCCCACCTTTGTGCTGACAGGGACAACCGTTGTAACACCGTCAGACAGCAAACATTGTGTGCTCCTTGCTTGACACAGCCGAAAAAAAAAACGCAAACCAAATCACAAGTGTGTGTTGTGTTTTCCGCCTACCGTTTCTTCTTGGAATTTTTTCGTCCCTCGCATTACTACGAGGGTGGTACGCGTGTTTATAAATAAATACGCGAAGTGGAGGGTAACAGTGTGTACGTACGGGGAAAGGGGGTTTTGGTAAGCTCAGGCGTTGAAGAAGCCGTCGACACTGCGGCTTCGTGCGGAAAGGTCGACAGACTGGCATCCTCACGTGACACTATACGCGGCGCGGAGTTTAATTTGGGAATCATCAGCACCGCTCGGCCACGCAATCGAGCAGCGACCGGTGATAAACAGGCGCCCTTCTCTTTCATCCCTTCCGCTCTGAAAATACCGCGCCACGCGACATTCTGAGAGTGCTGTGTCGAAGTTTAAGCTAAAGTCCCCGGATATTAAGGGGTTTTTAGTTGAAGCCACGGCCGCAGAGGGCGCGGGGAAAGCCACGGGGCGAATGACGGAGTCTGCAGTGTAGATAATCGTATCCATTCATTGCTATATAAATTAAGCGTGGACCCACCCGAACTTTGCTGACCGGAGCTGCTGTCGCCTTGTCCTCAGCAGCTTATACACAGAAACAGATCCAGCACATACATGTTAGAAACCGATTCCAAGGCCAACGTTTTTCACCCTTTTCGCGGATGTGACCGCAGTGTTTACACGCGTGGCATCTTACAGCGGGCATTCGAACGAGCTGTCTTTCGATTTCGCCATGCCGTGCGCAATGCACAAATATGGCGCGGCAGTAAAAATTCGTGCGCTGTCCCGTACGTCATTAACATACTGCGTGATATTAGACTCTTATATGACGACAGTACAGCCAACTATATAAGGAACCGCACTTGACATGTCACTTCATGAAATACTCGCACCAAGCGGAGTCTAACATATGGTAGTTCGGTCCACACAAATTTATGAAGATAAAATACAAGCGGACTATGTTTTTTTTTGTTTTCTGAGTCTAAGAAGCCATGACGCCGGAACTACCCCGCTTCAAGGTCTACGTAAAACCGAAAGAGAGTTGTCAGTTGTAGTCTAACAAAATGAAAGTCACTCAGACAATGCCACTGACGGAAAAGAGAAAGTAAAGACAGTGATGAGTGATGGAAAAATATTACAGGTCTTGACAAGCAGCGCCGTAGAAAAATTGTTAGTGCCGTAACAACAGAGAAGTACCGCGCGAGCGACAAACACTCGCACATAAATAGTATGAAAGATGCCAACGCGTATGGGACGCAATGGCAAGCGGACATATCCTGGATCTCCGTGTGACCTTCTTCGCGAGAGCCCGCTGACCACAACCGCCGCAAACAAAACGTTCATGCACGGTCAGCCCACAATTCGTAGAGGGCGGCACGACGCACGCTGACGTGGGACGGACCCGTCATCGCCATCGACTGATTTGCACGCGTCGACGAGTGGCGGCTGTGGCTTTCATGGGTGTCATTCGGAGTTCCTTCCTTATTCCGAAGAACGCACAAATCGACGGAGGCAAGGGCTGCTTTCACACGGGCCGCGTGGATGCTCAAACAAACAAACAAGACAAGAAGAAAAAAGGTCTCGCGATGCGGCAATCCAGTGTGGCAGAGCTCCGCTGAGAACACTTACTTTAAATTCCATTTCACAATTTGCCAATGAAAGCGCCTAATACCGCCAACTATGCCAACGACCAGGATAGACCAACTGATGCCGCTGCTATATTAAAGCACAGAATGAAAGAAAGGCTACTAAACGTATTCGTACATGCTCTGTTGGTGTCCGCCGAGCATCACTGGGGCGCCTTTCCCATTACCTCACTTCTGATTAGTTTGTTGTATTTTTGACACACACACACACACACGCACACACACACACACACACACACACACACACACACACACACACACACACACACACACACACACACACACAAACGACCTTGCGTTATGACCTAAAAAGTATTGGGACATTGCCTAAATGGTGCGAGAGTTGGGCCACTAGCTTGACAAATTCTGTTAAAGTCCCTGACATGTCGAGCAGAGAAAGACGCTTATTTCACATTACATTTCTACTAGTCGCTTCAGATACCGATAAAGTTTGTTAGTATAACAAATGAGAACGCAAAACTTAGAAGACTCGGACCCTGCTCAGTGAATCAGTTTTTGTTATTCATGTCATCGCCTTCGACAAAAAGGAAACCATGCAGTCACTTCTTAGTTGTACGTACGTGTGCGGCGCTCTATACACGACCTTTACGCGACATCACCCTGACATAAATGCCAACCTTGTCCTTGAGACGGCTTGTCGTTCGCGGTCTCATAAAGCGTGGCGGCCGACGCATCGGCCAACGCCTCTCTGTAATTTCCTCTTCGCAACAATCGTTATGCGTGCGTTTCAAGTGAATGCGATATGTTTGGCCCGTCCTTCTCACTCCCTTTGCTGCCACACATGCGTATCGACCCTCTGTTCCCTCATCGTCGTCGGCGTTTGACCACGAAGTTCCAAAGCGACGTGAGCAACAACAGCCCAGCGACTCACGCTCGAATAGTACGACTGCATGGAAAGACGGGGCAGCGGCGGAACACCCGTCGGAGATCTCATGAGCACGATCCGCGAATACTGTGTGTGAGGGAGGGAGGGGGCTTGGATTCATGTGAGGGCTCGCGCGTGCGTGTCTCATCAAGCAACAAAGCTCTCGCCCCTCTCTCGTCTTCCTTCGCGAAGAAAAAGAGCTTGCCGCCAAACGACGTGGATGTAGGCACGCGAGAAAGTTGATCGCCGCCGACGTCGGCATTGTCGTCCGGCCGCGTCAAGAAGGGGGAGATGCACACTGGCTGCGCCGCAACTTCCTTCCCGCCGCCTTGCATCCTTGCGGTGGCCATGATGACGCGTCGAATCGTCTTCTATATGCGAGCTCGGATGCCGTTCGACAGCGCGCGTGACGCTCCCATCTCGGACCGAGCACGATCGGGCCGTGTTTTGTTTTTTGTTTTTCTTACGAAGGACGAATCGCAGAAGAGAGTGGCGCTCGCCTATAGCCACGTGTATAAATATACGCAGTAAGACGTGGGTCCGGCTTCCTTCCCGATCCTTCTCCCTCTCGTTCTTTCTTTTATGTCTGTCATTCATGGGCGTGACGTTATCGGTGCCCCAGCGCTCGCCCTCCTTGACTGCGCATTTAATTCAGCACATTTCCTTCGCCTTTGTTGTGCTATACTACGGGCCA
Organism: Rhipicephalus annulatus; assembly: GCA_013436015.1. NCBI lineage: Eukaryota > Metazoa > Arthropoda > Arachnida > Ixodida > Ixodidae > Rhipicephalus > Rhipicephalus annulatus. Next base: position 111,545 of record WOVY01010489.1, read on the forward strand.
ATAGCGTGACAGGAAATCTGTCGAGACCCGTAGACGAAGGAAATTAAATTACATTTTTTATCAATAAGGTCAATTTTTTTCCGCGTATTAGACCATGATAAAGAGGACATACTGCGTACCTCCAGCTTCAGCATTTAGCATAAATATATACTACAACCAAACTGCTGAGCCCAGTTTGCTGATAATTGCAGCCAAATTGGGCGCTTTTTAAATTGAACCATCATGTGACCAGGGCCTCTAGCGATTACCAATATTCCTATGATACTTGTCGCAGAACACTGCCTCAACTTCAGAATGATTGATCCACGTATGGGTTTCACCACGCAGCACGCACGTAGGATAATGAATGCGTTCATGATTGCGTCTCGTGGGGAGTGATTGTGAGTGTTGAGTGGATGATTCACTGGTAGTCAGGCCAGAGAACCTCGTAATAATTTTGACCACCTGGAGATTTTATCAGGCCCCGAAAGCGAGTGCAAAAGATTTTTTCTCTTTTTCGGTGCTTACATCCTAACCAGCCAGGAACCGAGTCCACCTGGAACCACTTGCCCAAGTGCATCAGCCATCACTCCACCAAAGTGGCGGGTGCATCTTCGACCGCTGCTTATACGTTTAGTTAATGAATCGCCAAATTATTTCTATTTGATGAAGGACGAAATACAAATAAAAAACGCCGTTTCTCCGCAGCTTTATTTTTCTGTTTGAACGCGTTCTTCAATTCAAACAAAAGTAATGAAGTGAGTTTCAGCGCCGGCCTAGCTTTTGAAACATGCCTGTGTTCTATTCAGGTGATTTATTGAGAGGTGCTCTTCCCTCTCGGTCTCTCCCTAAAAGCAAAAAGCTCTTTTTAAAGTTACTTACGCTATCTCTCCCCACTTGTTTGTGTCGCGCTTTTTTTTTTTCTTTCCTAATACGGCGGCTGCTGGTGCGAGGAACAGCGCGCGTAAAAACGTGGTCCCAGCGGAAGCACGGGGATGGAAGAACCGCTCAAACTATTTTAGACGCTGTCACTGAATCAGCTGGCGCGTCAAGGGGTCGACCGCAGCGCAGACGCCGTCGCATCGCACGCGCCCGAGCGTCGCTATAAACAAGGGAAGTCAAAGTAGTGCCAGGGTGGACCGAGAGGAGGACCGCTAGAGCACGAAAAGGTGAAAACAAAGCGGAAAATACTAGCACCGCCAATGATAATGAAAAAAAGAAAAGAAAAAGAGAGCTTCGCACTCCGCGGGAAAATGGCCTCCGGAGCGGGCCGCATTCCACGTTCCAGACGGCGCGCGACCGATGAAAAATGGCCGTTTGAGTTGGGCGGGAGCGTTTTGGCTGCCGTTGGTGCAAGGCGTGCGCAGCGGACAAGGGACACGGGAAAGACTGCGGCAAAAGAAGGCCCGTCTCGAATATTTGTTTCTTTTTGTCTTCTTTATTGGCCTGCGATAACCAGTGCAGCGGTGAATCGCCGTTTGTCCTACACACTCGGTGGCGGGGATAGCGAGAGTATCCGCGAGTGCTCCAGTGTCACGCACAGCGCTGCCGCCGAGCGGACTTGAAAGATGGCGACAGAACGGCACTATCAAACATGGCGGCCATATTTGGACTCACGCCTTGCCCCGCGTCCATGAAGATATGAAGGCAGCTTGCAAAACCTCAAGGAGGCCTAGGCGAGAGTGAGGCCAACAAGAGGGACCGTGCAGGAAAAGAAAGAAAGCAGCAAGAATAATCATAGTCATAGCGGGAGCCCCAGTGGTTTGCGGGGTAATAACTGGGTTGCGAGTGAAAAATGTGCGAGATACATATGTTACACCGGAGTACACGACAATGACACAGGTTCAGTAAAACAAAAATCCTTGCGAGATCAATTTGGTGGCAGATATAAATGCGCATAGTTTTACCACTCAGAATAGAACAAACGACAACCGGAACTCTATGTGTGGCAGGCTGGGTGAACATGTGCTCTTGAGCGGGGGAAAAAAATGAAATAAAGATGAATCGCTCTCTAAAAGTTCTTGTTCTATGTTTCATCTGTAATATATAGCCCAGAGGGAGAACAATTGGGTTATAACTGGTTACGATTACACTACCAGCTACACTGTCACCGTCCTGGAAGTCTCCGCTTAATATTTTTTCGGCTTCGTATAGGTATGCTTTCACCCTAATTAGTATCATAGTCTCCGAAAATTGCTGTAAACTACTTAAAGTTCAAATTGTGGCACGTTTATGAGGGACCCCTGCTTCATTTGCATACCCACCATTCCCCGTCCACTGTGAGCGCCATTCCATAAGAACAAGTAAACGTAGCTCTTACGAAGCTATACAGCACAAGGAGCGGTGTTCCCAACTGTCTCCCCAACGGTTCCCTGTTGACTTCCCGAGTCTCGTCAGAGCATCTCCACACGGCGCGGATTCAAGGAGCAGTGTATATACGAACATACGTGATGAGAATAGTGCCGCAGCGCGTAAAACGCGTCGGCGCAAACAAAAGTGGACCGCTATATTTGCGCGTATACTTTTGAGCACCGTTCAACGCACGGCCTTCCGCGAAGTTGCTACACACGTAGAAGAAGCACGTATCTATTTCCGAGTCCCCTAGTGGCTCTCGGTACGATAATCACGGGTACTTCGGCAGCCCCGCAGTAATAATCGCTGTATCTCGGCATTGTCTGTCGAGTGTCGGAGAATGCGGCGAAGATGCAAATATCGCAGTATACACGTTGAGATGTTTTCACTTAGTCTCCTAATGAGCCACGCTGGGCGCGTCTGCATGTTTTCACGCGTCTCCTGTGTCTCCATACACTGACCTTCGGTGGCACGGGTTTCGACGCTTCGGCTCTGGGAGCGCACAAATATCGCCTCCTCGACGCGTGCGCAATTGGCTGATGCTGTTTTCCTGATGGGTAAACTGCACGTAAAGTTCTTTCTTTGATGTCCGTGGATATCACCGATAATTCAAAGAAAGCGAAGCAACCACCACTCTGTTATATGTCCCACACTAATGTCGGGTCACTCGATTCTTGACATGCTCTTTAATAGGGCGCGTAAGCGTTTATATGTGCCATACTTCGTCGCCACTTCTGTCTAGAAGATCACTTCACCTTTTATCTTACATTTTCCTTTCATTTACTGATTTACTTAACTAAGAACCCTTCCTGACCTTTATGCGGACCATCATGACCAAGAATGAAGCAAGGAAACAGCATCCGACGATATGCCGTCGCGCAATCACCCACTTCCTCCTAGCCACGATAAAGGTGGCCGCAAAGTCTAAACTATACATTAACTTGGCCAAACCTATATGTGTGGTTTAACGTCGCAAAACCGCGATATGATTATGAGAAACGCAGTAGCGGAGGGCTCCGGAAATTGCGACCACCTGGGGTTCTTTAACGCGCACCCAAACTTGAGCACACGGGCCTGCAGCATTTTCGCCTCCATCGGCAGCTGCATTTTCGCCTCCATCGAAAATGCAGCTGCCGCAGCCGGAATTGGATCCCGCGACCTGAGGGTCAGCAGCCGAGTACCTTAGCCACCAGACCACCACGGCGGGGTGAACCTGCGCCATCGTAGGGTTATGGTCAGGCAAGTTTATGACAATAATGGTGGCATAAAGCCCCTGATGTTGCACTCCAGGAACTGCACTCTTCCCATCTTACTCTATGAAAGCTAAGGGCCAAAGAAATGCAGGTTGTAAGAAGCATGTTCACGCTTCAATTACATAGTTTTTTTTCATCGATTGTTGATCAAGGGAGGGGCAGTGGGCTGCAATTAACCTTCACCCCTCCCTCCCCCTGATGGGGAACCTTCGCGCCTATGCCTAAAGCCGTGTTAGCGTGCGGGAAGCGAGTCAACAGACGCCATAATGACACTATGTAACAGAACAGCCCGTCGGCTGCTCCCCCCATTCGTTTTTATTTTTGTGCCCGTCACTTTTTGCGCTATTGACTTTTAGTGTTCCAAAGATGACACTGATCGCAAGGTCATTTATCGACAGGAGGGAAAAAGAGAAAAAAAAAACAAAACATGACCAACGCGGACTGGTGCGAAGCTAGTGAACGCGCAACACTAGCTGGTTGGAGCATGCGGCAGGTTGCCTCTACCCGACATCAACGACGACCAATTGAGAGAATAAAAAAAAAAGAAGCCAAGGTCAAACGGAGGCTTCTAAATCATGTAACGGAAGCGGCCCGAAAGATGCGCCTGTGCATCGACTGCCGCTTCCAGAAGCGTCTCGGCAGGGAGCCCGCCCTCTCCCTCCAGCGATTGTCTTCTATTTCGACACCACCACTGCAAGAACGGAAGGAAAACCGTGGACAGTCGGTATCCGAACGTTTCGAAAAGCACGAAGAGCGAACCGGCAAACAAAAAAGAACAGCGAATGAACGGGCACACGTGTGGTGGTTTGCAGTGTGGTATGAGTCTTCTCACTCGGTTTGAAAAGAGGTAGTAAGAATGATGCAACAGCGATGAGCGCGTAAAACTTCCTCCTTTTTATGTCGCGAAAAGCGCGTTACGACTATTTCTTTCCACTCGCGCTGTCGAGGCGCGTTGTCGTATCCTTTTCAATATGTCCAAAAGAAACTCGCACCTCCCCCCCCTACCTCCCACTTTCCTCTTTGCACCCCCTTCGCAATAGCTTTTCCCCGTGTGTCTTCTCTTGTGGCGAGAAGGCGTACTCCGAACGACACCGAGGCGAAGAGGAAAATGCGCGTATAGAGTCATTTGGGGGACGGTCTATGTCGCAGAGCCCAACACCCCCCCCCCCCTCCTCGCACGTCACCCTTATGCACGCGCGAAGACACACACCTTTCTTTTCTAAGTGTGCTGCCCCTCCGTCCTCACACAGATGTGGTGCAGCGTAGGCCGTGCGGCTTCTATTCACGGACGCCCGGTCGTTCTTTATTCCGACAGCAGGAACAATCGTTCCACGGTCTACCACAGCAACGGGAGGCAGCGCAGAAACATAGAAAGAGAACAAAAAAAAGTAGTCAGAGGATCACGGCCTTGCAGAGTTGAGAAAGTTTTTCTGAGCGGGACACAAGTGTGCCCGCTCAGACCCCGGATGTCGCATTTCGACGGAGGCGAAATGGTATAGAGGCCAGTGTCTGTGTTGTGTCAGTGCACGCTAAACAACGCCTGACAGTCAAAATTTTTGGAGCCCTCCACTACGGCGTCTCTCAATCATATACGGCTGTTTCGGGACGTAAAACCCCAGATGATATTATTGGACTGACGGGTGAGGTGCTGGCAGGCTTTGAAAATGCGGCATGGCCCAGCCATCACGGATGCAGTTGGCAGCCCCCTACCATCAACCATCTCGTGTGATGCGTAGACGAATTATCAGCTTTCTTGAAAAGTACACAGAAAACGTTGTACGCGTTTGGTCAGTTATGCAATATGACGAAGTTGCCACTCGGTCATATCTATATCGATATGCGTCCAAGGCATTCACGAGCTCGCTCATAGCGCTATACGCGAAGCCACGCGATGAACATCTGCAGCAACTCCACATCGGACCTGTGTCACCTTGAAACTTGCCGTGCGCGATTTGAAGCTATTCGTGCAGAGGCATTTTGCACCAATTGCACGTAATGTACGAGGTCCCTTTTTCGTGGCCACTTCATTTAGCACAGGGGGCGATCATAGAGTTTCCAAATGTCCTCTTGATACACCCGTGTCAAAAAGTTTCGCCGCAGCTGCTCCCTCAAGCAAAATTAGGGGCGCTATGCTGCAAAACTACTCTGTAGTAACCAAATTTGGCCGCATTGACTTTACAGTAATAAAATTTGACCATCTAAAGTAGTGAACACGGGGTGTCGCGAGAGACGACGTATTGACAGTGATTTCAGGCAAATTACTTAATACTATCCACTTTCTAATAACTAAAATATAGTATGTCGCACACCTCATTGCATCAGAAACTGAATAATAAGTAAACCAAGCAAAGGAATGTTCATCTGATCGTCAACACTCAAGCATAGAAATGTAAAGTAATTATAATTCCGGTCGGCTGCAGTTTGTAATGTGATTTATTATACGTTTAAAGAAAATTGAGAACGATAAGTACAAGTGTAAGTTTCCCTTTTGTCATTTTAGGAAGCAACTTTGCGATCTCTGTTTGTGACTATATATCAATCTCCCGACATCATGCTTCCGTAATCGCATACGAGAGCGTAAGCCAGAACCTGCACTGTTTTTCAAACAGCCCAATTTCCTTGTCCCTTTCTCTCTTCTTTCTCTCATCTTTATGCTCCCCTTTCTCATTCCTCCCACGCAGGGTAACGAACCGGGCCTGATTAACCTCCCTGCCATCTCTTGTTATTCCTCCTTCTCCTCCAAGCGAACGCTCCCCTCAATCGTTTGTAGGAAGTCCGATTTCTGGTTTGAAGGGAATAGAATAGCTGCTCTCATGCGTTTTTGGTTATTTCACCGGCTGACAAAAGGCAAGGAACTCACTTAAAAGTTAAAAAAAAAGGGGGGGGGGGGGAGCGGGGCTCAGTTGGGGCTGATCTATAGCGGAACGGTAATGGATCCCCAGGGGAGAGAATGTGGACTTGGTGCCACCGATTGGTCCCCTTCCCTTTGCATATCTTACGTCGGCACGTCAGTAATGGCACAATAATAATAATAATAATAATAATAATAATATTAATAATAATAATAATAATAATAATAATCGGGGTTTCGCATCCCATAACCACTATGCTATGCCCAGAGGTACCGGTGAGCAGTCATCACTTTCGTTGCAAAATTTTTATCAACAATACTCGCAAGGTTTTTTCATGGCCTATCCATACTCTGCTTTGTGCTATACACGTACCTTTGACGTGGGAGCCTTCGTAGTTTTGTGAGGTCACGTGACAAACAAGCGACGCTGACGCGACAGATAAGTTTTTTCACCGACAGCGAAAGGCGAAAAGGCGTGCAATCGAAGTAACTCATTTTTTGTTCTTATTTCACTTACTCACTCGCAATCAAACTAAGCACGTCAGTTCGGGAGCTACAATTATTTCGCATGATTGACCAGCGAAGTGAGCTGGGGCGTATTTTGTTTTTTTACAATTCAAACTAACACCTATACGCACGGCATCCTACTGCGTCCTACTGTATAGAATATACCCGACGCTATACGCTTACAACTGCCCGATATGCGACGTGCCAGACACACTGGCACCCCTATTACTCGAGTGCTCGGGGTGCCACGAAGATGGCAATACCAAGCCCGCAACGACCGCCCCTCTAGCCGAGACGTGGGAGGCCAAGATTATACCGCACAGGTACTAGACGACCAACGAGGACTTGTCGCCAGGGCCCGGGAGGCCTTTGCGGCCAGAGCATTCCTGAAATAAGGGACCCTCCCAACTAGGGTCACCCCAAGCTCACGAGCTCAGGAAGACTGCTTCATGAAAAAAAAAATATTTTTGTATCATCACCATCAGAATTGGGTTGAGTAAACAACGAATTTGGAATTGAAAACTTCGCAATGTTCTCACATTATTGTGAGCAAGTTTTCACACTAACGAACCTTTTGAGCTAATAAAACTGGTTGCTGATCTAGTGTTTCTTTAAAGATATTTTGACCACTTCAGCTACTTGTCGATTTACACGCGTTTTCCTACACCACCTGCTCTTGCTTTTTTTTTCTCTGTTTTATATTGAAAAACATGAGCTATTCAGTCGCTTCAGTGGTGCGTTGGGTTTTCCGCAGTGGCGCGGTCCGCATACCATCAACACCTTCTAAATTCTAGGAGGCGTTGATGCAGTCCGCATACCGACCTCAGACCGGAAGACGCTTACTGCAGAACCTGAGAAGGTCGGAACCATTCCTGCACTCCCTGTATTCCTTGCATCTCTCTCTCTCTCTCCCTGACTGTTAGCAGCCTGTAGCGCTACGCTTTTCGAGTGTCGTCTAGCGAGGAGTGAGTGATACAATGACTACTTTCTGGGAAGTTATATCAAGCAAGTTTCTCGTTGAACGCCGCGGTGTACGCCTTGGACACGCCTTGTGCGGCGTCATCCTGCCCGAAGGACATTGCCTGCAGTTGCTACAATGATCGTGCATAAGCCCGGCTGCGCCACATTGAGAGCGCCAGTGCGCGCGGCGCCGCAGAACGACCTTGGCGGGTGGTGGTTAGGCTTCCCCGCAGTCGCCGAGAGTGTGACGGTCCCGGACGGAAGTCGGCCACATTATAAGGGGTCGCGTAATGCGTATAATCGGGATTTTTTTCTCTTTTCCCCGAATCGAACATAGTGTTTCAGTGCTTCTTTTACTTTCGTTTCTTCCGTTCCCTTCGCATGCGTTCACTGCGGAACAAGCGACTCCATTCGTTTCTTCTAGAAAAAAACCGAGGATTCCGTCGTGAAGTGCTCCTCTCGAAACAGAGGTTGCAGACCAGACTCCTGCACGTGCTAGATTAAGGGCATACCGTCAGACAGCAGTGGTTGCGGCAAGAAGAAAGATTGAGGGGAGTACGTTGGGGGCATGGCTTGCGTTCAGCTCTAAAGTGATGTGGACGGATGAGTAATGCGTATATCGCGTGCGCCCCTTAAAAGCCCACGTGCTCGTTCCTCGGCATCCAGGGCCACAATACAAGAGCGGCCAAGTTTTGGCTGGCCCTCATCGCTTCCTTCTTGTGGACTACCAAAAGACGTCGAGTTTGCGAGGACCACGGTCATTGAAAAATGTAGCAGAAGGCCGTACGTACTGACGCATATTGCCTGTTACAGCTCGCGACTCACGGATTATATTGTAGGCACGATCGCAACAGGCCTTCTGTTCTTGCTTTTTGTTTTCTTTCTTTCTTTTTCTCAACCCGCCACTTCCGCCATCTACTCGTGACGTTAATCGTCGGTCATTGCTGGGATTCCAGCCTTGAAAAATGGAACGGTTTCCGACTGGCAGCGATTGAGTCTTTTAATGCCGCAGAAACGGAATAAGTGACGGATTTGCATGGGCGTCTCTTTTGCAACCTCATTCCCTTGCGTATGAAGCTACGTGACGAGAGCTTAAAAAAACAGGATTGCATGAATGTGAAAAACGTTAGCATCAGGATTCCAAGTGGTAACTGTACGATTTTCTATAAACCTTAGATAAATATGTGGGGTTTAACGTCCCAAAACCACCATATGATTATGAGAGACGCCGTAGTGGAGGGCTCCGGAAATTTCGACTACCTGGGGTTCTTTAACGTGCACCCAAATCTGAACACACGGGCCTACAACATTTCCGCCTCCATCGGAAATGCAGCCGCCGCAGCCGGGATTTGAACCCGCGACCTGCGGGTCAGCAGCCGAGTACCTTATAGCCACTAGAGCACTGCGGCGGGGCATCTTCTATAAACCTTGTGTATAGTATACATAGGTCTAGTGCAGTGCATAAAGCTTCGATGAATTCTTCACTGAAGCCCACCTCAAAATAGCTTATAGGCTATAGCATTCCGGATATACTTTTGCTTAACGATGCGCATGAAGCAGATTTTTCGGCAACAGCATGGTGGGAACGAATTCTGACGCGCACATCTGAAGGCTTCTGGGAACATATATGAAGGATTAATGATGAGGCAGGGACGATGTGCTGTCAGCATCAAAACGTCATTTGTTACGGCATTAAACTGCGCAGGAGAAATCGAAAAGAACGCGATGCGACCACCATTAAAGCATGACCGCATGCATTGCTCTTGAAGTAACATCACAAGTATTTCACGTCAAGGTTTACGTGGTTCACGGCGCTGATCACGGTTACTGCATAGTTTGCCCTCTAAATTGACGCGCTATGATGGCTGATTCGATATCAGGTTTGGCGGTCACTACTTTATACGGCGCATACAAACGAACTAATAAGTTCGCTCTATTTCCTTTTTTTTACCACGCAATCTATAGTTCTGAAATAAAAAAAACTGAGCAGATCCACCTCAGTGAGTTAATTAGCGTACGAGAAATTAGCGGGCCAAAATGCAGCTATATAAAGGGGCTATGCAGATGTAAGTGACGATTACTATGCTTTCTCGGCAACTGTGGCACACCCTATAGAAATCGAAACTTATTGAGAAGCATTAAAACATGTTGAACAGTTCATACGCGACCTGGTAGACTTTGTAGTCACGCAAGCCAAGTATGCCATGAGGGACATACATGGTATTTCAGCAATGAATACGTCCCGCAACTTCCGTGAGCTATAAAATGAATGATTCATAAGTACGCGTATGTTCACTCTTATCAGTATATTGTTGCAATGAGAAGCGCCTGTACGAAACGCCAAACGTTTGAAAACGCAGACTGGTAGAAGTTCGTAAAAAATGTATTTTTTACGCATAAGTGATCTAATGGTGCTAAGACTGTTGCTGTTATGCGTTGTGCTAACACGGGGCTGTAGAAATGAATCGTGAGTGCGCTCTGTCCGTCCGTCCGTCCGTCCGTCCGTGTGGTGTGTGTGTGTGTGTGTGTGGTGTGTGTGTGTGTGTGTGTGTGTGTGTGGTGTGTGTGTGTGTGTGTGTGTGTGTGTGTTGTGTGCGTGTGTGTGTGTGTGTGTGTGTGTGAGTGCGTGTGTGTGTGTGTGTGTGTGTGTGCGTGTGTGTGTGTCTGTGTGTGTGTGTGCGCGCGCGCTAATCTATATTCGCCCTAACGCAAACTGACAGCGTTTAACAAAAGAGCTCCGCACCGAGCCGTATTCATCAAGCCATACGCAGGCGCATCAGTGAAGTGCTCGCCTGCTTCCCTTATCAAGAGAGTCCACTCAGTGCGGTTGACGTGCCGGCGCTATTCTAGTCTCGCGGCGTTTACACGCTTCTTTAACTCCGCTTTTTAAAGCCAAAGAGAAATTGCTCCTCTTCGCCGAGGCTGCAGCAAGGTCTTTCTTCTTTTATTTCTTTGTTCTTTTTCTGTGCCTGTGGTACGGTTTCCTGCCTCAAGCAAGCGCGGTTATGCATGCCAAGGCGTATTCTGAGCTATACATCTATTGAACTTAAGTACTGAACGAGAGATTGCAGTTGCGTAACAAAACTACATTCAAGGGGAAGAACAAAAAACCACTAGATGTGACGCTCAGAATATTAGGCACATAATGAGTGTGACCCCCCCCCCCCCCGATAAGCCATAGAAACTCATTAACTGATACTCTCATGATGTGTACCCGGGACGAAAAAAAAAGAAAACGAAAAAAAAACGGTGCATAGATCAAGAAAGGTGCATGGATCACCGTTTTTCAGTCAATGTTAAAATGTTCGCGACAAGCTTTGACGTCATTTCATTACTGGTTGTACGGCACATATTTTCTATTGCAAAATGAAATGCGAAAATCTGCCCTTTCTCAGCTTTGAGAACTGGACTTTGTAAGTGATCTGAAGCCAGAGTGTGCGCAGGGGGGGGGGGGGGAGGCGGCCTCCTTTCATTTTGTAAGGTAGGGCGCAGCCTACCGCACCATCGGAAGGTCAACTGCAGCACTGGTGCACCTGTTTGACAAGCGCTGGCGTGGATTTTTCGTTTGTTTATAAATAAAAATTCGCATCTTTGCCATGAAGGCGAAGCAATGAACGTGATAGCGACAAATTGGAAGGTCAAGTAGGTCACAATAACATACAAGTAGGTCACACAGTGCGGCATATCTGTCCAGGTGATGATAGTCGTCTGCAATCGACCCACACGAAACGATTAGCTAGGTTGTGTTCCGATTCTAAGACAATAAGTAAGTATGAGGTGGTGTGTTTCTTTACTAGAAAACACATATATACGTAATTCTGAAGATCCGCGTGTTTCTTAGGCTGCGTTGAAAATGCGACGCCATGCACGAAAAAAAGGCCGGTAGAAGACCGCCGTTTTTCGACGACATTTGCGGCGAAGCACGCAGATCCGCGACCAATTTTCGAACGCCCAAATCATGCCTGACATCATCGCCTACTGACACCGTCGCACGCCAGAAGCGACGTATTCGCGTTCAGTCACGGAGCGTATACAGCCTCCCGCAGTGTTGCACGCGTAAACGTGGGCTGGACCACGAGCAAGGACAGCGCGTGAAGCGAAAGAGCAGGTGGTCGAGCAGATGCGCATACGCCTTGCCAGCGAACGGCGTCGGAAGCTGCCGCAGGCCTCGGGCGGTCTTCCACGATGCGCGCGCGACCGTGAAAGTACAGCGCTTTAGCATATGCTGCTGCAGCTATGCGTGGGAGAAAAATAGACGAGGCCGCATATAAGCGACGTACGTTAGCAGAGAGAGAGAGAGAGAGAGCGTGCCATAACGGGAGTGCACGCCGCACGACCTTTCAGTTGAGTGATGCTTCTCGAAATGGTCGGCGTCACGATGGGCTGCGGAAGCAAAAGCGCGCGCCCGCGAGCTCCACTGTTCCCAAGTACGTGGGACGGATTCCGTAGTTGTTTCTTCTTGTCATTCAGATGCCTGGGATTCTTCTCCCGGTCCTGTTCAGACAACGAATGAATGGTGCAAGTGCAACTCGTGATGCCAGCGTTGCTCTCACAGCAGCTCCTACACAGCAGCGCTATTCCAGCAACGCCATTCCACTTTTCAGCGCGCACCATCGAAATGAAACATTGAGTCCGTTAGACTGAAGCATGTTTGTGCGCAAGCGTTCCTGTGGGTATACTTCCACATGTTGGCATAGCGCTAAGAGCGGATGTGCTAGACAAAGTTTCTCAAGGCATATACGACAGTCGGGACTCCGGTAAATGAACAATTATTTCGAAATATTCGTGGCCACATTCGTTTCATCTGGAAACCGTCACCCGGATCAGCCCTTTGTTGTTAATCCCTCCGATGCGCCATTTTCTTCTGCACAGTAAGAACAGGATTGATCTGCACTCCTGGGCATATGTTAGAAGTTAGAGACTCTGTACCTCCCTGACAATATTGTGCGCCACGCACAACGCAGTAACTATATCACGAAGCGCATTTCATCTGGATCTTTAAGCGTTTTTGTCCTGTGGAATATTCACCAGGGAGCGAGAAAACAAGGTTTCCCTCGAGAACGTGCCGAACATATGAAAATGAGGATAGCACGCAAGGAGGTGTCCCCAATCTTGTGACATTTCTAAGAGACGTGGACTGAAGAATACGTGGTATACGTGGAAAGACACTGATGTTGAGTGATTGACGGCCAGTTCTGCTAGGCTATAACCACGCCTACTGCAACACCACCACCGCTATCACCATCGAATCTATAAGATGCAAGGATGCACTGAGGCATCAAACTATATATCAATCAGTACGGGAACCAAGGACCATCAATAAATATATAGTTAAATCTAATAAATTCACCAGCGAACGAGATGACAGTGATAAAGCGAAAAAAACGAAAGATTATTAGGCCGACGACAACGCGAAATCAGTGGCGAAAAAGGAAGGGAACTGTGGCTGCTGCATGTTTGTATCTGAACCATTTATAAAAGCAAGACTCGAACAGCAGCGCGGGCCTTTTGCGCTAGTAGTGTGTGAAAAGTCGGAAAGTAAGCAAGAAAATGAAACCAGCGTCCTGCTACAAACGAAACGCATCAATTTCGCATGCACCGTACTTGTTTACGAGTGATTTACGTTATCCTAATCAAGCATATGCTAATGAAAGTCAGAAGTAACGACGTAAGGCGTGGGCGACTCGAAGCTATTGAAAAAACCCCCACAGTGATTCGACCTTTTCATTGCGTAAGCATTGGACGAACAATGCCGACAGTTCGTAATTGAGTTAATGTTCCGATAGACTGCAATAGAAGGCGCTGTAAACAATAACCGGCGCTACGGCGCCTGTGGGAAAGTTATCTCCGGAGATTAATTATACGCCTTGTCAGCCAGGCCCCCTCCAGTGCGTCTCTGAGACAATGGTTGCTCACTCAATCGTCACGCTAAAAACAACGTACCACTTCGCATACTGGCGGAGCGCCCGAAGCTATTCCCGTTTGTCTCGATGACGTCACGTTTTTGTTCCATTGAGCAATCTTCCGGGACGGTTGACTTTGTGCACACGCCACGGAAACAGAGACGGCAAGTTTGCATTGCACGCTGTAAAGCGAGTCGCCACATGCGATTTACTGCCGCGTGTCTGAGATGAGAAAGAAGAAAAAGAGAAAAGTAATTACTGTCTCTCAGGGCTCGCAAGAGATTAATGACAGAATTCCCTTAACGCCATGCTGCTATATTGGTAGCCGCCATGGTGGAGCCGTGTTGGCGCATCGCTTCGAACACGAGCCATGCCACACAATGACTGGGCCTAAAAGCGATACTATAGTGAAAAGAGACGAAGCATTCAGCGTTAAAGTAAAACTCCAGGAATTTTCCGACTGTGGGGTAATAGCAACGTTAAGTTTCTGAGACCACCGTTCTTGACACGTGTGTGGTAATGAAATTCATCTGAATATTCAAGAATAATTTGATAGAAACAACTGTACTTTAATTAAAATCAACCGACACATCAAGCCAAGCCGTTCGCGCGAAGTGTTTTGCAGCACGTAAGCGGGGGGAGTTGTGGGGAAACAGGAGGCGCGCATACAAGCAATGAAAAGTGACACGCCATAGCTGATGTGCAGATGATTCGTGCCCGTCCATGACCACTGACACCGTGTATTCAGGGCTGTCAAACAGCGGCAGCTGTGATTTCGACGAGTTCGATCGCCACGAGTCGTCCCTCGCATTTCGACCCGGCGCTGCGGGAACGATTTGCTGGGAAGTCCCGCCACCCAGCGCAGTCTATCACGCTTGCCACACGAATCCCACTGGTATATGATACGTGCTGCTCACTACTTCAGGCGTTTTGTTATTTCTAAAAAAAGCAAAAACAAAAAAAAACGTTTCACATAGTTGCTCCAAACAGTCATGAATCGATGCTTTCTCATACAGTCAAACCCGACTATATCGAACTAGGTTAAATCCAATTATTCTTTATATCCAAATATTTTCAAAGATGACATTGCTTTAACGTGAGTGCAAAGGAAACTTTAGGCCTACATCGAACAAAACTAGCCGGAATTTCATACATCGAACGCCGTTCGCTTCTGCGCGATTCTACGCTACCTTTCTTAACAAAATGGCTGCAGCGAGATGGTAAAATCTACCGTCTTGCGCAGAGTTTGCTACAATTAACTCAATCGAACGAGAAGTTTGGCGTCACCGCTGCGTACAGCATCCCGAGAAGCACGCTGAGCATCATTTTGAAGAACAAAGCTGACATTAGAGCCCATTCGGACTATTGGCTTCTCGCGTCCTCGACGAGTACGCACAGCAGCCCAAGAAGGCGTTGCTCACATTTATATCGTATTTTTTTGCATGTAACGCGCCCTTGCACGTAACGTACACTCAAGTACACATCACAGAAAACAAAAAACTATAATAATAATAATAATAATAATAATAATAGTAATAATAATAATAATAATAATAATAATAATAATAATAATAATAAAGCTGTACAAACTCTAATGAAGGTTTTTTGCCTAGTGATGGAAGTAAGTGAGTAGAGGAATGTACTACGCAGCATAGACGAACTTCACTGCATCACATCGACAAGTTAGCGGAATTCACCTCTAAAAAGAAGACTATATGCGAGGTATGCACAAGGGGCTTCAACAGAAGCTCACGTTTACATTATTTATTAGCTTACTCACTTCCGGCCGACACGAGCCGGCTTCAAGTCACGTCTACAGATTTTTCTTTCCTTATTACGATTCCAGCACCGCTTTCGCCTTTGTCAGAACGACAGCCGAGGCATGCGCGCCTTTTTTTCAAGGTTAATGCGGAACAGGAGAGCTTTGTCGCGGGCACCCCCGCCCTATGACAGAGGCCGCGCCAGAGACGAACGCCTCTCATTTAAAAGCGCGGCTTCTGTAAAGCTCGGCGTGGAGCCATTTTCTCCAGAAACATAGGCCCGGCGTTGTGCCGCCGAAGATGGTTTGCCGCAGACCATAAAAACGATTCGGGAGACTCTCGCGGTGCACCACGAACGGAATCTCAAAGCGGAACGAGCCGGAAAAGAAAGGAGACGAGTGTTCAAGGACGCGGAGACACTTTTAACGAGTATCGTCGCCGCTGGAAGGAGACGCTCCAGGTTTAGATGGTGCGCCACGCAAGCAAGGGTGACGCGCGCAAGAGCTCGGGAAAGTGGTCCGAAATTGGAAACTCGAGTTGGAGGACGCACATAAACCACAACGCGCTTGGAGTGACGCTCTCCGAAGGAGTGAAAGGCTGCGGCCGTTTGGAGTTCTCGAACACCGAGAAACGCTTTCAGATCCTAATAAAACTTGTATCAGCTCTAGAAACCGGCTTCATTTTTTTTATGAGCCTAACGTTTTAAAACCGTTTGACCTGCTGCCCCGAAGTGAGAAGCGGCGCATAGACGCAGGTGGTCAAAATTTCCGGAGCCCTCCACTACGGCGTCTCTCATAATCATATAGTGGTTTTGGGACGTTAAACCCCACATATCAATCAGACGCAAAAGGAAGAACGTGGCTTGACAGGACAACCGCAAAGCTCGCAACTAGATCATTTCGAAAAAAAGAAAAAAAGAAAGGGGCAATATGCATACAAATCACCGTATCACGTGTCATAACTTTGACTGACAAGGCGCTAAAACCTTCAACGCTGTGCCTCCAAGGACCAAACTTCACATTTCTTTAGTATTGGGCGCGATGACATACCGTGGTACCACCATGCGGATGCATCCCTCTGACGTGCGTAGTTGGATTGCTCCGCCACCCCTCACGCGAGCAGCCCGCAGCCGTTTTCGGGTCTCTCTATTTATTATTATAATTAACATTGTTGTTGTACTTCACTCAACAAAATCGTGAAAACACTGCTGCAGCTCCTTCATTGACTGTACGAAGCGCTAAATAACTGCTCCAGCAAAGTTTTACGCTTCTCATAATGCATGATTGCCGGCGTCGTCTGACATGACCACCTATATGAAAACAACGGGAGCCGATCGCGCTGCTTTTGCAAAAGGTAACGACTGATTTCGTGTTGAATTAAAGTATAAAATGGATATTAACGAGTGCTTGCGGCAAATAGACTTATTTTTGCTAAAAGAAATGCACGTAACCACGCTACTTCATCCATTTTAGTTTGCATCTAAAGACGGGCCACCGTTGACACGACAGGCATGCGAAAATTGGCATTTTATCTAGGCACGCATAGCCTTACGAAGCACAGCGCAAGCGCATTCCCCGCTTTGTGGGAAGTAATACTGCAATCTTACAGCCGTGTGCAGCCGCAGCTTTTCTGGTGTGATTGCGGGCAAACGCGAGAGTCACATGTACGCGCATTCCTCATTCATGCAGAGGCTGTCACACGAGGAAAATTTCTCTGCGGCAAGATCCTAATATTTATTGTGGAAATGTTGTACGGTTGTCACACGGTGCACATTCGATCACCATCGAGCTATACATGGGCGAAAATTATGAATGATTGGCTCAGTTCCACAGTTTCTACAGAGAGGTAAACTATGATAAAAATAAAAATTCGATTCCGACCGGGCTCGATTACCATAGCAAATGCATTGCGCGCCAGCCGTATTACTTTGCGCCCTTGAATGAGCATGCTGCCCCGCTACGGTGGTCTATAGTGGCTAAAGTACTGGGCTGCTGACCCGCAGGTAGCGGGATCATGAATCCCGGCTGCGCCGGCTGCATTTCCGATGGAGGCGGAAATGTTGTAGGCCCGTGTACTCAGACTTGGGTGCACGTTAAAAAACCCCAGGTGGTCGAAGTTTCCGGAGCCCTTCACTACGGCGTCTCTCATAATCGTATGGTGATTTCGGGACGCTAACCCCGCATATCAATCAATCAATCAATTAATCAATCAATCAATCAATCATGCGTCTTTATCAAAGAACCGGCGCTTTCGTCGCTTAAATTTCAGACGATCATGAAAAGATACTAGCTAGCAGTAATCCCGCTGGTTTCGTCAATGGTATAGCTGAGTTAACGTAGCAGCAATTTTTCGCAAGCGAAAGCGAACGTGTGGACCGACTGAGAATGATTGAAGATGACGCGCCGACCCGCGCATGTTTCGTTCATTCTGACGCACATGCACCCAGTGCTAGCATCTTGTATACCTACCGACGCTTATACCCATAAACATGCAGGCATTTTGTTACGCAGTTTTTGTCCGGTACGTATTTTTTTTCTTTATCTTTGTAACACGCCTATATAGGCCAGGCTGTTTGCCCTTGAACAATTACGAGATATACTCCTTTCTGTCGTTGAAATTTATATAGTGCCTGATGTCTTACCTCGTTCGATAACGCTTGCAACTCAATGTATACAGAAGAACGCGGGCAGTTCACCGTAATATGACCTAGGAGTCCTGAGTATATAATTAAAGTGCAGCATCATAAAAGCAAAACTCAAAGATACTCAGGGACTAAAACCCTGCCATCGATACATATATGCAGCAACATGTCACATGCTCTTATACCAACTATAGTATATGGCATATTCTCCCACCTCACACATACTGAAGATGACATGACTCATGGCTTCCAAGTGCTGAGGAAACACATATCAGAACATGACCTTCTCGTCTTAATGCAACTTGGCGATGATGAATATTTTTCTCTGGCACAGACTGGCATATTCTCTTGGCCCTTTATACCCCTTTCAACATTAATAATCAATAGCTGAACAAACCAAAATCTCAGAAACTGGATCCCAATGGGGCTGGTACATGGCGTAATCGAAAGACTAAAAAACAAAATCGATCGTGCAACTACAGCTGCAAACCTCGACGGCGTTTTTATACCGGACTTGGACGAAGGCTGATCGCGAAGACATCGAGAACACTGACGCGCTAATCTTGGACGACTCTCTCTAAAACAAAATTCTAAATAGCCGCTATGATTATACACGTAACCATGCACAGGTATACCCTTTCCAGAACTCAACATTCACGGAGCAGGGAAGAGTACAAGGAAAACAAAAGGACTCCAAGCCTCGATCGTACAACAACGCTGGTGATTCTATACATACAAACAAAAAAGTAGTCATGCAACAGTACAAAGATGGTACCGCCACTTCGGCGTGCAAGGCACGAGGGCGCGGCCGCGGGATCTTCTATTTTCCCGCGACCCGTCCGCTTAACCCGTGCCGCATCGCGCGCCCACTGTGGGTCGGCGCACGTCGGAGCCGTGTCGTCGTAACGCGGTGGGCGAAGGTCGCTGTCCGATATCGCTTACTCGCCAGCCGTGCACAGGTGAGTCCAGGCAGGCAAGCCGCGGTCACGCTACACCCCCGCAACTATAGCGCCGCGTCGCGCATAATCACGTAGCGCGACTGCACGCGGATCATCGCTGGCGGTGAGCCACGAAGTCCAGGTACTACAGCCGAGAAGGAGCGTTGCGCCTTCGCCAGCGCGCGCCACGCGGACACAGCCGACACCAGCTGCGAGCGCGGGAACGTTCCTGGGCAGATTCGGCGCCGCGTGTTGGCAACGCCTTGACCCTGCCGACGGTGGAGTGAGGCAGACGCGTATTCCTTCCCGTAGCCTTGCCCGTCGCCTTCTTGTTCGCGTTTCTTGCAACAACATTATTCAAACGACGCTTTGGCGTGGTCTTTTTTTTTTTTTACAGCTCGTACATCAGTTCACCCTTCCCCGTCCTTTCTCAGTTTTCTCACCCTTCGCGTGCACGCTTAGCTCTTCCCTCGTCGCTTTCACAGCAAGAAACGACTCCAGGGTATGTTCGATTACGAATCGACAACGCCACGACCACCCGTTTAGCTGCCCTGATTACGTTTGCTGTTCCAGGGCGTAAACTTTAAGCGTGGCTATTCAACGATATGCGGCATTGCACAGGGCACTGAAGAAAACCGCTGCGATCACAGTGAACCTTTCAGCGCAGCCTATTGCACAGCATGAGGTTCAACAAAACATATTGTGGGAAGTGTCCCTCACTCCCTCTTTTCCCTCGTTTTTTTTTTGTGCGCTACTGTACGCATACAAAGTTAAGATGCATTCTGTCACCCAAACCGCCACTCTGAATGTGCAAGAATGTCTCAAAGCCCGCCCTGTAGACGAAGCACACATGTTTATCCCCCCACCGCGGGCTCCATCCACGGCCACGGCTGCCGCATTTCGATCGGGTCCATAACGTTACAACACAAATCACGCTTTTTTTTTACTCCAACATCTTTCTCTCTTTCTGTCCTTTCCGTTTTACATATTTCAGTGACGGCAACTTTTCGAGCGCCGTAAGCAACCGAAGTGTGTCATGACCTTTCTTTCTCTCTTTCATCTTCTTGTTCTCTGCCTCGATGGCATACGCTTGGTGAAGCAGCTTATACTCTCTTACGGGCGCATAAAAATAACAATGCGCAATCTGCATTAGAGGCCGTCAAGTTGCGGTGCGATTTTTCCAGGTACCAAACTGAACCACCCAACACTGCGTCCCACTATACGTGTATACATCAAATTTGAAGTGACGGAGCTTTGAAAACATCTACTACGCCGTAGAAACCGCTTGTATCCTAATTTAACTATACCTATTTCTGAGTTCTCGAACTAGTTCGACGTGCATGCGGTCCCGTTGCTAGCACCCGCGGTCAGAGTGAACGTATAGAGAACGCCACTGGTATATGCAAGCACTCTCGAAAGAAAAAAAAAAAGTTGCAGCAGAAGCTCTCTATACGTGGACCATATTTGCCACATAGTGAGTAAGCATTGTCGGTAATTGCGTCACTTGAAACACATGTAGCAACACTATTCGAAATTCACCATCGTGTAAAGGACATATCGTTTCGGCAACACTATAGTGTGTATTTAACAGTCGTTCGATGCGGCAACTGTATAGTTGTCGATTTTTCGCGCCAGTTTTGTGTCACAGTTTCGACAGCTGCCGCAACTGTACTGTCCTGTTTTATTTTTGCGCCAGCTGCATGATATGGTTACTTGCTGCAATCATAGGGAGCGAGTGAGTGAGTGAGTGATCGATCGACAGAGAGTGTAAAACCATTCATGCCTGAAGAGATCATTTATGCTTGGAGAGGGCGTGACAACGCGCGAAAAACAGTGGTATTCCGGGGCGATACAAAGCTTCTCCCTCTATCAGTTCGAAATTTCTTGGCCCTATAAATTCACGTTCAAGAGCATCGCGCGTGATCAGTCGTGCCCACTGAGGCGCCAACTCTCACGCGAAGCGAGCGACAGCGAAATGGACGACCTGGGGGTCGCTGCATCCTCAAGGAGGCGCCATGCATGGAAGATGTCGTGCCTGACTACAGATCCGCGGATCGGCGCGCGCAGTATACGTATATATTCTTCTGCCTTGCTGGCGCCCAAAAATGAGGTCATCCGACCCCTAAAGCACTTGGCCGCGCGAGGTGTGACTGCCTCAAAGCTGGACGCTTCATCTTCGACACCGCGTGGGAGGAAGGCTGTCGCGGCGGCTCTAAAGCGTATACTGCATGCGTTACAGCCGCGCCGCGCAACATGACCGGCCTCAATGAGGGAAACGCGAAGCGCTGTATGTCGGGGGACGAGTCGCACTATATACTCACGTAATAAAACGCGTTAGTAAGGGCGAACGAATACGTGTATATCCTTGTTTTCGCCTTCTCAATTTTGCGCAGCACCAGCCAATTTCTAGCTTTCATTACGTTTAAATCGGGGTTCCTATGTACTTTGGCGACCGCAGAAAAACGTGACAGCGCGCATTGTAGATCATTCGCCTTTTTCGATCGCGTTCGATTCCGCATTTATTGTACTCTTACAATTCGTTTCTTTCGTGCTTACACAAACGATGTATGTATGTATGTATGTATGTATGTATGTATGTATGTATGTATGTATGTATGTATGTATGTATGTATGTATGTATGTATGTATGTATGTATGTATGTATGTATGTATGTATGTATGTATGTATATGCGCGCGCGTGTGTGTGTGTGTGTGTGTGTGAAGCTGTGTTTCCGGCGTAAGTCCTACAGCATTTTTCTTGCTCACATTTGTACTATCCTGGTACGCTTTTTACATAAAGATGCGGAAGTGCCAGTGGTGACAACTGTGGAGTGAACCGGGGGAGGAAGGGAGTGACTCACGTCACTTAAGGGTGTAAAACATGGGACAACAAACATGAACGCTATCATCGTTTATATTTCTATAAATATGATCACCGCTGCCAAAAATTTCGTAAAATAGTGATCACGGAGAAATTTGAAGCGAAACGATGCTTTCTCAGAGCTATTTAAATATTGGCGAAGCACGGTCACCGAGGGGGGCTGCGTGGCTCCGGCGAGAGCCCCGAACACAGAAGTGCGCATCCTATCTTGACAGGAATCAGCGGGCGGCTGGTACCTTTGTAATTTTTGTGTTCTCATTACTCATTCTGCGCACAAACGAAACTGCACGCAGTTCGCTTCGGCTGCTGCAGCGGCCACGTTTCCATACGCCAGCGATTTGACGAGTTACGTCATGTCGCATGCTAAAGAAGTTAGTTGCTCGCCTTATTTCTTATAACGTTCGGATTTGTTGCTGTCGCAATGGTTGTTTTGCCCTTGCATCAAAAGCGTCAAAACTGGCTTTTTCTGTGCTTTGTTTGGACTCAGAAATTGTTACATGAAGGCTGCTTTCCATCATGGCTACAGCGGTATCAAAGTCGATGTAATTCATGCGTTTGTCTTTGCTGTTACCACTCATGCTTGGTATCACAGGAAAAAAAAACTATTTTCTTTCATTCGGTTACTACAACGGCGCACTTTCGATCGCAATTAAGCCCGATCTGGAACCATTGCGATCGATAGTGCGCACGTGTATTTGTCGGCCTTGTGTTTTCAGTCAGTAAACGGGAATCATCGCTTTTACAGACTCGTTTTCCTCGAGCACCATCCGCAAAGGAGCTTTACGTAATTCGACCACGTGCGAGCAGCATCCAAGTAGAACTCATTCGCCTGTAAGCAAACTCGCCTTCTTTTTCTACACTCGCAACGACTACAATGAACCTTTCCAGTACGTGCAGTGCGCCCTCTTGAGGAAACTTCGCTGTTCATTTACATTGAAAACGTCGAGATGAGGTCTCATTCCATCATCCGCGCACCCATATTCACGGTCCTCCGAGCGGGCATTCACAACGTATCCTTCACCACAACGCTAAAAACGCAGCCGTGCCAGGTTTATGGGGGAGATAATTAAGAAACAGAAAGCGCTTTTCGTATATTCGTATAAAACGTTCGCTCAACGGTAGAACCGAGCAGAGAGAAAATAAATGTCTGCAATAGTCGCGTAGCAAGTTTCTAAAAACAATCACCACAAAACGGTACGCATGGCGTGCGTGCGGGAGGACTACATGCAAGAGTTGAATATGCGGCACCGTTTCTGAAATGGAAGCACACGTGCGGCAGTTATGAACGTCGTCATGGAGGCCCGCGCTAACTCGTGCGAAGACGGCTGCGCAGCCGCTCACCGCGGCACGACACGAGAACCGCACTGCTCCGACCGCTATATTAGCGCCTGGCATCGAGTTTTTAAGCTGCACGTCACCGAGTGCGAAAGACCGCCCGAAAACAAAAGAAAAGTAGGAAGAAGGTTTTTGGGAAGCGCGCGGCCGTAATTCGCTCCTCATGCGTCCCCCATTGCCGGCTCGGCGGCTTCCTCGTTTCCTGCGCTGCGCGTGAACTCTTGAGGTGTGTTATAGACCTCTGCGCGTCGGGTTATAGACCTTCCTGGTGGGTGCGGCGACTACACGCACTGCATCCATTGCTTCGACTCTCATTCGGCGTCTTCCTTTTATTGTTCGGAATTCAGATTGAAGTCGTGTATGACATCTTTTTTCCCCTTTACTCCTGCTGCACCTTCACAACAACAACAACAACAACGACAACAATAACAACAACGAAGTGCGACACGCGTATTTCGATTTGACAGCCGATATGAAGTGAAAAACGACGAAAGAAAAAAAAATTATATGTAGTGCAGACGTAGGCGTATGCAATAGAGGTGGTTACGCATGTTTTCTTACCCACAGCCATTCCCGCCGCTGTTCGGCGAATCGAACAAATTCCTGGGCCACCTTTTTTTTTCTTTAAGAGTTACGCGGTCCAGTCATCCTAATTCCCCTGTTCCGATGCTTTACCCTCCCTTCGACACCACAGAGAAGTTGCTTGTATGTATCTCACTAAGAGAAGCCAAAGATTGAAGGGGAGTGGTAAGAAAAAGTGGGAGAGGCAGCGCGCCTTCTACAGCGCCTCTTTGCATTGCGCCTTCTACAGCGCCTCTTTGCATTGTGCGGCTTGCCTGTTGGCGCGAAGCATGGCTACAAAGCAAGCGTGTCTATTTGAAAGAAAGAGCAAAATGCTAATTTCCTTAAAATCTGACTGAAGTCAACTCGTACGAAGCGAAGCCGGAAATAATATATTGTTAACGTAGTTTAGAAATAGTGTGCACATAGTATAAATACCGAATTTCTTAATTAGGCTTGCTTACACGTGAAACAAAGATGGCCGCAGTGCCCCTTGCGGCACGGATAGAGCTGAGCCACGCGTTTGATAAAGCTTAGCTACGCGTCTCTCTCTATCCCTCTGTCCACTCAAACATCAAATACGACAAAGGGGGACAACTAGGTTATCCAGAAATCAGTTGGCTGCACTGAAGCGGATGAGCATAACCACTAACAAAAAAGGCATGGAGGAACTATCCAAGCACAAGCGATGAAGCGTAAAACGACGATCTGTCTCATTGAAACGTCACATAACACCTGTGGTAGGTGGCCACTGAGCGATAAGTAATTATATAATTATCAGGGTTCAACATCCGAAAACCACGATATGATTATGAGAGACGCCGTAGCACAGGGCTCCGGAAATTTCGACCACCTGGGGTTCTTTGACAAGCACCTGAACCTATAGGTACACGGGCCTTAAACATTTTCGCCTCCAGTTCGCTGAGCGAGAATGAGCAGACTCGCCCTCGCTCACCGAGTGGCTGTGCGGCATACCTTTTTTTAAAGAGCTGTAACCTGAAAGCTCTGTCGTCCAATTTATAGGCTCTTCCACTTTGCAGTATATGTATAAGACACCGCTAAATCAGCACGTTAATGTAGTTCGTTAAATGTGACGATGTATAACTACACTTAACATACGAATGCGCTTCGTTTACGTAACGATAAACAAGCTCGACCCACAAAACATCACCAAGTTGCGAACTAGTCTTATACACGCTCATCAAAGCGTGCAGCGCGAGCCAGAGACGCACTTGCTGGTTCTCAAAATACCCTGCCTGCTGAGCAGCAACGGAATACGTAGCTGCCATCGCAATATTATGCAAGGGTCGATCGAGAGGAAACTACAAGGCATGGGGCACTTGAGTGCGCTTCTTTCTTCAGCCATAAGCAATAGCCTTTACATAACGAGCGTTTTTTTTTTTTTTCATAATCCAGCCCTTATAGTACGAGCACACCGGCGCCGCATGTTTTCAGCGAGATGGTTCGTCAATTGGTAGACACTGTGACGGTCGCTGGAGTTTGTTCGACCAAGAACAAAAGAGTCTATTGTTTCTGCCTTATGGCACTGAACTTGAATAAAAAATTTGGGGCAAGAGAGAAGATGCAGAAGAAACGAGTGAAAATAAAAGAGAAATAATATTAGGCGAGCTGCTCTCGCGTAGAAGTAGGTTGATGTGTTTCTCCAGAGCGGGTCATAGTCTGGCTGCCCTTGCGTCTTCTGTTTCGTCGTCCTTCATTCCTCCTTCAGATAAACGCTGCCTAAACATGTATACACGCACATCGTTTGTCTCAAAGTGAAAAAAAATAGAAAGAAAGAAAAAAAGCTAGGGAGAATGCACTTCAAGAGTAAAGCAAAGGGAAAAAAAAAGAACAGCCGAGAGCGGGGGCGGTGATGGTGACCTGAACTTCACCCTCGACACTGACGCGCTCGAGAAACAGAGCTTTTTCGTTGCACAAGAACAGGCCAGTTCATCATTCTATCGCAGCTGCCCTTCCTCTCCGCGAGCGCGCGTTAACTTCTTCGAAGACGCAGAGGGTCGTGCGAGAAACAAAGGGATCACGTTCTCACTGTCACGAGCCTTCCCGGATTGCCTCTCGCCCGTCGTCGACAACCGGAGAATGTGTGTGCGTGGCGCGTTCTGAGAGAACGTGAGGTGATGAACAGTCTATTAAGGTGCCGGATAGGAGCTGCTTTGCTCCGCGGAGAAAATCATTAGCGCCTATCGCCTCTTCATCCGCGCTATCAGGTGCCTCCCCGAAAGTTTTCCGAGGAAGACTTCACGGCGAATCTACGCTGTATACCGCACATGCACTGTAAAGACGCCGTCGCGTAATCGTGCCTGTCATCTGACGACCCAGCGAACATCAGAAACGCTGCAATCGTGGCAATCGCGCGCCCTAGAACCCTTGACGTGACAAGAATTCACTTTTCGCACGACCGAATTTAGGCCTGAAACTTTCTATGCAAGCTCATATAAAGCCCTTTAACGCGATAGCATTCAAAGAGCTCGTTTCTCATAAATTCCGGTGTCAGTGTCGGCGTCGTTGGATGTGAGCAAAAAAGCATCATCTTTATGTGACCATTAAATCGATAAAGATGCAAATAAAATTTTTGATTGATTCTAACTATTGTTCTAAACATCATTAGCATTTACCCCCTTATGTGCGTCATGCAATGTGTCGCCGTGTTTTGTGCATCTTTGTTATTCTGCTCTTAATGTTTTCTTTAGCCATATTTGCATAAAGCTTTTGCAACCATGCTCATCCATTTTTTTTGTTGTATCAAGTGTACACTACCTGTACTGCCTCCATTTAAAATGCATTCATCACACGTGCGTTAATATATTTAGTAACGAAGGTGAGTTACTGTGGCCATTTTATGTATTCAATTGCCACCATTCCCTCTGCCTGATGTAATTAGGGGGTGGGAACTTAGGCATGCGGCCTGTCGCTTTTTTCCCTTCACTCCCTCCATCAACACTGTATTGGTGAAAATAAAAGTATTATTATTATTATTATTATTATTATTATTATTATTATTATTATTATTAACACAAATGAAAAATTCTGGGTCTAAGTGGGGATCGAACCTGCGTCATTTGCGCGGCAAGCGGGTGTTCTCACACAGTCAAGCCTCTGCTTGAGCATACAACGAAAACAACTTCTTTCGCTTGGAATTGCAGCGACATGATACTTTCATGTTTTACAAACACACGCTTCCTGTATCCATGCTTCACAATACAACATGAAATGATGCGTGGTACCTGTAGAAGCGTGCGTTGTCATCTGGCGTCAGAACATTGGATTATCATTACGACTTCATAGTTTAGAGCTAGTCACACACTACAAAAAGCACACAAGCTACTTCACCCTTAAGGCCACGTTGTGGGTGCATAGCAAACTCGAAAATATATCATACATTAGGTGTTTCAAGTACGTACTAGCAACAGAATATCGCTATCGCGTTCAACTATTAAAAGCGAAACTTAAGGGTTTCCCCCCCCCCTTTTTTTTTGTTCAGTTCTGTTTATATACCTGTTCTGTTTATATGATTTTTCCAGTACGACGTTCGTCGATTTCAGTCAAAATTAGATGTCATGCGAGGTCTTTTCAAAGCGGCACAAACGGTATGAAAATAGTATACATAACCACGTTTTCAAGCGTAGGTACAACTATACACTTTTAATCAAGCCCCGCATAAATTCCTAGATATAGCCAGGAAACCAGACCATTTTTCCTGGTTTTCTGGCTATATCTAGTACTTTACGAGGATACGAAGATAACTGTATCAAACTATCTTGAAGGTGTGCGTGTAATAGGTGACACCAAAGCATTTCAGTAGGGGTTTTCCTGACTGTTATCACCCAAAGATGTGGCTTCATATGATTGATGATTGATTGATATGTGTGGTTTAACGTCCCAAAACTACCATATGTTTATGAGAGACGCCATAGTGGAGGGCACCGGAAATTTCGACCGCCTGGGATTCTTTAACGTGCACCCAAATCTGAGCACACGGGCCTACAACATTTCCGACTCCATGGGAAATCCCGCGACCTGCGGGTCAGCAGCCGAGTACCTTAGCCACTAGACCACCACGACGGGGCTATGGCATCATATGGTTAAAGGGCTTAAGCGTACACGGCAGCAATCAGTTAACTTGAGCTTTAAACTATTAAAGTGTGAGAAAAGGACCCCTGTGAATTGTTAACGCCATCGCATCCTTCCAGTCGAGTTCTTTATGAGGATGAGCGTATTCCAGGGGTCGAGGCCAGAGGGGAGTTAATTTCTTATAGCATGTGTGAGGGATTCTTGCAATAGAGGTCTTGTGTTTATTGATCGGAGGAGGGAGAGTTGTAAATTGGGCAACCTTTCGGTGGAAACATCGAGCGTCTGCCCGTTCGTTCCCCTCCGGACGTGTTTTTGTCGCCTGGTCCAACTAAAGCGCGTTAATTGGCCCAGATTGGCTGCTTAATGTTACAAAAGTCGCAACGTGATCGAAGCACTATTAGTCGTCGCTGCATTTGATGTCGAATTAAATTTTAGTCTGTCAGTCTATTTCAGGAGCGATCATCGCGAATAGACGCGGAAAAGTGACGGCCTCACTCTCCATCAATACCGATTGGGATTCTGATTTAACATTAGAGCACTATACATGGTGGCTATTCAAGGATCTCTAACTTCATCATGTCCGTGCTCTATATGCGGCACAGCCTATAATAGGCTCGTATAAGGGGAACTATAAACCACCGTGGCTCCCCTATTAATCGGACCCATTATAATGTAAAGGGGGAAAGATGCGCCTCCAGATGCGCCTCCTTTAAGTGGACGGCCCCCGCACGCACGAAACTTACGAAAAGCGCCTAGCTCTTCGAATAATATCATACGCAAGTACACGCACAAAAAAAAAGAAGAAGAAGAAGGAAAAGAAACAAGACATTTGCTAATATCTCCCCTTAGATCCGAGTTGAGGCTAATACTATATTTTACAGCCACCCCTCTAAGTGTCCGCTGATGGCGCTATCACATCGCATCTGCTCGGAACCCGGGTCACGTAACATCAAATCCCTCGGCGTTCCAGAATGCGTTCGAAGAAAAAAGCAAATCCGGCCAGCCACTATTCGACAGACCCACATAACCACGCACCCACGGGGCAGAGTTGCCACTGATTTTCGAGTAAAATTCGCGAAAAGACGAGCAAAAAGTCGCCAAAAATCGCCATTTTTCTTCAAAGTTCGCCAAAAAAAAGTCGCCATGCACTCTACATATGAGAGTTCTCTAGCTGTACGAATTTTAATTATGTACAACCCCCTGCAGCACAGTACCATCAATAGCCTCAATATTATACAGACGTTTTTTTTTTTATCCCAGTCGCATCAGCCGCTTCACTGTGGGTAGTCACGGGTCTCCTAAATTCACCAATTTGGCGAAAAGACAGCCCCGAGTGGCAAACGCTGCCCACGGGTGCTCGCTTTCCTGCGCCTCTTTTGGATTGGATAGTCCACAGTGTGTGAGCCCCCCCAGCGCGAGCATAACATGCTGCGTGCGAAAACCAGCCTGAACTCGTCTTTGACTTCTTGAAACATGAAATACCCCTCCTCAGTCTAGCACGATACATCGACAGCATCTGATAAACTGTATAGACGGGCACACCATGTGCACGGCGCTGCGGATCGGTGCCGCCGCCGACAAGCTCTCGGTCCATCTGGCCAGTTTTGAATTCACCTCGCATGCGTGTGCACCAGAGTGCACGAGGTATATACTACAGCCACGCCCGCGCGCACCCCCACGCGATGCGAAACAAAGGCATTCCACCGGCGCTCAGTTTCGCACCTATGTGCTCCCGAACCCCTGCGTTCTCTTCGCACTCTCCCTGCTTGCCCTTTCACTCGAATAAAAACCAGTTCTCCGTTCCTGACAAAGAACAATTGTGGTATATATACTCAATTGTTCCTAGATTATTAACTACCCGCTAGTGATGAACAACGGCAAGCTGATGACGGCGCCGTTTGGCAGCTCTATAGTGGTGGAGGAACAACAAAAAAAGAGCACTGACTCTGAAATAACGGGACAAAAAGAACATCGGCTCTGAAATATCTCTCTACATCGGGGCGTGAAAATCCCTCGTTAAGGGGCTAAACGCGCCTATACATACGATCCGTTGCGCAGCTCATGGATCGGATCACGACGTCTCCATTCACCTCAACAAAAGCGTCACACGAAGAAAGATAGTGAAGGAACCTCCGAGGAGCTGCAGGCCACGCTCTCGTGACGCCGCTTGCGCATCGTTCCAACGAACAATGATCAACGCGTGGCTAAAAGTGAGGTGTGAAATGGGCAATTAAGCGCAGTGCCCGCTTGTCTTCCTTCACGCGCGTTTCGAGCTGTTTTGATCCGCTCAAGGATTTATGTCTTGCAGGCAGTGTGCTGAGAAAAGGAAGTCCATAATCAGCGTGCGTTTGTCTGATTATGCACCTGACCGTGTGCAGACTCATGTTCACGCGATTCGCGTCCGAAGGAATTCTGCCAGTTAACTTGCCAATAATCTGTAACGTGTGCCGACCAGTCCTTCGACGACTTGGTCGGGTAGTTTATTAACGCACACGTGTTTAAAGCATCGGTGTTCGATTTCGTCGGTGACGCGCCTAGTCGATACAAGAATCAGCTTCCACGTGGTTCTAAGAGGTTCGAAATTAGTGGAGCTCGAGTTTTTGAGGCGTGTCATACGTTGTATGTTGCACCCTCTCGCAAGATTCTGAACTGTCAAGTCAGACTCTTGCCACAAGACAGACTGAAGACATTATATTAAAGACATTGTCAGACTAAAGACTGTAGTCTGACAAGTCAGACTAAAGTGCCACTAGACAAAATCTTTAAGAATGGATGCTGAAAGGCAATAGTTCTTAAAAAAAACACGTAATAATAGACATTGAATCAAGAATATCGACAGCAGAAAATTTAGAGCATGTCGGTCACTGTTACCGCTGTTGGAACCTGTCATAAGTTTTTGGATGTGGTTGTTGTTTACGAGCAGTTGGCGCGTCTGGCCGGAGGCCGAATCGCATCATACACGCACGAAAAACATCTGCACAAATCCGTCCTATACTCATTAAAGTTGATTGATATGTGGGGTTTAACGTCCCAAAACCACCATATGATTATGAGAGACGCCGTAGTGGAGGGCTCCGGAAATTTTGACCACCTGGGGTTCTTTAACATGCACGCAAATCTGAGCACACGGGCCTTACTCAATAAAGTTGGTGCCACTAATAAAATGTGTTGTGTTCCAATACTCTAGAAAACATTAAGAAATAACACTTTTTAGCGAAAGAACCGATATTAGGGCGCAGTTTAGGGCTGATTCACTGGATGATAACGATGCTAGCTAGGCCTCCACCCCGTTATCTGGCAATGAATTTACCTTCATGCGCGGCATGTGTCAGTGAAGTGAATCTGTAACCTGCGACAAGTTTCTTGTTGAACATGTAAACCTAGTTTAGGGCGACTAAGTTCGTTTGTGCGTTTATGGGCTCAGAGTCACCATCAGCTGCGTTGCGACGGTGAAATATTTCTTTAAAGTAAACTACTTCAGAGCTTGCTCTCTCGTCGTATGTACGTTTCTTTCTCGCCTTTTTCAAGTCTTGCATATCCAATATGGTTAAAAAAACTGCGTACGCGCACATACATCCAAAATGTACTCCTAAAGTTTGCTCTACTTCTTTTGATATAGCTCTCTCCGTTGGCTGAGTGAAATATTAGGTGCATGGCGACTTCGTCGAAGGTGCGTTTCCTCTTTCGAAGGCAGGTTTTTCCGGCGTCCTAGAGACGCGCCCGCTAATCAGTGGCCTAACGAGCTTCTATATAGCTGCTGTAGAGCCGGGACAATGAGTGCAGAAGCTGAGACAAATGCAGCGCTGACCAGGGAACGAGGAAGTTGGGCGCCGCTTACGAGCACCGAACGGCGCGCCGTGCAGAGATGCAAAAATTAAGCGTGGTTTTCCACCGCAAGCTGACCACTGCACCGGCTCTGCGCGGTAACCGAGTTTTGATGGAGTACATGTGCGGAGCACATTCGTTCCTCTAACGAGGCATTTCAGTGGGTCGTAATGAGAGTTACTGGAGCGCCCCGTCAACTGCTGCTGCGGCACCTGATACGCGATGCACGAAAGCGGCGGCCGCCGTCGCTGTTCGGCGCATGTGGGTCACGCGAGCCGTGCCCTTCCCGCGGGGCACGACACGAGCGCCTCGGCGCAAAGGGAAGCGCTACACGAGCCACAGCTGTCCGCAGCTTCCCCCACAACACACCCGCTGGTCGCCCGTTAGTTCCGCGCAGCGACTGCGCGAGCTGTGAAGATCGCGTCTTCGGAACGGCATCGTGTGGTCGTCTGCGCCGCCGCCGACGACGAATGTTTCTCGGAGCTGCGAAGGAGTTGTGAGCGAGAAATTCTTGTCTGGGTTTCGTTCGCACAAAACGGGGAGGCAAACAAATAGCCTGCCCCCCCCCACCCCTTTCTTATTTTCCCGTATTAACGCAAAAGAGTTTGTTCCCTAGGTTGGCGCATGGCTGGACTCAATTCCCTCCTGCGGAAGAGGGGGTCTAATACGGCCGTGGTTGGCGAAAGCTTGCCCCCAGCTGGCGTCCGCAATAGACGTGTCCGGAAAACATGTGACCTTTTTCATCGGAACTGACACCGGCGCCAACTGTAGCAGTAACAGTCTAAAGCCATGCACGGCCACGTTTCTTGGCTGCATTAGTGAAAGAGCACACCTATGCGCGCACCCAGCATGGTGGGCGTAGAAGGGGGCGCTTGGCGCGTTCTGCCACACAAACCACTTGCAGCGGCGCAGGAGAGGGGAATCACCGCAGAAGACTTGCAGCGCTCCTTCCTAAAGGAATAATAATATCTATCGTTAAAGAATACGCTCTATCGTTTACGAATTTTAGAGGTCACCTGTATGCATTGCGGATACGAAGGTGGCTGGAGAAGGGCTCTCTACGTCAACATGCTTTGAAAGGGCCCTTAACCACGTCTACCCAGCACAGTCTAACGGTGGTTCTGTGCCAAGGTGTGGATACCATTGAGTACGTATGCCTCATTTCGACATAAGCAGATGAGTGCCGGTGATTAGGTGCGTCGGCATAACACAAGCGCTACGTCTGCTCTTGCACCCCTGCACGAATGAATACCTACAGAAGAGGCTACCTTCAAGCTCTTGACGCAGAGTAAAGAACAATAAACAATACAGCCTTCACGAGAGCGAAGACGCAATTTAGAAAAAAATATAGTAGGTAAAAGCGCAATCTTAAGCATTTTCGTTGCACAGTATGCGGGCATGCTGCAAGCAGCGGTATTTCGGGCTGAGACTTTCCAACTCTAATGATGAATCCGTCACGAGTTCTTTGGTACACAAGTGTCCACTAACAGTGCGCAGAATTATATCACGAATGTGTGCGCAAATTCAAACAGCTTCAGCAAGAAATAGAGAAAGGCTGCTAGAACACCACATGTAATCCTTCTAGATCCCTCCCCCTCCCCTTGTTTTTTATTGATATGACATATAAGGAGATGTTAGCGCATAAGTAGTGCACTAGCTACTCGTTAGCCCTTGAGTGAAACTTCCTAAATCATAAAGGAAAACATACAGAGCAGTGCATGGAAAATAGAACACTCGAGCAAATATATGCAAAAACACACTCATACGCACATATCAAGCAACAACAACACAATGATAAGAAAATGCTCGAAAGTCAACGAATAAAGTATCTTATAATGTCCGTCGTTAACATTCGATTCATTAGAGCCCCCCCCCCCCCCTTAGATGTTTCATACATATGTTGCAGAAAACGAAAGTAATGTACAACAACCTCGGAAAAGAGCAGCGCTTCGAGATATGTAATAGTGCACTTCAAGTTCTAAAAGACTATGTCTACTTAGGGCAGGTAATAACCGTGGAGCCGAACTACAGGATTGAAGTAATTAGAAGAATAAGAATGTGGTGGAGCACATTTGGTAAGCATTCTCAAATTAGGACAGGTAGATTGCCACTATCCCTCAAGAGGAAGGTATATAACAGCTGTATCTTACCGGTACTTAGCTATACGGAGCAGAAACCTGGAGACTTACAAAGAGGGTTGAGCTTAAATTGAGGACGACGCAGCGAGAAATGGAAAGAAAAATGGTAGGTGTAACCTTAAGAGACAAGAAGAGAGCAGAGTGGATTAGAAAACAAACGAGGGTTAAGGATATCATAGTTGAAATCAAGAATAGTGAATGGACAAGGACCGGGCATGTAGCGCGTAGACAGGATAACCGCTGGTCATTAAAAGTAACTAACTGTATTCCCAGAGAAGGGAAGCGGGTTAGGGGGAGACAGAAGGTTAGGTGGGCAGATGAGATTAAGAAGTTTGCGGGTATAAATTGGCAGCAGCAAGCACAGGACCGGGTTAACTGGCGGAACATGGGAGAGGCCTTTGTCATGCAGTGGACGTAGTCAGGACGATGATGATGATGATAATGACGATGATGATGATGACGACATATGTCGGAAGTTATTCCTGCCGATGGCCGAGTAATGTGTTAAGCATGCTATAGTTCGTGCCGGTCAACAAATTGGGCTAGATCAGCGAAATAGTTGAGGCTGCGCACGACAAGTGAGTTTTTCGCGGGCTATAGCCTCGACATGGCTCACTTTCTTTGACGCTTCTTACGTAATTTGGTCACCGTTGTTATCACTGTAATTTTTACGATACAGTTGTGAGCATTTCTCGTTGCGGACAGTGCACTGACCATGGAGCGCAGGATTAACATGCACTCGTTGTAAACAAGGTGCAACAGGGTCAAAGCTCGCGTCTCGTTCGCGATGAACTTTCACGCGGAGCTGCGCCGGGATCAACGTCTCCGCGGCTAAAGAGAAATCAACGACCCGCACAGACGCACGTTGCTGTGCAGGTGCCACGGCGGGGCCTTCCAACGGGGTTTCGGGGATAAACGCGGAGGCGTACCCAAGCTGCTCGCCTCTGACCCTCGCGCATCGCGAGCCACTCCGCCGATATCAGCAGGCAGGCGCGGCGGCTATTGTGCCCGCCACGTACTGCCACAGCGCGCTGATTGACCCTGCACCCAAACGCTTAACTCATCGCCCCCACGGTTCACACATGCGCTGCTAGCGTAGCATGTGTCGCGAGGCGGCCTGAGCGGGGCCCATTGTATACGAGACAGCAGAAGGAAAGAAACGGCGAGAAGCACCAAAACACAGACGTTTAATTTCTCACTCGCGCAGATTGCGTACTGCATATGTATACTGCCTATATATGTATGTATGGAAATGAAACGTGCCCGTCCTTGGCCTGTTCAGTCACGAGGTCGAGTTTGAACGCTCCTTTTCGCTTGGGCTATTACACGATCACAAGTCTGAAGCCTCACAGAGTGGTGCAATCCAGACGAACGACGTCTGTAAAGAGCGAGGTGTCACGGGAGCAGGAAAGTAGGTCTGCTGATCTGATATTGCGCGCTAACTTTTCCCCGCACGCTCTGACATTCTTTTTCTGCCTAGCGAAGTTGGAATTGCTTGATTAGTTATTTGTGATTTAAATTGCAACACAACATTGCGCTCGAACACAAGGAAGCCTTAATTAAATAGAGACGCTTCGTCGGCAGGGGTGGCGTACCTATTAGGTGAGAAATTGGCGATGCATGTTATCGTATATAGGGTCTGGCGCAGGTCTCTCGAGCGTTGCTGCAAGATTGGTGGCTGTTTAATAAAATGTACTATCTGGGAATGTTCTTAAGCGTTAGAGAAACACTACCTATGGATGGATGGATGGATGAATATGTGGCGTTTAACGTCCCAAAACCACTATATGATTATGAGAGACGCCGTAGTGGAGGGCTCCGGAAATTTAGACCACCTGGGGTTCTTTAACGTGCACCCAAATCTGAGCACACGGGCCTACAACATTTCCGCCTCCATCAGAAATGCAGCCGCCGCAGCCGGGATTCGAACCCGCGCCCTGCGGGTCAGCAGCCGAGTACCTTAGCCACTAGACCACCGCGGCGGGGCAGAAACACTACCTATGCAAGAGTGTTCTTTGCTCACGAGCGTCATAGCAAGGTGGCCACAACGACCGAAAATCGATGCAGAGTCCTCTTTAAGCAAATCAACGCCAGTCGCTGAGCCTCACTGGAATACAGCGTCTACAACGAAAATCATTGCTTGCGTTCCAAGCTAATTTTATCTAAATAGATATAAAGAGAGAGCGATAGAGAGAAAACTTGGCGTCATCGTTTTGCTTTAGGTTTGGATCTGCTGCGAGTATTCACGCTTGAAATACGCATGTCTCTATTCTTAAATTCGCTGCCCAAGATTTTCTTTGATGTTCTCCATGTTTGACGCCGCGTTCCATGAAGTGCACTTTTTAAAGAAAACTAGAGAAAAAGTGGTAAATGCAGGATTTACTGCAGAAACAGAAACAAACGGAAAGTCCAAATATATAAACGAAAAGCTTTAAAAAGTTATGTCGAAATCCTCATTTTGTAATCCTCATATGTTGCTTATGCTTGCAAGCATCCATGTCCGTATGCTAACAATTCCCGCTAAGCGATGGCTTCGCCATATTCCTAAAGAAACTTGTATATAATACTATTCCCTGATGAAGGCGACGCCATCATGAGTTGAGGCAAAGCCGGAAGACATCTTTCCTCAAATTACGCCACTGTTACGAGAACAGCACGTCGACACTTACGGTGCATAGGTTCGTGTTTTTTTTTTTAGCAATGGCACTTCAGAAAAAAAGTGCTAAAAAAGCGTATAGCAGAGCGTCCGTGTTTACGAAAGTTCCTCTCTATCCGGTTGCGTAACTGGCACTGTTGTCACAATGCTGGTTACTGCTGCCGTATACAGTTTTGTGCTGTCTTTGCACACGACCGTCGATGCATGAATGTTTCAACTCTTTGAATGAAACTGCCGTATACCTGAGTCAGAAGGACACAGAAAATAACATGGCAAAGGTAGGGAGACTATATAACTAGACGTGAGCACTTGGTTTGCTACCCTGCACTGAGTTGCGGGAACAGGGGAGGTGAAAAAGTGAGACGAATAAAAAGAAAACAAAAACAAACAAACAGAGGAGAAGAATGGAAGCAGTACTTCTTTGCAGACTAGTTGGTTCATACTTGAAAACTCAACTTTCTGAAAGCTGAAGGAAAACTAGAAGGGAGACGGGAAAGAGCGCAGACTACCAACTGTTTATTGTCGTTTCATGGAGCCAATATACAGGCATGCCACACTGCGCTATACCACGCTGCGCACAAAACAATGTTTATACTGCAGAGGTGCCGCAAACAGGGCTGTGACACAACACTTCAAATGCAACGAACGCCGCAATCTGAAATATCTATTCACAAAGTGTACACTTCCGAAAGACTGAAAGTTGGGCCAGTTTGTGACTGTACTTGAACAAATTTCAACACAGCGCACGACGCGGACACGAGAGAAGAAGGGGGGACAAACTGCAACACTGAGCACTAGTGCGGCGGTTTATCCCCCGGTCTTCCCCTGTGCCCGCGTAGTCACGCACTGCTAAAATGTGTACACTTCTATTTTATATATCAACTTTTTTTTCTTTTTACCCTTTTATTGCACCAAGCATCTGCAATGACGTGAACACATGAAAAGATGATGTAAAGACTTTTTAAAAACTTTTTTAAACAGCGCTTGACGCTGTCTAAAACAATAAAACAACAATTTTCAAATTACACTAAGCCAGCAACAGACGAGCAAAAACGATGAAGCACCACACCGAGAGAGGTAAAAAAAAACATGAAACCTTATGAAAACAGGACTTATAGCATCACATGAGAAATAAAACAGGAGGAACGAGTGCAATCAAAAGGTCAACAAAAGAAAGGAGAAGGAAACCTTGCAAGGTGTTACCCACAGCATTGAACATGGTCGTGTAGGAAGACCGCTTCCCTGTCCGAAAGTGAGATTGAGGGCATGCTTATGCATTTGTCTTTCAAATGCCTGATAAAATACGCTCCAGTAATCTCCATCTCAGTCTTTTCACGTTCCTTAGCCATGACTGACACATTCTCAAATCGGGCGGTGCATCCACATCTCCTACTGTGCAGA
The DNA here is from genome assembly GCA_013436015.1 of Rhipicephalus annulatus. Lineage (NCBI taxonomy): Eukaryota > Metazoa > Arthropoda > Arachnida > Ixodida > Ixodidae > Rhipicephalus > Rhipicephalus annulatus. The sequence goes on from WOVY01010489.1 coordinate 149,579, forward strand.
TCCAAGTGACGACCTTTCTTTTTTTTTTATGGCCAGACTGTGCTCACGCATGCATTCGTTGAGGCATCCCACCATTTACCCTATGTACACTCTCCCACATGACAAAAGGATCAGATAAACAGTAGCAAAAACACACCTAGTGAACACGTCTGCATTACTCTTTTAGCATTAGTTTTTTTTCTGTTTGGTAATTAAGGAACATATCTGACCTAACTTTGTAGGCGTGGAAAACGCTACATCAACACCGTACCTACTGGCAACCTTTTTTTACATTGTGAAATACATTATGCAGGTACGGAATAACACACACACAGGCCTCTTCTCCTTTTTTTTACATTTAAACCACCACCCTTGTATTTTTTAAGAAGGCTTTCGCAAGCACTGGACATATGTGTTGGGTACTCAGCCACGCTCAGACGCGCGGCTGGGTACCCAACACTTCGCTCTTTCCCGTCCCCCTTCTCGTTTTCATTTAGCTTGCACAGCAAGTATAGTTTTCGAGAAGAATGAAAGGGTGTATAGGATGCACAAAAAGTGCAGGTAGCACATGCATAGTCTGCTGATGATCTCGTAGATGTCACTAGTTTTTTTTTTTTTTTTTTGACGTGGGCTGATCGTGCAACTAGATAGATATGTGGGGTTTAACGTCCCAAAACCACCATATGATTATGAGAGACACCGTAGTGGAGGGCTCCGGAAAATTAGACCACCTGGGGTTCTTTAACGTGCACCCAAATCTGAGCACACGGGCCTACAACATTTCCACCTCCATCGGAAATGCAGCCGCCGCAGCCGGGATTCGATCCCGCATCCTGCGGGTGAGCAGCCGAGTACCTTAGCCACTAGACCACCGCGGCGGGGCTGATCGTGCAACTTGTCAAGCACGTCCTAAGCCGACTGTCTTTGACCACTGCTGGGATTCCTTGAGAACGTGCCGAGTTGCTTATTCGAAGCTTCAGTGATATCGTTCATCCCCACGCGGATCGCGTAGACAATGTTAAGAACGACGTCAAACCTATAGCCTAAACAAAACCGTCACGTCTCCGAGGCGAATCTTTGATGCAACCGCAACGTTTGAGATTGAACCAAAAGAAAACAACCGGATATTTTTGAAGCGTGGTTCTCCATTTTCCGATGAGGCACTTTGGCATGCATGCTTGCGGATATTTCTTGTTTGTGCACAGTGATAGTTAGCGGTTCTTCTGCAGGGTCTAGCAGGCAGCTTGCACGATTGGCACGTTTATTTGCGATAATAATGCCGCAGCGACTTGATAGCCGTTAAAACATGACTTGGTGTCATTTCTCCCTAATGCGGTGTATGGCCTCTGCAATTCAAAATAAAACCTTATACATTTCTGGTCACAACAAGTTTTGGCCTGTTCTATGGACTAGTGACCCAGAGAAAGCGAGATACCGTGACCTTTGGAATAATTGAACCCCCTTCATATTCAATGCGTCTTCATTTAACTTAAATCCCACGTATTACTGCATAAAATACCTTTTCTGAAGACACTGCCATGAGTAATGAGTCATTCGACGCGTCGCATTACGATAGTGACATGAAAATTAGCATTTTACTTTTCTAGAAATTAGTATAACCAACAGAAAATTACACGCGTAGTTAGAGCCTCGGACCTAGTTCATCGCATGCAAAACGTACATGACTCACTTCTTCATAAATCGATGTTTAATTACAATTTAATTGTGACTACGTCGCAAATTCACAATTGAACATATTACCACCTTCTAATTTTAAAAAAAAAACACTCTGCGCTTTGTAACAAAGGTATGTAAAATTGACGCATTTATAGACAATAATAATTCGCACGGGAAATGGATATTTATTGTTTCAGTACTTCTCATAAATAAGTCAGCAGACAGGATATTTTATCTGGGCTCCAGATCAGGTTGCAAGCGTGAAACAAGGTTATATTCACTGATTTATTGTGCATGGATACCGTTCGGCATGAAAAGGTTCATGGTCTGCCCGCAGGCTGAGATGCTACATGGGTTGGGACGGGGAGACTGGGCAAGATGCATTATACAGTTATGTATCTATGTAATTGTGTGCACTCAGTTCTTGAACTCAGGCGACTCAGATGTACGATGGGGTGGTCTTTAGCAATAGCAAAAGTTACCTAGCCATTAAAGTACTAGGCCAATACAAATCATAAAAGCCTGTGCCTGAACAATTTGCGTCATGCGTAAACTTGTTTTAATTGTGTTGCTGGTATTACAAGCTGTTCCGCAGAAAGCGAAGAAAATCGCTTGAGGACGATTGCCCAAGTATTTTCGGCGAACACCTTTAAAAGATGCCATAAATACCTGTCGGCCGATTTGTAAATCACTATATATAACGTCTTAACGGTATGTCTCTGCCAGTTATTGCCAACACCACACGGCTTAGCAACGCGTCCAACGCAGAAGTCTAGAAATGGAACAACCAGAGTGGTCAAGTATGAATGCTGAGCTATAGATTCGACGCAGCGGGGAGGAATATATATATATATATAATATATATATATATATATATATATATATATACTACTATATATATATATATAATATATAGATATAATATATCTATATATATATATATATATATATATTATATATATATATATACATTTCTGATTGAATGCGTTTATGCACGATACAAAAATTTGTGATCATCGGAGCAAGATTCATATGAAAGACAGTCACGCCATGTAATCAGGATTTTGGCACGATAGATAAGCGTTTGATCAATTGGAAACAAACGATCAGTCGAGCGAGCGGCAGGATGAAACGAGGTCGGGCTATAAGGACAGCTTGCAGGGCACAGTTGAGGAAGATCTTGACTCCAGGAAGTTGATGAAGCGTAGCTGATAGCACCGAACAGAAGAAACTCGTCAAAGGCAGCGACACATTATTACGATGGTGAGGGTCGGAACTGGTAGAGCAGGAAGACGGTGCGCGAGACAGCAAGAGAAAGAAAACACTCCAGCACGAACGTATCAAAGTATCGCTATCAGAAGTGACTAAATTTACGACCATTGCAAGCTACTTCAGCAGTCCTAAATGAGTACTGGTATCCTGAAGATGCTGCACCGTTAATGAATAGTATAGAGTTGTTCATGTGCCGAGCGCACTGGTACAATGTTAAAACCAATGTGGCGCCAAAAAGTGGAGTTGCTGTTTGCAAATTGGAAGTGGAACAGTCACGTTGCATCTTTGATTAAATTCACCTGGTGGAATGTTTCCGGTTCAGCTCGCATTCTCTATCTCCGTTTGCATTCTGGCGTAAGATCACAGGCTATAAACACACACACACACACACACACACACACACACACACACACACACACACACACACACACACACACACACACACACACACACAGCGCTAACTTTCAACAATGCAGTTTATTCCAAAAAACGCAGTCTGGGCATTGCTGTTCGTATTGTGTATAAAGAAATATGCCGTCGTACAGCTTGGTCTACGTGTTGTGCGGTAGGGGATATTTCTTGTGCTGCAGCATATACTTCTGAATTATTGCATGAAATTCTTTCGATGGCCGATTGCGAACTCTCGTTGTCACGGTTGTCACGCTGAGAGGCTCGCTGAGTACACGTTCGAGCCAAGGCGCACGCTTTCTGCGTCCCAGCGAAAGAATCGTGTCCTGGCGTCCTACGTGGCTCAGTGGTAAAACGGCTTAGCTGAGCTGGCAAAGAGTTATTACGCACGTTTCGGCCAATGTGCTTGGACTTTTGGCGCAGATGGCATGCGCGTACACGGACGTGAGAGGCCTATAACAAGCTAGACCTCAGTAAGTATTACGCATGGATTCATTTCAAAAGTGTGGGAACAAGCAAGCACGGGAGCTGCGATGCTCGAAAACCCGTCCGTTTGCAGAGTTCCTGACACAATTTCGTACTGGCGTGCGTGCACGCATCATACACACACACCACACACACACACACACACACACACACACACACACACACACACACACACACAACACACACACACACACACACACACACACACACGTGAAGACACACGTGGATGCAAAAGAGCGACAAACGACTGCAGACTGTCTAAAGGCACTCTCTGCAGCGAGGCGGTCGCAGACACCCAGTTTACGGCGGCCACACAGTGGCAAGAGAACGGCGCCCTGTCTCTCTGGGCGCCCACGACGGCAGAAGGAACTGCCACAGCCTCTATGCTTCGCTTGGCTGCTCGCGGACCGCTGAGTGGCACAGAGCGACGGCGGGACGAATACTGTGCAGCATGCAAATCAGGCCTGCCCGATATTACCACCGCTGCTGCCGCGAGTGCTATAATGAGGGTGTCAGGAACAGAGTTGAGAAACCAGATAAAGGAGGAGAAGGGGTAGCTGGCAAACAAGTGGAGTGGAATAAATGTGAATCGAGAGCCTCACCCGCCCGGAAGGCCCTGCAAGAACGACGATAAGAATACAGACTTTTGCGAGTTTCCGCTAATGACCGACCAACGGGTCATATATACGGATATGATGCGGACCAGCGCACAGGTGTTGTGAGTCAACAATGTTGTTAAACGCGGCGCTCGGCGTATCACCGTTGCGGGGGACCTGCGCGCGGCCATCAGTCACGTACATCAGTGCCGTGGCGGTGAACCAGATTCGCAAAGGCCTCGGCTCGTATATGAGACACGCTCGGGCTTTACGACGTCGATAAAGACGCGAGAGAGACTAGGCGCCGTCGAGAAGCGGCCGGGGCACGTGCACCACGTGTTACTGCGTGCATGCACACGCAAACTTTCCCTCGCGACTGATGCGCGGACCACGAGGAATGCATGGAGGAATGCCCGAGAACGTGCACAGCATGAGATCACTGAAGTGGGTCCTCTTAACAGTGGCGGCCAGCCTAACAGGTCGGCACATATACCTGTACTATACGCGTACGGCGCTTGCAGCTCATCGCAGACGCGAAGCACATGCTACTTGCTCCTCCTCGCGCCACCATGACTTTGACGCAAGCAAAAGGGCGCAATCAATGCAACGGACACCTCAACCGGAAATTATCAAAGAAGCCCTATAGAACATGCAGACATCTGCGAATCCTATATGACCGTGTAATACATTGCTGTTGCACACCAAAGAATACAACTCCTTACATCACTTTCCATTTCATTCCATGCACGAAAATATCCGATGATACCCGATCTTCGCAATGGCAAACAACGTATACGACCTCGAGAAATACTATCAGGAACAAATAAGACTCCAGTTTTCCGATGATATTTCCTGGCGTTTGAGCATTATATATAAGCCCACGGCAAGTTATCTTCTCACCCACTTTTCTTCCTTCACAGCCGCATTACAATTCGGTCTAATTACTTCCCCCCGTATACTTACCTCAGCATTATTGTCTGTTAGATCTCATTACACTGTGTCAGACACACACACACACACACACACACACACACACACACACATATATATATATATATATATATATATATTATATATATATATATATATATATATATATATATATATATATATATATATTCGATGACGGCAGCGATGTGTGCGCCTGATGGCGCGACAACGCCCATTAATTACCTCTTATGATAAGCTGAAGAACTTGTAGAGGCTTGTAAAAAAACAAGGCCGACAACTTGGCTAGTTGATGTGGTTTCTTTGTGTATAAAAATGTGCAAACGACACAGTTACGTGCCTCCATCTGTGTTGTTTGCGCTGCTGCACATGCTCGCGGTTCACTCGTGCCGTGTACCCAATTCTGCAAGAGCAGGCAACTATACACTTCCAACAGTTTGTCCGTTTTGTTCGTTCTTTGCAGACGCCTAACTAAACAATGCCCGCGTAATGCCACAGCCGCATAAGTACGGCTGCAGCACACGTGGCGGCGCACCGAAGCCACGACGACCTTGGCGCCCCCAAGCAGGGCTCTGCAGAATGCCTCTGCAGCCTACTTCATCTCTGCGGCTAACAGCAGCGGTTGAAGGATCGCCCAGAGAAACAAACGCAACGCAGACAAAAGGAGCAGCCTGTCCCCCGCGGCCATGTCCGCGTTAACCCACTCGTCGCGCGGTAGCACACATATGCAAGCAGGGCTCTCGGTCACGGCGGACGTGCTGGCGGGAGTGTGGGATTCGCGCACTCCACTTGAAGCAGCTTTTCATTCCTAGGCAACCTTGGCCCGTGCGTTTCCGAGACGGTTCAGCGTGACTTGCACTTGCGGCGCCAGCTGTTCGTGGGAAAACCACTGAACGTATGACGGAACGGAGTGGGGATCAAAGAAGGGGATCCTGCGAGCCCTCCTTTGTATCAGCGGCCTGTCGTACGGGTTTTGGCCATTTGACACGTGACGGCACTTAGCATCGCATATACGTTCAGCAGCGATCGAGTGTTTCGACGACATTTAGGCGAAACGTCGTATATAACGCGAGGTTTTTAGCTCGCTTCTTTCATTAGTTCCACGGCCTTGCAAGAAAATCGCGCGAGGTGTCTGCTGGACAGTGTCTCAAGGAGGACCATTAGAGAGAAATGTTGGAACACGCATGGGCGGCACTAGGATTTGCGAGAGCGGTGGTACGAGTAATACTAGAACGGAAAAGTGAGTACAGGTCTTAATGCGCTTCGCGAAGAAGAAGTTGTTCGTAGTTATTCGCCTAGCTAAACGTCGCGCACAGATGACCTTCTACACTCCTGGGAAACCGTGAAAAATCAGCCTGAAGGTTTCCGCACAGACGATGTCTTTTATGTATACTTGTAAGCGCGTACCTAACACAAGCGCCTACGAGTAAGACATAGCAGTGCCTTAATCGTGCCATGCCAGGTGTGTGATTTCGCGCGTCCGTGGCATGACTTGCAAAGCGAAGTGCGGAAGATATTTTTCATTGAAAACGAAAATGATTGCATGACTATTGTCAGCCGCCCGTCCACCTCGAAAATTTCCTAGCGCCGGTATAGGTGGTCATTTAGTCATCAGCGTGGCCACAGAGCAGTTCCTCTCGCTTATAGAATTGTTCTACGTGGATGAGTCACAGCCCTCGTAACGTACAGCATATTCGTTGATTGATTGACACCTAAACAAGTTTAGCCTATAGTATCGCCCGAAATGGCGACATAACGCCGTTTACCTCCCAATATGTTGAGCGGTTTCGATGTCTTCGTCCGTCAACTGCTAACTACAGACTACAGAGGCAAATGAAACTTGACAATCTGTATTCAACTGGTGCGCCCTTGAAACCATGGATTTAAAATGACTGTGAGCCTGATGGCTATGACCTCGAAGCTGAGTGGTCTTGATATTGACGCTTTTGCACGTGGTAGCATGCAGTACTACGAGGACTTGTATATTGACTGAAGAAGTTCAGGTTTCGATCAACTAAGCTGTGAGAGAGAGACTTCGTGAGAGAGAGAGCATTCTAGTCAGTGAATTGAAGACTTCGGAATACATTAGCTTCAGGTGAAGAGTTACACATCACATGTTTTCAAAAAGTGGGCTGAGTCAAGAGCTGCCTTCGTCATTATGGTCATGTGCTCCAGTCGAGCTTCCCACGCGATGAACACGCACCGTGGTTCGTGCGACACCACAGATTCACGAAGGACGCAGCACTTGCTATAGCAGTCTGCGTCAGTGCTGTATATCTCGCTGTGTTAAATACTGATTCACGAAAGCGCTTTCATAGTACGAAGATACAAAAAAAAACCTTGGAGGATTTTCGAGCTTCGCCCTTTAGAGTCTAACGCAATAACGTTATGTAAAGAGACCCCGCGCGCATCGCCTTCTCATTCGCCTGTCATGCTTCGCTTCCCAGTAAACACCTCAACTATGCCTAGCTTCGATTCGCAGAGCTAATTCGAAATTAATGCGCATGCATAAGCACTGCTTTACCCGTAGCTGACGTGGGCATGCCGACAAATAAGTAAACCGCTAAACACCAAAGTCACGGCATGTCAGACCTTGTTCCTCCGCCTTCTGTTTTTTAAGCCTAATGGGACCAGTGCCAACTGAACGGTGTAAGAATTACCATAAAGCGCAGACAGAGACCGCTGTGATCGCTCGCAACGCGTTCGAACCTGGCACGGGAACGGATAGAGTGCGCTTATTCATAGGGAAGACGCACTCCACGATGACCCAGGCCAACAGCGATGATGCATGAGGTTCAACTGTATACGGAGCAGCAAGTGCCGAAAAGAAGGCGGAGCGACGAGCGCACTCGGCTCTGCGCAGTCACAAAAGCTCGCTTCTCTCCGCGGAGACAGCCTCTTCCGGCCCGTCGTTCAATGAGAAGGCTTTGTTGAAACGGCAGTCGTCTGGCATATGCATGATCTGTCGTATACTACGGAGCCCGCATGACTGCACGAACATGCAATACTTCTATAGTGCACCATTCACAAAGCTTTTCGTTCGCCGGCAGCCTCCAATAATACCATGCACTATCGCTGTTGGTTGGCGCCTGCTGTACGACCCGGTTCTACAACGAGAGATCTTTTCATTTTTATGTGTGTGCGTGTGTGTGTGTGTGTGTGTGTGTGTGTGTGTGTGTGTGTGTGTGCGTGTGTGCGTGTGTCTGCGTGTGTATGTGTGTGCGTGTGTGCGTGTGTGTGCGTGCGTGCGTGTGTGTGTGTGTGTGTGTGTGTGTGTGTGTGTGTGTGTGTGTGTGTGTGTTTCATGAATACAGGGACTGAACTATATGGGCGCAGCACAAGTGACTGGAGCTAAAAAGTGCGTGCTTGCAGCGTTCTTGTGGGAGTTGGCCCTGTCTTTCCACGGCTCATATGATGCTGATCGGACTGGCCAGCCCTCACACTAGTAATTCGTCCGATTATAAGTGCGGAGACGGGTAGTCATATGTATATGGCAGTTATAATGCAGCAACAAAGCAACGACACCGTGTTTTTTTTCGCGTACGCATCAAGTTATCGTCACGCTAACTTGATGCGTACCCTTGCGACTTGAGTAGGTCAACATCAGCTTCGAACGAGAATCGAAACGCACCTGCGATATCCAGAAACGTTACCACCATAGCAGCGAGGGAGAGCGAAATCTTATTGAATGTTTTCCCGCTACCTCAGACCGCTATACCCTTGCCGAACTGTGGAGAAGAGTAGCAGTTGATATATTCATATTCGCCACATATACATGGTTATAGTGTCGGTCACTGCGATAGTTACGTGGCTCGTATAGTCCGCGTGTGAGCCTCATACCGGATGCTCTTCAATTTCCATGCTGCGGGCGAAATAGATACTGTGGTATACACGTATTCACACGGCCATCCATCTTCTTATATGATGTGGGTCGATTTCACGTTGAAAAGGCAGCTGTAGCGCAGGTATAACCATTGCGGTTGCGCCGTCACTTTTCACAGGTATTTTGTACCCTTTCTTTCAGACACTTTTAAATGCATTTCAACCGGGCCCTATACTGCATGGTTGCACATGCCGTAATTCACTATCCCTGTACGCTGCTGTGACGCCACCATATACGCCAATACTACAAAAGAAGTTACAGAACCACACGCACAAGCGAAGCATGCATGCATCCGTCTACCTTCATCAACGGCGTTGGCTTTATGCATTTTGGGCGAGGCGGCAAGCTTTGTTGTGCAGCCAACTTGCTCCGCGTTAAACGAAAAGGGCACGACAAGGTCGACGCGTGACCACAACTTTTCATTACAACTTGTTGTTGCATAACACTGGAAAAAAGAAGCACAACTACGCCCCTGGTTTGTCAGGGGGACTCATGAGAGTGTTTTTTTTTTTACTGCACAGCACTGCCGAGCCATATAGAGCAGCTTTTAGAGTTGGCGGTGATATAACTCCACTTATACATAATGTAGGCTGTCCATAACGCAGATGTTCAAACACAGTTATTTTTAAGAGTGAGCAAATACATATAGTAGAATGGCCTTCAGCTTAGAAAAATAAAGTGCTGCATGTAATTATAACTTTCCTCATACCGTTTGTTCGTACTTTGAGAGCATTTTTTTAATAAATCAACACTATCTTAATGCTTTATGTTCCGATTCACTCTATACGCTAAACTGGCCAAAAATGTTTGTCTTGTATTTTAACCGTCAACATTCTTTCCGCATCTCGCACATGCCAGTTACGGAGGCACCCGGCGATATAGTGCTGAATGGTGCACGCTGCAGCGTTGGCACTCTCGCACCATGAACACAATCCGCTTCCCTGCGTTTCAATGAGGACACTTCTGTGTGCGCAGCAGTCGCGTGCCGCCCGCGCACCTCTTGTCCTTGTGCTCCGTTGCGCATCCTCGAGAGACGCCACTCAATGCTCCACTTGACCATACCACCCGCTAGGTGGCGAACGCAACCTTCCTCTTCATTGAGTGCTCACCTCATCGGCAAGAACTCGACGAGCGAGGACACCCGATGAGTTACGAAACACCGTTCATGGCTCTGCACGAACACGCTGACTTGTGTGCATATTGGAAGACGTGCATTTTCATGAGAAAGAGTAATGGACGTGGCGTTAGTGTACGCAATGTTTGCTTTTTTTTAACACTCTTCGAAAGAACAAATAACTTCAGTTGAAGGCGTTGTCATCTATTGTGTTTTACGTGACAGTCGTCGTTCTCACGACGCATGATCCGTGCGCCTGTCCGTTGTCCTTATATCTAATTGAAGAAATGTCCACGTATAACTGAGGTTAGCACTCAAGTAGAGAAACATGTTAAACAAATGTTACCATGGAACCCTTGTCTCAGATTAAAGACAAGGTCCTGCACTCAAGCCTTCGGGTATGCGCTGCAGTTAAGGGTGGCAGGCTCACTGAGAAGAGAATAGCATGTAGATTGCGAAATTATAGCCCGGTATACGTGTAAACTATCGTATACTGATGTTCCACGGTGCACTGTTGATAGCGGTTAAGCCCGATCAGGATCCCATTTGTCGACAGTGATTGGTTACCTTTCGCAGTTTGCTTAAAAAAAAAGCCAATATAGAGATCGTGAAAACTTTGTCCAGATCAGGCCCTACAGCGATCAAAAGGGACCGTGTGATACCGGTAAACTGCGGAACCGTACACGAAGCGTCGAGAGCCAGTTGCTCTCCACGCCAAGCGCACTCACCGACAGGACATCACGGAAGGGCGACGAAGGCCGTGGACGGCGGCTCCAACTTACCTGCACAAAACAAAAGGCGAAAGAAAATGTCAGAAATACAGAGGCACTGCTTCCGCGGCATGCAGATTCTCGCAACAAGAAAGGCAGCTGAAAAAAAAAAAACAGCGTAAAAAGAACCGCGCCGGAGACGACCCTCGAGCGGATCGCGGTCAGTCGCGCAAACAGTGAGCGAACACTCGGCCAACGCCAGCACACACGGCAGAGTCCTTCTTAACGCCTCCAGCATTTTGAAGAGCCTCGCGTGAGTTGCTTCGTACTTATACGCAGGCGGGTCGGTGCGCAGGTGGACAGAACGCGCAGGTTATCAGCGCTGCAGCGACCAAGGTTCCGCCAAGCGCCAAGCATAGTGTAGACAATGCTTTCCTCATGCTACCGTGACAGGCAAGTCAAGGCTGCGACACGAGATGGTTTCGAATTGAGCTTGCTAGAGGCTCACCACAGTATACGCACTCCTCGGGCGCAGTACACGGTAGATGCGCGTTAAGTATATGACTCCGTACACAAAGCCCTCGACGTCGCTAAACGCGTGCTAGAGCTGACAGTCGGATACGACTTTTAGAAAAGCGCTTCCGGCAGTTAAGCGTGCTCAAGAGTAGAAAAAGCGCGTCGAGTTCGATTATAGGAAGAACCCAGCGCTGCTTGTCTCTCTGAAGAGGCCGCGAAGTGCTTCTTCGTCCTTGGCTTTATTTGCCCTTCCCGAAAGACCGAGCGTGCTCGCTTCTAAATGCGGAATGCGAAACGTCGTCGAGATGCCTCGCGGAGGAAGATAGCTTGATAAAGCACCCTTCACTATGTCCGATCAAATATCGAGACTCTCCTCGGAACTTCGCTTTCTTGCGTTGAACCGAACAGGAATACGCCTCTCATTTCAATCGCTACAGCTGTCATTTCGTTTACCGATACAAGAGACGTCAAGCAAGAGTTCTGTTCGTGCAGCGAGGTATCATTGTCAGCTTTTTCCCACGCCGCTCCACCGTTGCTCAGGCCGAATTCAGGTTACTCGGATGGCAGGTCATCCGAAGCGAAACTGATATGTAGTGCAGGGCACATTCTACGCATTTGATTCCCGCTGGCAGCGCGCGTATGCCTCCGAGTTGCACGATCTTGACAGCATAATGATTGAAAAGGAAAAATAAGTTTCCGCCCAAACAGCAAAAAGAGATGGCGGGAAAGAGAAACAAGCAACCAATAAACGAATGACCAATGTAAATTTACCTAACTATCATATGCACTATGCGCTTTTCTAGCGTCACACCTAGGGCCCCGTCGCATTTTAATGCGAATATGTGATGTGCACATTGTGTTTCAAATTATGCATTTGATGTTAACCTGCAATGAGCAGTACGAATACGCATTGTAATCTGTAACAAGTCCGTATTGCAACGTCATATTTTATGCATATGTTCTTTCCATGTAGACGTCAAGCTGCTCGTAAACTGCTTACTAGCTTCACCCCTGCCACTTTCCATTTTTTTTGTAAGGCCTTAATTGTATACGTATTAACTGTACACAAGGCGGGGTTTTTTTTTTTAGGCAATGCAAATTTTTATGAAAGTCCTGTGACAGATGCACTCCACGGTCGTTCTCGCACTTTACTTTAAGCTCACATACTTTACCGCAGCTGAAATTACACTGCTGCGATGAATGAACAACAATTAGTTATTGAAGTCATAGTTACCCACTTTATGGCAGTTGTTTTATTAGAGACCTGCAGCGCACGACAATTCATGGCAAACCAGTTTTTTTGAGAAGTCGTCAAGGTTGCACGTAATTCAAGATGTTAACTATAGATTTTTAAGGGTCATATCGGAACTAATCACGCACAAAATATGACCACTCTGTTACGTTAGACAGGAATTTCCTGTGCCAGAAAAGCGACGAAATGAAATAGAGGGCGCGTCGTGAAAACGGTCAAGTCACCTCGCTTGCACCAACGGATCGCCTTACGATTGCGTGTGCATGGTACGTGTTCGGCGTTCATCTGTGTTTCATCATCATCATCATCAGCCTGACTACGTCCACTGCAGGACAAAGGCCTCTCCCATGTTCCGCCAGTTAACCCGGTCCTGTGCTTGCTGCTGCCAATTTACACCCGCAAACTTCTTAATCTCATCTGCCCACCTAACCTTCTGTCTCCCCCTAACCCGCTTCCCTTCTCTGGGAATCCAGTCAGTTACCCTTAATGACCAGCGGTTATCCTGTCTATATCATAGCTGATATAGACAGGAAGGATATCATAGCTGAAATCAAGAAGAAGAAATGGACATGGGCAGGGCATGTAGCGCGTAGACAGGATAACCGCTGGTCTGTGTTTCAAGCTGTGCTCAAATAAAACTGCAATATCAGCCTTTCTCCTTTTCTGTACATTATGAAACTCAGAGTAGCCACTACGCGTCGCTTTTTCTTAGAGACAGACGAAGCGGTTTTTCGTGCCTGTTCATTTATAGCTTGAGAAGCTGGTGAACATCCTACGTCACACAGAAAGAATAAGCTCTCGTGTATTTCACAATTCTCTGGCATTCTTTTTTTTTTCTAACCAGATGCTGCTTCGACGCGCCTTGATATAAATTTCCTCCCTTGTCACGGGTGTAGTTCCGGACTTATGTAACAGAGGGTACGCGTTTTCTTTAGCGTCCGGTCAGTTTCAATATCACCCTTTGGTTATTGATCTTTTGAGTTAGGCAACTTTCGTGATGTCTGAAAATAGGTTTCCCGTGAATTGGCGCACAGACAATAATTATTAGGTCAATTGACAAGCTTTTCAATTTAGTAACGTAACTATCATTTTAGTTGTGGAAAAGTACTTTTGCCTTAACCAAAAGTTCGTGCACGAGAACTACAGGAGCATGACTGTCAGAATTTTAATGAAAAATTCTGTATTTTCCTAAAGAAACACCTTAGTGTAGGCATATATATGCCTTTCAATGTGAAAAATTACGCGCGGATCAGTCGTTCCTCAATAGAAACAAGAAAACGGAACGCTAGCATTCTTAAAAACTGTGAAACCATTAGGCGACGTGTCCGAAGTAAGTCTGCCAGTTAACTTGCCAATAATAGCTTCGCCGTGGTGGTCTAGGCTAAAGTACTCGGCTGCTGACTCGTAGGTCACGGGATCGAATCCCGTCTGCAGCTGCTGCATTTTCGTTGGAAGCGAGAATGCTGTAGGCTCATCTGCTCAGATTTGGATGCAAGTTGAAAAAAAAAAAAAACCAGGCTCGTCAAAATTTCCGGAGCCTTCCACTACGGCGTCCCCCATAATCACATGGCGGTTTTTGGACGTTAAACCCCACATATCAATCATCAATCGAATCCTATATAAACTTTGTTTCTGCCTTCTATGGGCACAGGACCAATGTGGTGCCCCAGATTGCGGCACAAAAGACTCTCGTGCGTATCAGTCATGCTTGAACGCGAAAGCACCCCTTCGGGAGTGCGTGCACAATAGAGGCAGTTGTCCGCGGGACAAACTTCGAAGTTCCGGGCAGAGAATAGGCTGCAAGATGAACAGTCATTCATGAGCTCGAGCGGCCTCCTTATTACGGTTGTGGAAAAGAAGGGGAGAGGGGGATGCAGGTCGTTCATCAAGTGCCCTTTATGGCGGCAGCATGTAATAAGGGTCCTTGACAATGCTGACGCAAGGAGCGCCGTTGTGTCTAATGAGTTAAAAGGGAAACGCCCCACGGCCCGAAACGCGCGCCGTCAGCGGCTAGCGCACACACAGGGCGGTCACGCGCGACTCGGATAATAACATTGTTATAAAGGTGGAGAAAAAAAAAACAATGCCCCGCGCCCCACTTTCCTATTATACTTCCGTTTATCAAAGACCCAATGACCTCCGCGGCGCATTCAGGGTTTGCGCAGCACTTCGGTGGCACCAGAGGCGAAACACGTTGCGCTGGGAACAGCGTGCGCTTGGCGAGTTAGGGACGAAGAAGACGCTTCATCAAATTCGAAGGTCAGCTGCCATGCGCGCGATACAGAAACGCTCGCGGCTGTACAGAGTGAGGTGGGAAGGCCTTGTGACACCGAGTATAGGGCGCCCACATTGACGGGTCAGTGGATTCTTCACGCGCTACACCTGTTCCCTCGTGCGGTTTGTGCATTATTCGCTCGTAAAAGCCGCCGCCCATTTGCCCTGTACACCGAAATCTGTGGCAGGTCACCGGAACGTTGACTCCTAAACAGATAGAGCGGACTGGATCTGGACGCCGTAGTGGAGGGCTCCGGAAATTTCGACCACCTGGGGTTCTTTAACGTGCTCACAAATCTGAGCACACGGGCCTACAACATTTCCGCCTCCATCGGAAATGCAGCCACCGCAACCGGGATTCGATGCCGCGACCTGCAGGTGAGCAGCCGAGTGCCTTAGCCACTAGACCACCGCAGCGGGGCAATGCTTCAGCATAGCGTTAGAGCATTACGTGATGTTAAGCTAAGCATCTATTACCATTACTGCGACAACCGATAGTAACACCGCCAAGACAACCTGCAAATGGAATGCGGATGCACGTTGTTTAGTACATCTCGCAGAGCTGGCACGTAGATCAGGTGACATCGACACCGAATCCCCTGTCGCGAGCTTAAAGCACAAATTCGCTACTAGTGATGCTATATAAGTTGCCAAGATACTTCGAAAACAACTTTCAAAATTTGTGTTGTCAAAACGAGAGAGAGAAGAGAGAGGGAGAGATGTCTTGTACCTGTTAGTAGCGCGTTTTTTTACTACAAACAAGCTGCAGTTCGCAGTCATGCACCATCAAGCTAATATAACAACACTTTCGTGAAACAAAAAATAAGGCTTTTACGAGGATTAACGTTGTTCGGCTTCGTCGCTCTGCGAGAGGCGTTTCGTAACTGCGCGCGCGACAAGAAAAAAAAAATCAGCAAATGGCGTCATGTGAGAGCACGGAACGGCCTCGTATCTTTCGCGTTCGTCAAAGAAAGACGGATCACCGTTTGACCGCCTTCAAGCCAGTCACTATCGATTATCACAGCACCCACGCTACAATAGCTTTAGACATAAAATTGCAATTTTCGCCAAGGCAACCAGTAGCTGCCGCCACTGAATCGGGAGCCACGGAATTCCTTATGCGCACATCGCCGAGAAAAAGCCAGCCTCTACAGGAATAATCTGAGTAATGCCGCATGCATCTACATACTCCGAGACCTTGAAAAAACGACACAAAGAAAGGAGAAAAGAAGCGACATGCATCTGCCGCACCGTCGCATCGGCTGGCCCATGCATTGCTGCGCCGTTGTGACAATGGACAAGCCCGATATGTGGGACACACGCTTTGGACACCCGCACGTGCGCATGCACCGATCGCCCATGCCGATTCGTTTCGCTCTCGCTCTGCACCGCTATTAAGTGTGATTATTTATTTTTTTCTCGTTGCTTCTACTCCAAACACCCTCCCCCCTCTTCCGTTCCAATTCTTTTTGTTCTTGACCACTTTTATGTTCCCTTCCTCTCGCATCGGTTGCGGGCGTGAGTCATCGTGGTTTGCGAAAGCGCGACCTTTTTGCGGTAGCCCGCATCACCGATCATTTTCCGGGGCCGACGCGTATAAGCGACGCGGTGGGCCAACAGGTCGGCCTTTGTTGACATCTCCGCCCGCCTGTCACAACTGAACCCGCGAGCGCTTTCATCGTCGCGTGATTGCAACTGGCGGCGCGGATCGGAAGCAAGGGAGAGTCTGTGTACGCGACGCACCACGTACGCAACACCGGCAGCGCATGCCCCTGCGGAGCCCATTGGCCATTATATTTGCGACTCAAGGGCGGCCGCCATCTTGGATTGTTAGAAGAATGATATCTCACTTTTGTTCGAAAACACACATGATCACCGCAGTATTTAAAAAAATGTGCACACGTGTACTTAAGTTTTCAGATAGCGCAGGCCAGGTGGTCTAGTGGCAAAGGTACTCGGCTACTGAACCGCAGGTTGCGGGATCGAATCCCGGATGTGGCGGTGGCATTTTCCATAGAGGCGGAAATGTTGTAGACGGTAGGGGGTTCTTTAAATCAGTATTTTTCTTATGTTTGTACACGTAGCGACAATGAATGAGCGCGTTCTCTTGGTCTTCACTAATCTTTCACGCCTTCTTTTCATGTTTAATGGGTAGCGCGGACATTGTCTTCTTTCTCATTCTTATTTTCAATGATTCTGGATTAGCTAGTGCAGTTCACATATGAACTTGAAAAAATCAAAAGAAATTCGGGAGTGGAAATGCTGTTTGTGACGGTACAGAGACTAGCGGCCAAGTTCGGTTCTGTAAGAGGAGGAAGAAAATGGTGGTCTTTGAATTTTACAAAGTTGTAGGAACAGCTTGACGTGTTGTTGTAATGATTTTATTATACTCGAGAGCGCGAAGAGAGGAGACTGGCAAAACAAGCGACAACAAGACGGCGCTTTGCCCTGCTCAACCCGCACCCCCTTTTTAGGGGCGAAGCTCCTTAATGCGTGGTTCTGTCCATCCTCGGCGTATGTATGTAGCCACCTCTAGCTTGTAATAGAATCCGATGGCGCGCGCTCGGAGTTGCCCGATGGACAAGGCCACCTCTAGTTTGTAATAGAATCCGTTCGCTGCTGGCGCGCGCTCGGAGTTGCCCGATGGATAAGGCCACCTCTAGTTTGTAATAGAATCCGTTCACTGCTGGCGCGCTCAGAGTTGCCCGATGGATAAGGCCACCTCTAGTTTGTAATAGAATCCGTTCACTGCTGGCGCGCTCAGAGTTGCCCGATGGATAAGGCCACCTCTAGTTTGTAATAGAATCCGTTCACTGCTGGCGCGCTCAGAGTTGCCCGATGGATAAGGCCGCAGAGCGGCGGCAGCGCGTGCTCGCCGACAGAATCCCGACGTGCGAGACCACGAGGTAAAAGCGCTCCGTGAAGCTGCGCAACGCCGCCGCCAAGATCCCAACGTTCGAGAACGAGAGGCCCAAGCGGCACGGCTGCGGCGCGAAGAGGATCTCCAAAACGTCAGAGAACGGGAAGCACCGAGAAAGCGCGCGTATCGGCAGGCAGACCCCGATGCAGTGAGAGCTCGTGAGGCGTCTGCAAAGCGCATCACTCGAGCTCAGCCCCAAGATGGCGACGCGCGGTTTAAGCGAGACGTTCTAGACGTCACGTTCGGACACAGTTCCAGTGTGTGCGACAGATTGTGGTTCTCAAATAGTCTAGTCACAATATCTTCCATCAAGAATTACTAGGCTCGCGTTAATGCCATCGCCGTGCTGCAGCGCGAGTATATATACACACACAGTGTTTCTCACATCTGTCTTGATGATGTAGTGGGAGAACTTTCACTGAAGAGTCAAGGTTTTACCGATGATTTCCCCTCAGGAGCTTCCACCACTCATCATCATTCACCCCGTGGATATGCGGTGATTTTGTTTCTCTTTCTCCATCCTTCTCGCCGTCTAATTAATATGTTTAAGCTCCAGCAATGAGAGTCCAACTTTGACAAACTATAGTGTCATTTTTTTATCTCTCGAAAGGCGGTGATTTGACAGCGACTGCGAAATGTTTCGATCCAATTAATGCCGCACAAGAAAGCCTTCACGCATGTTATCAGACACACACGTTTAAACAACGCCGCTGCTTCGCTTTACAGGAGAATCACACACAGAATCTGTCATTCTCCTGTAAACGATGCACGGTCCCAATGCACGTACTGCAGCACTTTGTAATTCGTGTCTCGTCCAACTGCATCACTGTTTGCGACATTTATCAAGTTCTTCAAACACAAAGACTTGTTCCGTTATTTCTGCGAGGTGTGTGCATATGTACCACATGTTTATCAAACATTTTTCGCTTCTTCTACGTGATGAGGTCTACAAAAAGTTGCACACTGCAGCTTTCTGCGGATATGCTCAAAAAAAAAAAAAAAAGAACGGCCTCACAGTAACGCCGACAACGCACAAGTGTTGCCCGACCAGGTGTAAGTGCACGCCCTGCATACGGAAATACCAAAAAAGAAACACTCAGCATTTGCTTGAGCGTGACACTACTATATATAATACGTATAGTAAACGTCGTTATCTTTTTTTACCCTATTACTTCAAATATCCTTCAAATAGCGTATTTTTAGCACGTATAGTAAACGTCGTTATCTTTTTTTTTTTACCCTAATACTTCAAATATCCTTCAACTAGCGTGACTGCAATGTCATGGTCTTGCCGCGGTGGCATAGTAGCGGTTATGTCACACGACTTTTAACCCGTAGGTCGTGGGATCAAACCCCGGCTGCGGCAGCTGCATTTTCTATAAAAGTGAAAATATTCCATATAGGCCCGTGTACTTAGATTTCGGTGCACCTAAAAAATAACCCCAGTTGGTCGAAATTTCCGGAGCCCTCCCCTACGGGCATCTCTGATAATCATATTGCTGTTTTCTTTATTGGGGGGAAGGGGGTTATAAACCTAAGTTATTATCATTATATTATTGCAGGAATGTCGCGCACCTAAGGTGTCACTGAGGCCTCTGTCTGGAACTCCGACTAGTGTATGGCCAGCTTGCCTAACCAAAAAAAAAAAAAAAACTTACCAGCAAAAAAAAAAATTTAAAGGAAACGCTAGGAAGAACTGCCGCATGTTTTTTCACCAAAAAAACCATGCCGAACGCTTTATGTGAGACCATCGACAATTTAGACGGTCATTGATCGAATACGGCGCTCGCGTCTCGAGTCTTATTCATCGCAGTCAAGAATACAGCGATAGCCAAGTGAATTCACAAATCCGTTTAGGAAGCCCCCCACCCCCCGATTCTCTTTGCCTAATCCGGTCGGAATTTCGGTCAGCAACTCTAAATCTCGCAGAAAACGGGCGTGTTTATTGCGGCGCGCAAAATCGCGTATAGCCTCGGGGACGCGCAGGAAGCGGCATTTCGCGTGCTCACTCAGTGTAAGAGTGCCACGCTAACCGATTTATCGTCGTTTTTAACCGACGCGACCGTTTAACCGCATTCAGTCTCCGTGCATGCAAGCTATACGAAGCGCGTGCTACGCCGGGCTTGTTCATTTATTATTCCCGTGTTTCCCCGCTTTCTTTTTTATTTGTTTGTTTCCCGCGTCTCGGACTGCTCCCTCGCTTCGCGTCCTTGTTGGACGAAATTCGCCGCAGTGCCGCGAGAGGGTGATAAGCAGGCCGGTGTCTTTGCGAGCGGTCAGCCATTTTTGCTTTGTTTCCCAGGAGAAAAAGCGACGCCGTGAGGCTCAAGCCAGCACTTTTTCTTTTCATTTTTATCTTTTATCTTGCTCCGATTTCCTGCATTCAGGCTTCCTGTATGCCGACGAGGGCCTTGGCGACTACGACGAGACGGCGAAGTGTTTTCAGTGTGCGGCTGTGCAGGCGCCGCGCTTGCCGTTGACTCTATACACAAACCAGCTATTACGGATACACGTACAGGTGGATGAAGTAAGTATAGGCATACGAAAGCGGACGAGCTGCCAACTGCCTAATTTCACGCAGCGCGCAGAGTGACAGCATGCATATACGTTCGGTTACGTGAACATGTTGATTCCGTTTCTCTTTTTTTTTCTTTAAAAGCTGCCCGTATTCGCAATGTTCATAGACTGTCGCGCCACCTAGCGGAATTCAGATGCGTCTTCTCAAGAACGATCAGTTGCTGTTCGACGAATTTTCGCAATTTCAACGTTGCGAAAAGAGTACGCTTGTTTTCGTTTCGATATCCCTGTTTCGATCGCACTGATGGAACCTGCAACATCCGAGTGCAGGGAATTGCGCACTGTTAGAGTCTGATCATGCCTGTGACAGAAGTGATACTTCATGGGGAGTTTATTGCTTGTGTTCCGTTGAAGAAGCGGCTACATGATGCTTACAGCGTGAGCAACGACAGCGTAATACGTTTGCAAACCATCGATACACTAAACATTCGTTCCTGTGCAGCCACGACGGCGCGCTATTCGCTAGAGGTCTACTACTCCGGCACACCACCAGACAGGCTCGGCATAAATGATCTCGGAGAGCCGTTCAAATCATACGTGAATTCTGGTTTGCGCAGTTTTCTGTATCACGCACAGGATTACGTAAAACATCGTTGATACACGGTCGATCAACTGACACCAACCCCCTTTCACTGCGACAAGAATGAGGTAGCGAACATTCAGCAGTTTCTATCGGTTCGGAAAGTACTTTGGTTCGATATACATTCATTTGGCGATCAAGAGTTCATCCGGTGAAAGCGGCACGGAGAGTACATCCGTGCGTTCTATCTTTTCTTGTGCGAGTTCACGGGTTGATCATCCTTCCGCAGCCATCTTGGATTGCTCAGCGCGCCACCTATAGGCCGTGGGCATTGCGAATAGCTCTTCACATCTTGCGATTATCGAGAGTGCGCCTAGCGTTTATTCTTTATGGAGCACCACTAGCAGCGCGTACGCGTGATATTGCGGAGGCGAGCAAGATTGGGAAGAACAGTGTGTTTCTCAAACAATACCACTTTGTATTATTATTTTTATTTTGCAGCAACATCCGTTTTCTTGGCAGTCATCTAGAGCCTGACGAGTTGCACTTCTTCGAAGTACGTGCTCCGCTTCCTCGACGATACAAAATCTATCTCTTTATAATGTATAAGTTCCGTCATTATGAGCCCTGCATACTGCCATGGCTGTCGGTGGCATTTTGTTTTGGGTATGTAACTCCGTGTTGCATCATGGCGGAAGAAGGGGGGCACTGGTGTGGCTTTGGGGGGAGTGGCCGTGTAGCTTGAGGGGGGCTCCTTCTGCACGCCCTTAGTGTACACTCGTCCGGTCTTTTGTGTCATCGTTTGCGGGGTGTTTCCGCGCTGCTGACAAGCGTGTACGTTAGTTGGGCGCAAGTTTCAAGCAAGAAGGAAGAAGAAAAGAACAACGAACAAACGTATGAGTGAGCAGCTAAGAAGCAAACAAATAACGCGAATGACGCTAGATGTTCTTTAATGGCCGTGGTGACAATGCGAATCTCTCTATAGCGACTTGTCGTGATTGTGACCTCGGTAGCGGTATGGCGAAAGCTGAACCAACCACCCGTGCATACTCGCGTATCCACCGTTTGTAACGTGCGCCGTGCCTGCGCGTTCCTTTGCGCAAGTAGACGTCTAAGTGAGCCTGTTCCTTGAGTCACTATATGTGCTTTCTGGTATACAGTATAGTTTGCGTTAGGATATATAGTAGCCGGTGCAGACTTGCGAGAGGAGCGCGCGGTGGACAATGACAGTGATTAAGCTGGTGGGCAAAAAAATTACAGTGCGCGCAGTTTGAGATAATGCGCTGGAATAGCGGCGCTCATGCATGCGCGCACACAATCGCGGCAAATTGTTGCGCGACCTTGTCGAAAAGCGTTCGCCTGCACTGCGGCTGTGTTGCCACGAGACGCGATTTCGGCGCTAATGAGTCGGCGCAAACACTGAAACGGGAATTCACCGAAGTGCAGTAAAGTTGCGGGATAAGTAGACAAGTGTGCTCACGAAACGCGCGCATCCTCGCGATTTTTTTTCAACCCGTTCTAGCCTTCTCGTTCGAAACGTAGAGGTCACTCTTGTCTAGCTCCTATAGGCACGAGTACAGCGCTTGCGCAAACAAACCCACGAATGAAATGAAAAAAAAAAACTTTACTTCAGTCTTGCAGGACGCGCTTAGTGCGTAGCGGGCGTCTCCCACGTAGGGACCGACAGCGGAACGAATAAGTAAAAAGAGAACTCCTGGGTGCTTTCGCGTTTTCCTTTCGCACAGGCACGCCCTTATAGAAAGCGCGCCCACATTATTGTGTGCGAAGTTAAAAGGACATCGGACGAAGAAAAAGACCGCAACTTGCTAATGACGGACCACTATATATACGCAAGTGCGCGAACATGAACGCTAACGGCATTCAGCTGTACGGGTTGCAGGCGCCGCAGTGAGGCTTCAAGTATATAGGAAAACACGCTCGCAGATGCAAGCGGCGAATCGCTCGGCGAGAGCGCCATACGTCATACGCGCCATTGTAAGATCCAAATAAGGGACTGCGGTGCCCGTTACACCCGTTATTAGCCACTTTGCTGCAACTGCCGCTCTTTATTTTGACAATTTGTGTGGTGCTTTTCTATCGTCGTATGAACGCTTCGAACGTATATTGGCGATGCCACGCAGAGAGAGAGAGACGCCGCATGGATATGCTGTCGCGATAGCACAGTACAGAGCGATCAAGGCGGTGGTGCCTGAGTGGAGGACTCTTCCGCGTTTGTACATGTAATACTCCAGGAACTCAATGAAATTTATGCGTATACTTATGCGCCCGAGAAAAAAAAATCACACGGGTATGTCTCGTGTACGCGCTGTGGTATAAACGTCGCCTTATCAGCGTCAGGCATCATCAGGCGCGCTGGAAGAAGGCTGTGTGCACGGCTCTCCCAGTGACCTAAAACGAGTCGCAGTCAGTCGAGCATCCGGCGCACGCCATATCGCTTTCCTGTTTGAGATCGGGGAGCCATGTATTACTTGAATGGCTTTTCTTTCTCGCTCCTCCAATAGTCTCGACGGAAGGACTCAGATCGAGGCGCAGAGCGGAGCGGAGACAGCTTGTGTAGGGTTTCGTTTGTTTACAGGAACGCTGGCCCGGCAGAGACGAATGCGAGGAAAACTAAACTGACCACCGGGAAAACCCGATACACGAGAGGCACTATGCGGCGAGGCACACGCATCCATCAAGGAAAACAGAACGTGAAGAAGCCGCCAGTGAGAGACACGCCCGAGGGCAGTAGCGATCCTTATATATATATATATATATATATATATATATATATATATATATATATATCTATATATATATATATATATATATATATATATATATATATATATATATATATATATATATATATATATATATATATATATAACGTGTGCGATAAACGTTTTCGCAACTATAGCTGTATTTACTATTTGTGTCGTGATATATAGGCAAAAATAGCTGCACACAATGCACTGCCGTGAATTATCGCCAATAATAAATAATATGATGCGTACTAAGTCGCAGGTTGTATTCGCTGCTCCGGCAGTCCCACTTTGATATGGGGCGAAATAAATTTAAAAAAAGAACGCCTGTGAGACATTGGCAGACTCAAGGAGCTGGACGTTTATATAAAGTATGCAAAGTTTAGTACTTTACAAACGGTGCACGGCCCGGTGTCGGTCCTGCTATAGGCTGGCGCCCACACATCAAGCGAGGCGGTTTAACGACGTACATCGGTAGATTTGCTAAGCCAGCGCCCCCTCTATAGAGAATGCGTTGGCTAAGCCTTCCATATAAAAAAAAAGCAGATCTTTCGCGAAATTCATGAGCGCACTATCCTACAAAGTTTGGAATCTTATATCTGCAAACTGTGTTCACGAGGCACGCATGAGATACTGGTTGACCAACTGCTCACAGTGCACGCACGTCGCATATAAAGGCGACCGATAGCAAACCTCGTGTAATGCCACGGCGTCCCTTTTCCTTAATACACCCTCTTCGTATCTGAGGATTACGAAAGTAACCTGGAAGTGACGCAGATACATACCATTATGGAGAGTGAAGGAGTGGGTTGGAAGGAGGCCAACAGATGTGGATAAGGATGGCGCGATCTACTGTCCTGGCAGTAGGTTACTGCGTATCTCTACAGACGCCAACTAGGCCGGCAGTGCATCGGTTCCTCGAAGCACAGCGCTCAAAAATATATCGTTCATTGACCTTTTTTGGTCTTTTTCAGGCCGTGCGACTGTCGTGTCCATCTGCTGGCCAGTACATTTATACAACATTATGGATTCAGCCATATTGTATTATGTGATGGTGCGACGTGTCAAGGTGTGGGTGCACGTGCTAATAATATGGGGTTTCACGTGCCAAAACCAGTGTTGGCGGTAACACGTTACAAGTAACGCGGTTAGCGGCAATATCTTACATTTTTCGGCAATTTCATAACGCAGTCGTTACAATTTAGGAATTGTAACGGGTAGCGTACTTGCGTTACTATTTTTTTCGGTAGCATGTGGTGTCACGTTACTCGTTATTTCCTTATCTGGTGCGTGTCATTTTTCTAAAGTTCACAACGACGAATTTTGTTGTCACAGCGTCGGACTGCTGTCGGCCGGCCACGCATGAACTAAAAAAACACGGACGGACAACTTTGGCTGGTGGAAATTGTGGGTACAAATTTTGGAAGACGCGCCGACTCTCTGTAGGAGGAGGGAGGGATATTTTATATTTGATTTGGTGTTTATATCCAATCCACCTACCAACCTCCAGCCTGGGAAGGAACTTAGTTTTCGTTTTAACTGCACAATTTACGAGGGGAAAAAATCCACCGCGGTTAACAAAGAGAGACCAATTTTCTCACGTGTCGTTCCCAAATGTTCACGGCTGTGTGGCACACAAGCGTGACCGTTAGGAAGAAGAAATGTTGTGCACTAAGCGTATGCGCAACAAATAGTAGAGTAACATTGTTTGGAAGTTGTATAGCGAAGGAAACTTTTTAGATAACATCTGAATATGTGACATTTTATTGCGGTTGCTGCATAATATACTTGCTACAAAGCTAATAAGACATCTCTATCAACAAATTTCGCTTCCTCTCTGCAACGGCAGATATACGTTCTTGGTTATTCAACTCCTGAGGGAGCGAGGCCATGGTCTTGAAAACCCTCACATAAGCGCTCGCAATTTCTCGCGGTAGGTATGCAGGCTGGAATGAAGAAAAAGTGTTTATTCACAGATATTTTTTTTTTCATTGAATATAGGCAACTACAGTATTTCTCTACTACTAAAAAAATGTTTGCGCATTTTACATCTAGAGTTCAGTGATGCTTTCTTTGTGGAGAGCATGGATTATTGAATGTCATATTGCATACAAATATTTCTTGTAAAATTAGCATTTTGAATATTATATTTGTTTGTATTAAAATTTCTATGCGAAATATAAATCTAAATTTTAAAAATGTTTTTAACCTGGGTTCCTGCAGTACAGGCACATTATTGAAAGCTTATATGATTGCAGAATGACGGCAGAGGTAACGCTTTG
Organism: Rhipicephalus annulatus; assembly: GCA_013436015.1. Classification (NCBI taxonomy): domain Eukaryota; kingdom Metazoa; phylum Arthropoda; class Arachnida; order Ixodida; family Ixodidae; genus Rhipicephalus; species Rhipicephalus annulatus. The sequence goes on from WOVY01010489.1 coordinate 175,758, forward strand.
CTTTTTTTTTTCAATAATGATAATTAGTTACATTTTTATTAGGTAGCGTATAGGTGATAACGCGTCCCTTCTTTTGTATAATTAGTAACGTACTTACTTGCAGTTCTTTTTTTTTTGCAACGCACAGAACACTGGTCAATACGTAGATATGATTATGAGGCACTCCACAGTCAAGGGTTCCGGAAATTGTGTCCCTCTATAGGTTATGCAACAGGCACCTGTGCCTAAGTACATGGGCCTCCAGAATTTCGCCTCCTTCGATATGCGAGCACCGCGGCTTATTGGCCTATGCAGACGACGTAGCTTTCTTTTGTTCGGACAAACGAAATGTCGAGAATGTGTTATCCACAATAAGTAAACTCGGCATTGTATAAGGAGCTCGTTTAAACTCATGTAAGAGTTAAGGATTATGTTTAGATCATGGGGTAGTACGCCAGACAAGTTCGCAGAAATCAATTAGTCTCATCGTCCACTAACGTATCTTTGGTGTGCCACTATAGATGTGTACAGATTCAGTGCACGTTACTGGAAAGAACGCGCTCCTAAGCTTTAACGACAAGCCCACACATCTGTTCCACATCGCCTTTCTATCTTTGGGAGAGCTTAAGCATGCAATACTTTTTTAGCTACAAATCTTTACAATGTATTGTAACTTATTCACTGCGCTCGATCTTATATACATACAGCGTTTTCATGGGACTTTCGCAACACTGTGTGGTCTTCGACTTTTGAATCAATGAGACGGGACAACCTGTTAAGGCCAGTGAGGAATGGAGGGCCGATTGATTGATATGTGGGGTTTAACGTCCCAAAACCACCATATGATTATGAGAGACGCCGTAGTGGAGGGCTCCGGAATTTTCGACCACCTGGGGTTCTTTAACGTGCACCCAAATCTGAGCACACGGGCCTATGCAACATTTCCGCCTCCATCGGAAATGCAGCCGCCGCAGCCGGGATTCAAACCCGCGACCTGCGGATCAGCAGCCGAGTACCTTAGCCACTAGACCACCGCGGCGGGGCGGAATGAAGGGCCGGGATTAGTTGATCTATATATATGAAAAATAGTTTCGAGGTTCTGCTTTTTTTTTTGCGATAGTTTCCATCCCATTATTCGATCATAGCCTCCTTTAGAAAATAAAGGAGGCTATGATTCGATCCTTCTTGCAGGTTACATTTGTTAACGCCTTACCTGTTTCATTGTTTCTTCAGATTTCTCTGTACGCCCATGTTTATGGGGCTCTATGCAGGAAGTTCTGATCCCTGTCCGGTTTCTCAAAGTCCGATTTTCAATAGAATACTTATACACAGTATCGCGCAGAAAGCTCTATAAAGATTTGTTATCCATGCTTCTTCCACCTCCAGTTTACCACTCATTGTATTTCAACCTTCCAGAACAGTATGTACGAAAGTACGAGTCCGGAAAATGGATACTTCTCCTGAAATTCAAATCTTTTTTTTATAACTTCATACAGATACGCTGTCGATAAAACTATGGTTGCAAAAGAAGGGTATATTTGTTTCTTCGGTTAATTGCCGTCTCTGCGATGTACCAGAGAAAATAAAACACTGCTTTATTAGCTGCTAAGATGTCATTCTGTTTTGCAATATCCTTCAACAAACCATTAAAAATATTTTAACATTATTTCACATACCATACGTTTCCTTTTCCGAACATGTCTTGATGAAGTACCCTTTGATATCCTCTTTCTTATGAGACTGCGCAGTCTGTGAAAAACGCGCATGCAAGACCGTATAATGCACAACGAACGACTGCTTCAAGTATGCATTTCATGTGTGTGGCCTTTCAGATAAATACATTTCTAAAGAACTTGACTTCTAACCAGACTGGCACCGCATCTTCATGAGGTGCTCTTCTTACCAACCTTTCGAATAACTTTTCCTCTTTTTTTGTGGACTTGCTTTGTATATATTTACGTATTTGAATGTTTGTGCAGTAGTTGTGCGATTATTGTCGCTCGGTGAGTGTATCACTACGTCAATGCTGTAATTCCAAATACGCATTATAATAAATACTATGAAAAGATAATTCGTTAGTGCTTATCGCAACACTTTTTCACCGACGCATCTTGTCAGACAGGAGCACCGAACGACCTCATAAGTTGGACGCGTTCTACATTTATAAAATATTGTTCCACGTCACTTCAGAGGGAACGACAGATCATAAGCAGTTGATAGCGATCAACAACAGTGACTGCGTAGCCATTACGACAATTTATAGGCTAACACGGAAATCCCAAGTGTTGCTATGCCTAACAAATAACACAGATATAGCGTATATGCATACATTAAACTAAGCAAATGATGTACGTTAACCTATCATATATGTCACAGAAACCCAATAGCGTATACGAAGCGCGTGCAGTGATCGCGGACACTTATTTCTTCACATAACACCTTCGAACTTCTTTGAAGACGATTTACATCCACGCTGCATTATAGTTCAATATGGAAGGCCCAGCAGAAAGCGATATTGTTGCGTTATCTTATCTTTTGACTGTTGCCCCACCACGGTGGTTTAGTGGCTAACCCCCGTATTCTAGAACGTCCCTTCACTCATCCACCTTCACTTGAGAAAGCCGATGGGAGCGCCATCTCTGAGAACGGCAAATCACTGCATATCAGCAATGATATGCTGCGATTCTTGAGTAGCACAGTGTCATTTTTAGCCGAGTGGCGGCGCAGTGCTCAACTCTGTCAAGTGAAGGGTGAGAGTCGAATCGAGGAGCGTTTGTGAATACAGGGGTAAGGTACTCGGCTGCTTACCCGCAGGTCGCGGGATTGAATGCCGGCTGCGGCGGCTGCAGTTCCGATGGAGGCGGAAATGTAAGCCTGTGTGTTCAGATTTGGGTGCAAGAACACCAAGTGGTCGAAATTTCCGGAGCACTTCACTACGGTGTCTCTCATAATCATATGGTTGTTTTGGGACGTTAAACCCCACAAAGCAGTAGCCTTTGGCTGTTAGCCTTACTAGTTGAAAAATTATGCTGGCGCAAAAGATTCTCGCCCCGTTTTTATGTTTTTATGCTTTCCCAATCACCTTTTTTAGTCATCAATCCCCGACAATTTTCTTGCTCTAAGAGCCTTTCCACAATCCTCAGTATAGCACTTTTAATGACGCATATTTTTCCTGAGCTTTAATGTGATAATAACGACTTATTTCTAGATTTTGATCTCGAAACCGGAACTAATGGACACGTGCCGCATGTGCAACATATATAGAATTACTTTTTTTTTCACTGCGAAGACGGGAGAACGGAATATACAGCGTATCCGGCCCTGAAGCTTCTTGCGATATGTGCAGCGTCCGGATACGTACGGCTACCCCGGATGACGGCGATGGTGGCATTATGAAAGGGTAGATTGCCGGACGGGCATGTCTTTACATACAGTTAATTACAAACGGGATGGTGGTGGTGAAGCGCGCGGGTGGGTGTGTTCGCCCGGCAAGGTGTCATACGCCATTGATGAAGAGGAAGCGGCTTTGAGTAATATGAGCTTTAGACAGGATGCGATGGTCAACAACAAGGTCAGCTTGGAAGCAACAGACAAGCTATGGGATATCCCACATACGCGCGCACGCAGACAGACACACAGCGTTCGTTGTGGGTCACGTGCGCCCAAGTTGGCAAGCTCGGCAAACATGTCATTTGGCGCGCACCGAAGGAGCATCGATGTGAACGACTCAATGCGGCGCACCGATGCGGCACGCGTTGGAAGGAATCGCGGCGCCAGAACGGCCGGGCAGCAGCGGTCAGCAAGCCGTCGGGGCCCCTCGTTGCGTTCGTCAGTGCGCGGGCCGCCTCGAGACGAGGCACCCGGAAGAGGCGCAGCTCTCGGCGGGTGACCGACAGCTGCGCATCTCGGGGGCTGCTGGTGCCCTCGACTGTGTTGGCAGGAAGCCTCCAGGCAGCCGTGTATTACCACGGGCGCAGACGCGGAACAGCGGCCCCACAACCCAGCCTTTCTCTCCACCGCGAGTATGCACACATATAGAGTTGTCAATACGCCTGCGTCTGCGAAGGTGAAGCTTCTCTGCGTATACCTCTTCGTTGCAGCGCCGAGAGTAAGCCGGAGTTTGAAGCGCTCGCCCACTTTTTACGACCTTGCTTTCCGGAGGAGAGAATGGTGGATGTATATACAGTACCGAACTTGTAAGTGCGCGTGAAGTGAGCATGAAGAAATGCGCTTTGGACTGGTTTAGCTGAGAGAAAATCGAAACGTCTCCCCCCTTCACCCTCGGAAAAAAAAATTTGGTTATGCCATGTCGCTCTCTTAGCTTGCAGATTGGATATCTGAATGATACTAATAATAATAAAGCGCGCCGTTACGGAAATGTTACCTGAATATATACAGGCTGTTTCAGCTAAAAAGCACCAAGCAATAAAAACTAAAATGAGTGCTACGCGTCTCTAGCTAGCACAGTATTGTTCTTAAGTGTATGTAGCACGTCAGAATATCTTTTTTTTGATCCGCCAAGCACGGTAATTAATAAAGATTACTTAATAAACGTCTTAAATACCGACTCCAGAGAAAAAAATTCAATGCAAGACTTGTAGCTCCTATCCATAAATAACAAAATTTTCAAGTTACGGTAAGATAACAACGCCGGTTAATTTTTTTTAAGGGTTTGTTTAAAGGGCGCAAAGTTCAGAAAATATCACGTGATTGCCGCCTAACGCGCGGCGCTTTGAGTGCCCTGAATGGTAAGTTCAACGAATGAGCGAAGGCTTCTCGCGCAAGAAGGTCGCTTGAACAGGCTATCGGTGACTACGATAGACATTAAGTAATGGTTGGATGGTACCATTAAAAAAAGGGAGGCGAGGGGGCGGAGGAACGAAACAAAGACAATAAACTTCGGCGAAAAAGGGGCGTAGTTTATAATTGTATAGGCGTAGTATACAATTGTTGGATTCTTCCTAACTGGTGCAATTCAATAGACCACAATTTTTTTTATGATGCAGGCACGGCTCACCGTTATTAATTAAAGTGGGCAAGAAAGTGCGCGCCATAGGCGTGACGCGTTTCACAATAATTTGAAGCGTTCTGTTGATTTGCTTGAGATGACTGGGTTTGAGGTGTATGAAATTTGGATCTTGCTTCGTTTAGTGGATCAACAGCGACGCACCACGAGAAACAACGAAGGAAGCCCTTTGTTTACTTTTCATTATGTTGTGGCGGATTCTCAGCTAGAATGGTTCACCTGTTAGAATACTTTAAATAGATTAATACAAAATCGGAGGAAAATAAGGTTTATTTTTGTGCAAATAACGTATTTTCCGATGTCATGGATACCAAGGAGCAGGAACCGTAATAAAGCTATACGGTGACACAACGCTATAAAAAAGTTTATCCTTTCTTGAACGCTAAGGTAATGCGTTGAGCGGATACTTCCGTTGTATCGTGTGTGTCTGGCAATGTTGGTCTTCCTGAATAGATAAAATGGAAAGACCGAGAAGCTCCGCCATGATTCAAGCATAATTCACTCGCATTTTGTTACCACACTCACCTTTAGTGAGAGTATGTCATTGTTTCCATCATATTTCATCGACATGCGCCTCTTTGTCGACGCTATACTTATAAAACGAAACGGACATGAAAGGTGAAAGGTGTGGGCGGGACGACGGTAATGGGAAAAGGGGGATATCGCGTACGTTTCTTGTTCTTCTTTACCAGTCACCATAATTGTTCGAATCGCTGCTGCTATAAACTGTCACTGCTTAAAGCCTTTCTTTTGTCTCACTGCACCAGCGCCGAGGAGTCCTTGTTATTTTCACACACCCCCTCCCCCTTTTTTTTCGAAGCCAACTCCGTCGCTCTTTTTTGCCGCAGTCGATCTCTATTATCACCTTGCGAAGGCCGCGCGCTCGTTCATCATAATCACGCAGCTAATTAATATCAGACTCCTTCCCCCGAGGAACATTACCTACGCCATCCTCAACTGCTCTGCAAGCGCCCAATTCATATCAGCTCCAGAAATACCCGTCAAAATCCTCACTTAACCTACTTTGCATATTGACAACGTTAGCCAATTGCAACGAATGCGCCTTTCTATTCATCTGGTGCCCCACATATAACGCAGCTGTGCGTTTGCATATATATATATATATATATATATATATATATATATATATATATATATATATATATATATATATATATATATATATATATATATATATATATATATGTATATTCTTTTTCGTTTTTTCTGATTATATGAGTCCCACAACATCATGGTTTCCCAATTATTTAGAGCAGTCAATTTGCGCCTGTGTGGCGCTTGGAGAAAAGCAATGACAAGTTAACTTCTTCCTTATTTCCAGTAGCATTACCGCTACGCGGCGACGTGCATGCACAACTCGTGACTGCGTGAGCCGCCCGAGGGCACCGCAGTGCGGCGCGCTTCTGTGGCAGCCATTACCTCAGTACAGAGGTATATAGTTTCGGCGCACTGCACAGCTCCCGACCTATAATAACGGCGAAGGTCGTCAGCGAAATTAAGACTAAGCGTATAGGCCACGCATGCCGCACTGCGTGGTAAACATGTATATGGCTATGCGCACGCAACAGTATTCCTCAACCGACAGCCACCGCCTCCCAGTGTTCTGGCTATCTTTGATGCCCCTTGTGCGGTTGCCTGTTCATAGACAACTTTTCCGCGTCTTATCATACAAATGTCTCATCAAGTAGCCCAACGGTTCAAGCATAAACTGTTGCTTGAACGCCTTCACGCCGTTAACACAGAGACGCATAGTTGAACGCACACACATGCGCGCGAACGTAAAGAGAGAGAAATAGAGATTAATTACAAAATCTGTCTTATGGCTAAGCAATTAAGCTGCCCATTCGGAAAAATCGCTTCAGCCAAAAACGAGTCGCAGTCGCCGGGATTCAATAAATCCCTCCGCACTTTCACTATCCCTGCGAGCACAGTAGTTCACTGCATACGTTGTGTTTTAAGAATACCTTCTACATGAACAGCTTGATAGTGGACACATCTCAAGCGCATTTATTATCACTCAGACTGTGAAGCAACAATGTAGGACCCCTTTACAAAAAATAACATTCTGAATACAGAAAATGTCGAGAAAAAAAAAGAGCCATAGAGTTCATTTATGACAGTTTCCGATGCAGCTCAGTGATTGAACAACTAGTGCACTCTAAGCCGATCGCTTATAAGAAAGAAATCGCTCATTAAGTGTAAAATTCATATATCAATAAGTTAAGGGGCACCATAGCGACGACATTTGCAACAGGTCCTTGCATTTCCTTCCAGTTATACTGATTGCGCCAAAGACATGAACAATCGGTAACACCATTTCGTTCTAATAATGACTCTTTGAAGTAGTTATTGTTCTGCGCAAACCGCCAGAGGGTGCAATAACGTTAGCAGCTACTCTTTGTCAGAATTATCATAGAGGTGAAAATGCTGTATGCCCGTGAGGTCAGATTTGGGTGCACGGTAAATAACTTCAGGTGGTCGAAATTTTTGTAGCCCTCCACTTTTCCTCTACGGCATTTCTCATGATCATATGATGGATATATATATATATATATATATATATATATATATATATATATATATATATATATATATATATATATACCTTTTATGTTTATTTTTTGCTCTTGCTCTCTACACTTGTTTTTTCGCCCATCAAGTTCGTAAGTTCGTGCATCATCAAATCAGTGCATGTGATCCTCTGGTAGCGAAGCAGAAGGGGAAGGCCATGAAGAAGAGGACGAAGATACCATGTGCTAGTTCATGACGAAGATAATTTTCTATCAATACAACAAACGGCCGACCTCGATCTTAACATCTCTGCTGTAATAATAATGTCGCAACCGGGAGTGGTCCTGAAGGTATTAGACCACACTATATGTTACGACCAGCCACGAGTATACGAGTATCTACAGGTGCTGATCAACGCGGTTAAAAGCAAGGTTGTCGTTAAGTGCAACTGTAAAGTGTATACGGCAAAAACGTCGCCGTGCGTGCGGTCTTCACGATACGAAACCGTTCCCTTGCAGCGTCCAACGACGCACGCCACATGCACAGGCAGTATAGGTCACGAAACCTTCGCGGGGAGTGAGCTGTAGCGACGCTATATACTGTAGATCGTACCTCTCCGTAACCTCTGATACACACTCTTGACGGCCTTAAGTGCCCGTTGTGCAGGTCGCATAACTTCGCTGCCTTCACTTGGCAATGGAATCTGTCGCTGTGTGCCCTGCCACGTGCCTATCACGTATGCGCAAAGCTTGCGCCTTAACTGCACACCTCCACCACACGCTGCAGCACCTCTGGAATTTAAGCGTGTTCAGTGTCACCTTCCCTTTTAACTCCCATTTGACTGATCCATTCAGTCCCCTGGTGTGTCGCGACAACTCCACGTGAAAACGATTATTCGCAGCGCGGAGTTGAGCACGTCATCCATGGCCGCCAGCCGTGAGCGTGCGTGTCGCAGTCATTACGCGCGCCGCGTAGCGTGTCACAAAACGCGAGGTGTTGGAGCGTTGAGCGCTGCAGCGCTTCGCTCGGGCACCGTTCGAATTCGAGGGCCCGGTGGTGCGTGGGAGGACCGGCGCTAAATGAAATAATCCATTTGGCGACGCGATGACATCCGCCGCCGAATAAGACTGTGTCAGGAGAGTTGGATGAAAAAGTTAGACGCAGGATGAAAAAAAAAAAAAAAAAACGAAATGCACTGCTGAACTACACGCCAATATGTTCAAGCAGTCTGACTTAGCAAGGTAAAAAACGACACAATCTTAACTGAACAATGACGTCGTACTTACGTGGCTTTTCCGTGTGAAGAGGACCACACGTGTGATGTCACAGGAGGAAATCGGACAAAAGAGAAATTAACCACAAGGCGCCAATCGGTCCGAACATCCAATCTGTCCATATTTCAAGTGCATAATCACAGGCCTCCCCACACACTCCTCTCCATATATATCGCATACTCAGAGAATGTTCCAGTGTACCGTCTATCTCCCGTTCTACAGAGGCAATGGTGCCTTTCAAGCAAGAACTAAAAGCTTACAAGATAATTCAAAAGTGCAAAAAGAGCTGAAAGATGTATTTGTCGAGAAACTCTAATAATAATAATAATAATAATAATAATAATAATAATAATAATAATAATAATACGGGTGGTATTCGTGAAGCAATGTTAGTGCAGTGAAAAGTTATGAGAATGTAAACGCGTAACCAGAAAAGAAGCTTACGCCAAATTAAATTGCGGTAGACTACAACAAAATACAGCAGGCCACTTAATACATAGGGTGACGTGCGCGTCCAAGTGAAGAACTTAAATTTGTTAACGAATATACTCGATGAAAGGGGGAGAGGAGGGAGGTCTTAATCTTCAACTTTAATATTAACAGGGTATTCATTTCGTGTCACATAGTTACAGTCTGCTTGACAAAATTACCAGTGGCTGTATCCCCACATGTGCCGAGTGAGAATCGAACAGTGTTGCATAAGGGCAGCTTGATACGACGAAAGCGCGGCCCCTTCTGTGCCGCACTGCGGCCTCACCACTAAGGACAGCCGTATCACCAGCATCCGCCTGCCCTGGATCCCTGCTCCGATACTGGCGCGATCATTCTCTCCTCACTCCTCCAAGCTGTTGTCACTACCTGCCCTCTCCCGGGCAGTGACCCCCACAAATGTAGCTGAAAATCGTGCCACTTCCGTCATCATGCACGAACCACTGAACGGAATTTTCAACACTCGTTTTCGTTTAGGTTAACGCCACCGGCACGTCAAAAGAAAGTGATCGAATGTCTCCGCGTATCTGCAGATATAAAGAAGATATTCGGAGACCAGATATGTTCCGAGTAAAAGCTCATCGACGGAGGGCGGCAGCGCAACGTTGTGAAGTAAACTTCAGGTCGTTATGTTTGGACGCCACTGTCGGCTGCAATGAATGATGTAATTGCATAACGTCTTCCAAAAGATTCGCTAATAGTCTGCGTATCTTCTGATGGAGAAAAATTAAAGCGCAAAAAAAAACACGAGGATATACCGGCACACGGGACCTGAAAAAAAATTATGGGGCTTCGATCAATTCTGTGTCCTACATAGTAACGTTACGAGACCAGAAGAGCTCGAAGCAGGCATGTGCCGCCTATGCTTGAAAATGGAAAGGCTCTCCTCGGCCATAATAAAGGTTTTCCATTTCATTTCGTTCCCCTCAGCCAAACTGTGAATAGGTTCAAAGGATGCCTTGGCCGAATCCCGCCGTGGTGGGGTATTACGCGACGCGAACATGGTGTTGAAATGGAGCCCGCGTCTCCGGGAGCAACAAATTGCAGGTTGGGCAGCGACCATGCAGGCGCGGGAGAAAAAAAGACGTACGACGTCTCAGATACCCGCGGTATGTAATCATTGAAAGAGTAATAAAAGACGACCGGGGGGGGTGAGGCTGGAGAGGGACGAGTAAATGGGGTTCACCCATTTTGTCATCGCGACAATTCCGTTCACGCTTTTCGCCCTTTCAGGTGGCACCACTCTCGCCGCGCATATTAAGGACAGAGACTGACCCACGGGGTACAACGCCGTTTCAGTGTGTTCACCGTACGGCCATCGGCGCCGTTTAAGAGGTGCTTGGTCACCCTATAGAATCTGACCAACGGTGGTACTCCCTTATACTATGCGCGAGAAGTCGCGGCAATTTGCGTTCGTGCACTCGCTCGGTATGTGGCTCAACTTTGTTCGGACTAATATTCCGTTACATAAACGGACGGTAGGACCACCCTGGTGCTTTAAATTAAATTTCTTCTTCCCTACCATGTATGAAAACAACGCCGCAACACGCAAGCACGCCCGGATTCACGCAGCTGCCTGCACGTACATACATTGCGTATCCATCGAGACGCGGCCCGATTCGAGAGATCTCGTACGTGTGCGCGTTGCGTTATGCGCAAGAACGCCGAGCTCCCGGGGCGAGATGAGCGACTTCTCCTGGCAGCCTAATTGCGCTATAGCAATGGAAACGCGCTCGAAGGACGGCGATTTGCGTGCGCCGTCATTTGGACTGGCCAGACTCCAGCGCGGAGAAGAGACGGATGAGCGGACTGGCCGACGGGAGCGCGGAAAAGGAGCATATCGTTTCGTCCTGCCCTGGGCATCGGAGAGCGGCGCCGCAACCAAGTGTCGCTATCCACGCCTTTTCGGCCGAGCCGTTGTTGTTTGACCGTGCGAGGCGCCGTGCCACACGCGGCCTGCAGGGTGAGGCCGGCCATTATCTTTTCGGCTTTGGTTAGCCACCTCGCAAGCGGGCGCTAAAACGAGGCCAGCACGCGTGCTATTCCCATCGGCGTCCAGTGCGTACACGCTCGCTCTTTTGCATCTTAGCAGTGACCTCCTCCTCTTGGTAGAAATCTAGCACAGGTGAACGCGAAAACGTTGACCATATGCATACTAAACGCGGTCTATTCCGACAAGCAGTGGCAAGACGCCCACGTTTGTGCATCGGTTGTCGTCTGACTTACGCACTACACCTTGTCTCTAAGGTGACAGATTTCGTAGAAGTCACTTCACTTTAATACTTTGAGGACCCCGGTTAGTGGGTCTTACATAAGGGGCGGGTTAACAAATGTAGATTACAGAGAGTGATCTTCGTGATAAACAATATGCAGTTATGTTGGCCGCAAAATTTGATGAACACGTGATGGCTGCAGTGTCACGGGGGAGGCCATTCCAGTCCACTGCTGTGCGAAGAAAAGAGGAGGCAGCCAAAGTATATACAGCGAGCGCGTGCGATTGAATAAGGATGCGTCCTGCGGTGAGATATGCGCGACGGTGGGATGCTGTAAGGTACTTGATCGAGGGAACTGTGAAAGAATATGTGGAGGAGAGAGAGACTGGCGATGTGGCGACGCACACAAAAATTAGCAGCATTAACGTGTGTAGAATGACAGGTTCCATGGGACTTCAGACATGGACCGATTCTTGTGGTCATGGCATATGCTCACAAACGGCCGCTGAGCGGACGAAGAGAATCATGGTGTTGAACACCGGAGCTTTTCTCGAGAAAGGAACTTGCGTACCATATCGTTGTCAAAAATCAGACCCTTCTGCTCAGTACAGGCTGTTTATACTATTAGTTCTTGCGTTCCTTTAGAGGCTGCATCATTCCAACACCCTCTAGAGAGGGTGTTGGAATAATGCAGCCCTATACACTCGGCGACAACTTTTCTTGACACTGCAATACAAGCTACGGGGGCAGAGCTTCTGCACATGTAGCACTACGCGAACTAGTCCGATGTGGCGCGCGTCTCGTAACGCTATATACGGAAAGTGACGGGGAAGCACCAACAGCGTTTCATGTAGACGCCGACCCCGCTCAGCATTGCAGGTGTACACTTAAAAAGGCGGGACTTTCTCGCACGCTCAGAAACATGTATACAGTCACAAAGAGTAAATTAAAAGAAATGCGAATATATTACCGGTGTGAGCTGCGTCCTGTCACAAATCGCTCCACGGAAAAAAAAATGACGGAGGAATTTTTATATTTCACGTTGAAAATACGGGCGCTACTGTGGGACTACTTCCACTGGTGGTAGGATGCACACGATTTGCCTCTGTAGCCTTCGCTCTAGTGCCAAGAAAAGTCGTCGTCGAGCATAGTTATAGCTATACGCCCCCAACTTCCTCAACTTCGCGAAACGTTCGAAGAATGATTCGCGTTGCCACAAGGTTACCGCTGTCTTCCAACTTCGCCGAAGAGCCTGTGGCATCCTCACGTCGCTAAATGACTTGTCATGCGGCAAAGTCGCGTTGCTATTTCTTCCTGCAGTGCGAGAAAATTGGCACGGTCAGCCATTATTCGCCTCGCGGGACACTTTTCGATTTTGATTGATTGATTGATTGATTGATTGATACGTTGGCCTTAACCTCGCAAAACCACTATATGATTATGAGAGACGCCGTAGTGGAGGGCTCCGGAAATTTCGGCCAGCTGGGGTTCTTTAACGTGCAACCACTTTCCGATTTTCTGCTGAGTTACACGGTTCCGTTAAGAAAGACTCAGTCACGCCGCTGCTCCCACCTATACACTGCGCACGTAAGTTGCGTCTCGCGGTGGGTCCGAGTCCTGGAGTAGCCCGGCAAGCGGGTCAGCGTCGCCGTTTCTTTCTGTTGGCGGTGTCCTCCGCCGCGTTCGTGAGACCAGACATAGCGCCGCAGGCCACAACTGCAGTGGCGCCGCTTCTTCGGTCGTGCTGTGCTCTCTTTTACGATCGGCGGCGGTTATTCGCCTCCCTCGGGGCGAGTCGAACGCGCGCTCGGATCTGTGTTACGCAACAGCCGCGAGCGGATTTCTCTTTTATCCTCGCCTAGCAACGGCACACTGGGTGAAAACCTCATTCGCCCCGCCGAGGACGCGTTCGGAGGGAGAAGGCGTTTAAAGGGTCCACGCCGAATACAGCTGGGTGGACTCGAATATCAAACAGAGAGAGCGAGACGCGGTCACAACGTTCCCGCGCGCTCGCTATGCGTGAAAGCGAGAAAGAGTTGCCGATTTCTGTGTCATTACTGATCGTGGGCCACCGCGCGGCCTATTTAGTCACTAGACGTTCTCACCCTCCCCTAGCCCCTATTCGGTTTGATAAGCCACATAATACGGCGTGCAGTAGCACATCTGTAGACTGAAAGAGGAAACAGAAAAAAAAAGAACCGGAATTAACGCTGAAGGATACCGATAAATATTATAAACACGTACGCACTTATTGGGGCCCCTTTATCAACAGCTCACTACAGGGGTCCTTGTCCCTATACCATTGGCCCCTTCGATGTTGCTGAGCAGTTATGTTATTACATCGGTGTGAAAATAAAGTTTCCGCGACTGAGGTTCTGTGAATCGGAAAACTGAAGGCAGCTTCAGTTTTCAGATTCAACCTCATTCATGTATAAGTCATGCATGTTTTTGCCACGGCTGAAAAATTAAAGGAGAGGAAGGGAGAAAGACAGGCGGTAAAACAAAGCATACATAGTCCTGTCCCAGCATTACCAATGATTACTATGTCATCATAATATAGCGCGGGCACGGTCGCAAGAAGTGTGATGCTAACCACTGACACACATATACGAACAGCAATTGACATATTGGTTATAGCAAGCAGTCACTTATTTATGGCTGGTTATTCGAGCTAGTGAACGATTATGACGCTAGATTTTTTTGTCAAGCTGCCATGGGGGGAAGGGGTCTATTTTTCTTTAATCAAGAGCAATATCAAAATGAAGAAGCGCTCGTTGCTACATACAACCCTACGAGGCAGTTACCGCGTTGAACACTTGTACTAAATATGTGGGTAGCATTTCACGTAAGTGCAACTTCCCCTGTGCAGTGGGGTGGCTCCATAGCTAGAATTACAGTGGTTACGGAATAAGTACTTCGAAATTAAACACCGCGAAAATAAAACGAATAAAAATAATAATAATACCTGATACTTTACGTTCCTAAGAAACGAGGTGATTATGAAAGATGCCGTCGTGGAGATGATCTGGAAATTCTGACCATCTGGTGTTACTTAACGTGCCCTGAAATCGCACAGTACACCCGCCTCTACCATTTCGCCTCTATTGAAACGCGACTGCCGCGCCCGGAATCGAACCCGCGACCTTCGGGTCGGCAGCCGAGCATTGACGAATTTCACCAAGGCGAACGAAAAGAAAATGAATACCTATGGAAAGTGGCAACATGCAGGTGGCGGCCAGCAGAAGGAACGAGTACCTCGGAGCTATTCGTGAAGCAAGAAGAAAAAAAGAAAGAAACAAAGAAACATACAAAGAAAGAAACAAAGAAAGAAAGAAACAAAGGAAGAAAGAAAGAAAGAAACAAAGAAAAAACAAAGAAAGAAAGAAAGAAAGAAAGAAAGAAAGAAAGAAAGAAAGAAAGAAAGAAAGAAAGAACGAACGGCGCTGCTCGTCTGTGATCTCGCAGATCTCGGTTTGCGCTCACTCGATGGCCGTGTGCGTGCATACGTGCCTTGTTTAGGAGTGAGCAGTCACGTATACACGCGCGCCGTACCAGATGTGATTCTCGGCTTTGCATTCGGCGCACCCAATAACATTACATAGAGAGGCGCACACGGGGTGCGTGTATACGTTGCCGCGGCTGTGTCGTGCCAGCTCGCAGCACGCACTCAGAGGGATGCCTGCTGCCTCCCCCCCCCCCCCATTTACAACCTTTCAGGGTTTCCCTCGTTCTAGACAATGAACGACGTACTCACGCGGCTATCAAAAATGAGCTTTCCCACGCGACGTTTACCATGCAAGCGCGCACTCCGGACGAAACGCTCCCATTTGGTTTTATCTTTACTTATTTTTATCTGTCGTTGAACTACCAGATATAGTAGAGCTCGTGAGGGGAAAACAGGACGAGAACCATTCGAAAAAATAAGTATAATATAATTAAAGAGAAACTGATTTTTCCACTAGCATGCAATACATGTTTACCGCGTGATGGAAAAAAAGGAAAACGTCTAGTGAAGCCACTTCACAAGATTCACAGCTGGTATTCAATAGAAGTACCGCATACATGAACTTTTTAGTCGTCAGCATCACTAAAAGTGTTTTTCCTGCTAACCTAGCTGAAAAGTAGTTCACATATCATTTACAAAAATAGCTTTAAGCAGTTGATAGACTGTCTAAACATCGTTTTAGACAATCTATAGACTGTCGAAATTATTCTTGTAAAAGGCGTTTTTAGAAAACTCTAAACAAACTATTTCTGTAAACTATAGCAGTGTTGTAGAGATGTGTCGATGCTGAATAGCTGTAATGAATTTCCAGCTTTTATTGTTTTGCCAACACTAGTGGCAAAAGAAAAGATGGTCATCGAGACCACGATTATAACGACGAGATTAGGGTGACCTCGTCTATATTGATCTCAGAATTGCGGTTCGGAAATGAACATGTCGGTGTGTACAAAGATGGCATAAACTCTTTCGAGTTAAATCCGTGAGACGTTTCAAACAAGAGAAGAAGAAAAAAAAAACTATTATGGTGCGCGTTGCACTTGTTTTCTCTTCCTCAAATTAAGCCCCGCCGCGGTGGTCTAGTGCTTATAAGGTACTCGGCTGCTGACCCGCAGGTCGCGGGATCGAATCCCGGCTGTGGCGGCTGCATTTCCAGTGGAGGCGGAAATGTTGTAAGCCCGTGTGCCCAGATTTGGGTGCACGCTAAAGAACCTCAGGTGGTGTTAATTACCGGAGCCCTCCACTATGGCGTCTCTCATAATCATATGATGGTTTTGGGACGTTAAACCCCACATATCAATCAATCAACCTTCTTCAAGTCACGATTTATTTATTACAGCGAAATCTGTTATGTGATCACAACACGGATCACGTGCACGCCGTATTTGTCCGCCGCCGCCGCAGTTGGTGTCCGTAACCACCATCGTATAAAACAAAAAAGTCAGTAAATAAAAACACGGACACACTGCGATTCTAACCCTGGTCAGCTGCGTGCCAGCCCCGTATTCTAACACTTAGCCACGTCGGTGATTTTAACTTCTATTCCAGTTGGCCCTAGGCAGGCTTGATCGGGAAAGGAATCGCGTTAATGTGGGTCATAAAGCGTTGTAGAACAGCAAAGGGAAAGCCAGGTTTCAGGCAATGTGAACTGCGCAACGAGTGGGTCGTCCAATGCTCCAACCCTTTACAAAAGCTTGATCTTGTTCAACTATTGGCTGTGGAAGATCGTGGGGGATTACAAAAGCTTCTTGCATAATTCTTCATCGTCGTCAGCCGCAGCGCACAAAAATTGCACGAAGTTCCTTGCAAGTGTGCAGCAGGTACCACACTTCTCCAAAGAATGACGAATGATGGCATAGTGGATTCCTACCTACAATATGCCATGATTAATGGCATAGTGGGTACCCTGCAAGTGTGCTTGAAGTAGCAACTCAAATAGTGTTAAAAGAAGGCTATTATAGGCCGCGGTGACAATGCTGCGCGTGCAGCGCAGCCCTGGCGCTTTTTTGTTTTTTGTTTTTGTTTTATGACACACGTCTCCGCTGTTTTTCGGCTCCAGCGCGTGCACAAAAAGAGCCCCCCCCCCCTCCCTTCCCAATTTTGGTAGATCGTGCGCACATTCGCGTTGCGCAAGATTTCATCGCACCGCGCGCGGACATCGTGTTTTTCGTCGGGGAGGAGACGGCGGCCGCGTGGCCTCTGCCCTACTCCACCTGCAATCTCTGTTGCCGGCAGTCAAGAAGACTCGCTCAATGGCTTCAAATCGATCCACGGCATGCGCAGTTTGCTCAAGGCCGTACTCGCCCACTTCGAAAGGAAGACAGAGAAATAAAAAAAAAATACGATTTCTCCCAGGGCCTTATAAAGCGCCGAAGAAAGAAAAACAAATAAGCACTGTCAGGACAATCGTACACTACACGTAAGTGAGGCAAGCGTGAAAAAGAGAACAATGGAGGCAGTGAATAGCGAGGGAACAACCCAGTCTTTACTTCTCTCGCCCCGACCAGCGCGTCCATCTGTCATTGCGAGTTTAAAACGAAACGACTCGCCCGAACGGACGTGTGCATATGCTTCAGCGAGCACGTTGCACCGCAACAGTTTCAGCTCGCGCTCGCGGGACATGTAAACCTAGTACGATTTTCACATTCAAAGGTCCACGCAGTGGCCGCACATCGCCGGTGTGTGCATTTCCGCGTGCCGACCTTTTTCCGACTCCGTGACGTGCTACGTGCGAGCAGCAAGGCTTCTCAGAGCGTTGCAATGCCCGAGAACGTAGCACTTTGCTCATATGCACTCCAGTGCACTCTCTGGAAGAGCGATGCACTACAGCCCCCCTTTGACGTTTCTTCTATGTTTTGTTTATGATGGTTATTGCTGTGTACTTCATCTTTCTTTTTATGTTGTACTGCGTACATTGATACAGCACCTCAAGTATACCGATCACCACTTCTCGCACACATACACGCGGGGTGGTCTATGGTTATGACACTCGACTGCCGAGGCGAAAATGTGAGGCCCGTGCGCTTTGATTCCGGGGCACGTCAAAGGACCACAGGTGGTCGAAATTTCCGGACGCCTCAACTACTATGTCTCTCGTAATCACATCATTCTTTTGGTACGTTTAACCCTAACGAATATTTTTCCCTCGCCTCATTTATCCCTATAGATTTTCAGTGCTGTATGACTGTATAGATTTTCAGTGCTGTTTACTTCGGAACTACAGAGATATCTTAACTAGATTATTTCTATTATGAGTAGTAGCATAGTGGTAGTCGAAGTGGTACGAAATTTATACGTATGCCAATAGCCGCGTTCTATTGCTGACTCACTTTTATATACGCACTACGCAGCAGTATTTCAGGCATTGTTCTTCTCTGTGAAACTTAATTTCCGCAAGCCCACATTGTTTTCATCTTTGGTATTTTTTTGCACACTGCGTATTGTCAAATATTTCGAGAATTGTACCAGGAGAAAATCGTCTGTGCACCATGGTAAATTACTGATAGGATGTTCGATTGATTTCTTTAAACGCGCGCACTTGGTGTCAATAAACTACATGCAACTAACAGTCTTTGGTGTCGTCGCTCATTTTGTATTCCGTTAATTATTTATAATGTATCTGCGGTTTAGTAATGTGTCATAAAGTCTTTCAATGTTTTGATCACGCAATGAATGACTCAGCTTGTATTAATTGATGCGAACAAGTTCTAAATGTGCGCCAGCAGTATACGGACGTTGACGGAGAATGGAGGCGAATAGGTATCTATAGTGTGGTAGATCCAGTTGTTAGCTGAAGTGGTCAAAAGCAACTCAGTAAATGCTGATCAACTGAAGATAAATATATATAGATAAATTAGTAGGCCAATCGAGGTCAACAAACTGTGAGCTCGAAAGCGCTCACGCTCTCACGAAAAAAGAAAAATTGATGTCAACATGGATGCTTCGCGAAAGCATCTAGCAGGCACAGAGAAAGAGACAAGAAAAAAAGAAATGCCGAGGAACAGCCCAACCGATCTTCCCGAAGAGAGTGAACCAAGCGGACAATGGAGGCGTTCAACGGTGACGCGACCTGTGCGCGGGAGCGCCAATTACCGGAGATCGCGAGCTGCACGCCCTCGAAGGAGCGCCATTTTTTTCCTTTCGGGTCCCTCCGCAACAAAATGCGATAGCTACCCCCCCTGCAGGCAATCCCTTGCGGCCAACATTCGCTGCTTACGGCGGAGAAGGCGCCGCCAGCCGCTGCTCGCACACCACGTTCGCCGCGCAGGAATCGAGAGCGAATTATTTCTCCGCGGTGACGTGCTTCTGGCGTGAGCAGCGCGAGTCGTCGCACGTCAAGCCGGAGGTATGAATGGGCATTGTGGAGCTCAGCGTGCATGCGGCGCTGCGCTGGCCGCTCTCGACAGTTCGGTCGGGTTTGTGTGCTTTTGATGTACGAGCGCAACAACGTTATTGGCGCAGAGTGTTTTACAATGTTGCCGATGCGCGAAGGGAAGCCCTCCCGTAGAGTCTGTGCGTGACCCAAGCGCGTCTGTCGCGCGTTCTGACGTCCGCTCGGGAGATTACAGGATCGTGCGTGCCAGAACTACGATATGACTATGAGGTTCGCCGTACTGGAGGCCTTTAGCCATTTTGACCATATGTTGTTGTTTTTAAAGGGGAACTCGGGCGTTTTTTCGGTATGCACCGATTTCAACAAAATTTTGAACGTGTATTCTCGTCGGTACCGTGGTGATATGAGTCAAATTATACGACCGTACGTCAAATAGTGTTCTGGAAATTAAATATTAAAATCGGTAACTGATTCTGGGATCACACTTGTAAACGCGAACCACCCTGTGTATGTGACGTAAAGGACTACTCTTTTTCAGAAACCCCGCCTTTCCCAGCAGACGGATGGAGCGCGCTTTCTTCTACGAGGCGACGACAACGCGAGAACAGTTCAGTTTTGTGAGCTGCATTCAGGGTGTTAGTCGTCATTGACGTCGGGTATTACAATACTGAGGAACGAGGAAATCTATTCGGGGCATGTCAGGTGCTTCACGTGCTGGCGGGTCGAAATGAAAAAAAGTCACAGCTTTGCCGCAATAAAGGCGATCGAAGCAATGAACACGATAGCAACAAATTGGAAGGTCACTCGCAGAATGGCAAGCAGATCGAAACGTGTACCACGTTTACCACGCACAAAGGACGCACAAAATATACTCACATGTACAGATTAACGCGAATAGGCGTCTCAGTTGTTACTTCCCTGTGTCTGAAAAGCGTGCCCTTTTCACAAACAGAGGCTCTGCAACAATTGCAATGACCTTTGTGCGCCCGGTAACTACAACAGAATCGTTCCACCAAAACTCAAAGGCTAGCCAAGACGTGCGATTTTCCCCACTGCAAGATAAGGGCGCGCGATCGAGCGTACACCCTTTTATTGTCTACGCGGGTCAAAGTACGTGTGAGAGATGAGAGCCACCGCGCTAACTGCGCCATCTTGCTGATAATGCTGGAAACACGATAGCCCCCCCCCCCCACACACACACCTGATATGCCCGCCAACAGCGTTAAATGGTAGATATGAATAGCTTGCCATTAGATCGTTGAAGGAGGTACCTCTCGGTACCGGCGATCTCTGGCTACAGCGCGTGGCATTAACCATAAGACTACGGAACGTACGACGTAACGCTTGTTAACGGCAAGCTATTTATGTATGCCCCATAACGTCTGGCAGTCCTCGGAGCTGGTAGGTGTTCTGTGAGAGCTCCGCGATTTCAGCGCGTTTTCATCATCAGTAGCGCGATGGCGTGAAGGGCGCGCGCCATCGCCTTTCGCATTTCGATGAGCGTGGGTCTCCACGGAGCACGAGTCTGATTAGCGAGCGCTTATCTAATCCCGGCTGAGGCGGCTGCATTTTCGATGGATGCGAAGATGCTGTAGGCTCATGTGCTCAGATTTGGGTGCAGGTTGAAAAACCTCAGATGGTCGAAATTTCCGGAGCCATCCACTACGGTGCCTCTCATAACTATATCGTTATTTTGGGACGTTAAACCCCCATAACAAGCAATAAACATTTTCAGAGAATTACAAGAATCCATAAAGTCAACAAAAATATGCCCAATTCAAGAATAAGATTAAAAATATCTAGATATAGCTATAAATTTCTATGTCTTGGCGTCACTGCGAAAGGAGCGCGCTAGTCACACACGAAAAAGTAAGAATTGTGACAGTTGTTTGTGCTTGTCCTGTGTATCTCGGGCGTTCGTTCCACGCGTCTTTCTTTCTGTTCGAGCAGCGTGCTTTAAGAGTCGAGCTGTAACAGTTGTTAGTACACCGCTCATCTTGTGTATGCTCATTTCGTGTGTGCTTTCTGCTTGAGGTGCATGCGCGGGGCAAGTTTCGAGCTGCTTGCTGTTCTTCGCGTGACTTTGCACTTTGTAGCATCCATCCTTTCGCCGTTCTGGTGAAACAACTCGCGGTAAACGCTCACTCACCTCTGTGAAGACACGTTTTATACCGATTCCTAGAAAAAGGAATCAGTCACATTTATTTTTTAAACTTTTTATTCCTTTTTTTCAGGGGCGGGGCGTCGCCAAGCGACTCTAGTGGCCAAATTGGGAATAATTGAGTGAATGAATACAACAAATTTAAATAATCAACGAACGCTTGTAGTATACGCTCAGAATACTAAATGGTCGTACGGGCGTGGCAGTATATGACGTCCTCCTTGCAATGAGCGTATGCTTCAACGTGTTTCATTTCAGCTCCCCAACATCACAACGTATCAACACTGAACTTCACTATAGCCCACGCTGTTCCGAAAAATACGCTTCTGGATAGTATTCAAGCAACAATTACACATATATCTGCGAATACAACAGAAGCGTTATGCTTCACCAGTTTCCAAGCAACATTCTAGTGCAGTTCTATCCGACCACATCATTTCAGGCTAATAAATGTGGATGTATGAGCACCTCACCACCCATATCAGCGGTCGTTGAATGCTCGCTTCATTTCAGTATATCGGGCTGCGGAGCTGACGAACTTTGACACGCATGACAAGGTGCAGTCACATCATGCATCTTGCTCTTCTGTCGCGGGCACTGCACGCCCCCTTCACCGCACAGTCAGGCGGCTTGAAGGACAAGGCCAGATTCGTTCTTCCGAAGAAGGCGAATGAAGACCAGTGCTCCGCGCTCGGTTTCTTCTTGTGGAGCGGCACGCGAACCGCGGATTTCGTCTCCGAGGCCAGCGTCCTCCACCGTGAGCGCGCGATGCTGGCGTACGGGACACAATAGCGGCGCGTCACGGACGACCGTGCGTGACAATGAACGACGACGAGGAAGTAGCTGGGCCGCGGCGGCGTTGCTCGGCTGCCACTGCTTGCGGTCGTGCACGCTGCAAGGAAGAAGAGACGCGCGTCGACGCTTCCG
This sequence comes from Rhipicephalus annulatus, assembly GCA_013436015.1. Lineage (NCBI taxonomy): Eukaryota > Metazoa > Arthropoda > Arachnida > Ixodida > Ixodidae > Rhipicephalus > Rhipicephalus annulatus. The sequence continues at coordinate 198,194 of WOVY01010489.1, forward strand.
TGCACCGCTGCCGCCTCATTAATTTCACGCTTGCCGGACCGCAATTAGGCCTGCCCGATTGACAGCCGTCTGACTCTATACGAGCGCGTGTGCCACGAAGAATGACGGCCGCGTGTAGTGTCCAAGCTTGCTCGCGATTTCTCTCTCTCTCTCTCTGTGTGCGTGTGTGTGTGTGTGTTTTTTTTTTCTTTTTTTTTTCAGAGTCAAGGTTGAAGGAAGCGACTGCGCTACAGCTTCGCTTTCGAAGCGTGACAAACCCGACAGAGTCGGCGGTGTGACCGTGATACCCTCAGACGAGCGTAAGCGACAGAAGGTCGGCGTATTTGCCTTTCTCTTGCTTCGCGCACAACAGATTCTCCTTTGTGCCTATTGAGTGTAAAAATCACTTAGCGTCTTTTCTTTTTCCTCGTGCACGCTTCCTCGCACAGGCAGTGACTCACCGGCTGAGCAGCCCTCGCTCACTACCTGGACGTAGAATGAGCCGCGTGTTTTCCCCCTTTTTTTCCGCATCTTTTCTTTCTCTCACGTCTTTCCTCACTCGTCCAGTGTGAGATATACTGCCAGAGCGCCAAAGCTCTCACCAGCGACCGAATTTGCCGCACAGTAACAATTCGCTGTTGCCCGGGCGCGGTGTAAACGTTCGTGTTGCCGCTAAACACATGTACCTTTTCACATGAGAGCACAAACGAGCACAAAAGCTGACGTCACAGCCTCAGCAGTGCATATCTATGAGGTCATGCCTGTCTAGCCCAGAGAGGACTATTGTGGCGCCTATAGGGAGCCGTCTGTGAAAAAGGTGTATACCAGTAAAAACATCAGTTTAACTACTTCTCTCCCTCTCACTCTCTCTGTGTGGTGGAGATAACGCTCTTCAAAAGGGGCAGTATAGGGCTAAGTACAAGCAAAGGACTCCTTAAACGGCTTTGGGCGTTCATTTCCGGAGCATACATCACACAGGGACAACCATTCCAGAAAAAAACGTCAAAAGTCACGTGCGCTCTTGTTTCGATTCTTTTTTTTTTTTCGCCGTTTTCACTCGTGTCGTATCAACGCACCTCACAGACACGATCGCTAGCGCGCGATGTACGGGCAGCTTTTGTCGGTTAGCAATGTCAAAAAGTCACGAGAAGATGTATAGAAACACCGACCCGAATATAGAAAAACCCCTAACACCTAAATCATTCATAAGCGAAAACTACAGCCGAACGTGATGCCGGAGATATAGCAAAGGAGATAGCAAAGGCAATGGTGAAAAAAAAAAATACTTGCCAGTGGCATGCTTTGAGCATTCGGCCCACGGCGCCTAGACTGTACTTCTGCTAACGCTCACCCAATCGTCTCGCAATCGATGGAAAAGTAACCTGATTTACTGGTTATTTAAATCGACTTACCATTCTTCAAACTTTATATTGTACCTATTGCGCGAAACGGAAGTGCCGCGTAAAACCGCATAACTTTCGACGGAGCGCAGAGTCCTGATGGTTGTGCGCAGCGCTGTCTATCCTGACGTCTCACGCCCAACTAGCACTCCAGAGCTTGTGTATCGTGAAATGATTTCTCCTCTTTTTTTCTTATCAAAGGGCACCGCCCTGTGCGGACCGTCGTTTCGTTGTGCACGGCACTCCGCTCTCCTGCTCTCGATCGCCGTCGCTCGTCGCTGATATGTGCGAAGCAGGTGTGAACGCACCCAGCCTCCACACTTCCGTTAAGCGTCCTCTCATTCATCTATGCGGGGACTTCCCGGAAGAGATTACCGCTGCTCTACCTTCCACCGCGATGAGGCGGCGGCAAACGAGCCGCCAAGGCCGCGAGCTGCTGAGATCGGAACTCGGGCCACAAAAGGGCGCCGACGTAGGTCGTTTTCATCGCCCCGGAAACAAGCGCGCGGCGCCGACCGCGACGAGGGCTGGGTCGTCCTCCTTTGTCCGGCGTACCCTTTTTGGACGCCACCAAAGCGGGCCTGCTCCATTCAGGTGCCTTAATGGACACCTACCATTGCGCGGTCGGCCCCCCTCACGCTCGATGTGCATCTTGCGGTCGCCGGCTTGACTGACGGGAAAAAGCGGCGGCTTGTGCAGCTTGATGTCAGCGCTGGGAAAGATCCGACGCGCCCCGAGATTCAGCGACGAAACGGTACCGAGCTTTGACCCTGTTACAGTGCCATGTGCAGGCCTGCAGCGCTATGCAAGAACGATCTTATTCTTTTTTTTTTAAGATGTCGTATTCGGTTGGGCACATAGAAGATGCGTAGGGCGTTTACGAGCGCTCTGGAGTGCTCATAAAAGTGGCGTAGAGTTCGGTTGGTAGAGTTCGAGTGTTCACACTACCTTCGGTTGGTGCTTTCAGAGCGTCAGCTTCTGACTCGCAGCGCCCCCGACCGCTCTCACCACAGAACACCTATACATACTGAAGTGAGAGAGTTGTGGCGTGATCTGACCGGGAGGACGGATCACGTGACACAAGCCGGCAAATTGCGTGGCTGTCGGCAGGTGAACCAGGTGTACAGTGCGAGTACGCATTTCGAAAGGGGACATTGCCGGGTGCCTAATTATTCGTGCACGTGCGTCATTAGTGGCATTTTGGAGCGTGTATGCGCTGAGTTCACATCTACGAAGCCATAAATGCGCCATGTCAATAAGGAGGCGGTGGCTAGTGCTGTCATTAAAGCAGCTATAGCAGACAGCCACGTGATTTGCCTTGAATATAGCAGCCGGGACGATGACGATCACCATAGGTATGTACAGAAGGCTGTCACTGGGTGCAGACATGTTGAATATGGCTGATCGGCGCCATTTTACGATGCGGCGCAGGAATGTTTACCGGGCAGCTTCTCGCGCTGTTTGCGCGGTGGCGCTACAGGCGCACTGCTCTGAAATCGCCGACGTATTCGGTTGGTACGCTGCCTCTGCCGCTCTGATTGCGAGCTGCCTCAGTATCTGGAGACTGTGAGCCAGAGGCCTTCAGAGGCCAACCAAATAAGCCATAACATTCCTAGGAAACATTGGATTTCACCACACTCTCTAGTTCTCCCTCGTTTGGCAGTTAACTGCGAAATATCTGGGCGGGTCACTGATCATCAGTCCTCATTCATTTAATGATTCAAAGTTTAAGACATACTAGTGGCACAGCGTGCGTACTGTTACTGGCTTTTGTCGCGCGCACTTGTGACTGCATCGGGCATTCGATGTGCGCTTCGTGTGTGCATGCCAGTAAAGTCTTCTTCGTTCTCTTTGAATTTGAGCAAGACTCTTCAAGAAGGTAATGGACGTTGAAGTAGGAGACGGGTTGGGGGTAATAGACGAGGATACATGTTGTCGTGAAATATTTCCAGAGTTAATCTTTCCATAAAACACCGAGGACAAACATAGATAGAGAGAGCGTCTAACTCTACTATTTTACTTAAGTTACAGCTTAGAACACTATTACAACATAAGACCTACCAGTCTCACAGGCTTTTCGACCGCCAAATGGCCACGGCCCAGACACATCGTTGCATTGTACGAAGTCTTACTGATCTAACAGTTCAGTGATTACAACCTAGGCAAAATGTATTTATTCCCCAAAGCTTTTAATAAATTTAAGTACACAAACAAAAGGGAAGATGGCAACTACTGGTCCGCCTCGACATAGGCCAGTCAGGTCACAACTCAGCTTAAGACGCTCCTCACTGGGCTCTACCAAATCTCGTGATCAGAGTCGTTACGCTTTAGGCAGGGTTTTTGGCAATCTTTACCATCATGGATCTCTCACAAAGTTGATTGATTGATTGATTTGATATGTGGGGTTTAACGTCCCAAAGCCACTATATGATTATGAGCAACGCCGTAGTGGAGGGCTCCGGAAAGTTAGACCACCTGGGGTTCTTTAACGTGCACCAAAATCTGAGCACACGGGCCTACAACATTTCCGCCTCCATCGGAAATGCAGCCGCCGCAGCCGGGATTCGAACCCGCGCCCTGCGGGTCAGCAGCCGAGTACCTTAGCCACTAGACCACCGCGGCGGGGCATCTCTCACCGAGTATACCATCCGCTATTCCCACTATCTTAGCGACTCCTAGCTCAGTAGATGCTTCTAAAATCTGTTGTAACGTATTTTGCGTAATTTGTCCACAGGCCCACTCTCACTGAATGTCAGAAGTGACAGAAATATTCACGCGCTTCGGTCCAGAGTCGGTGTTGCAGCCCTGGCCACCTTAATTTACGCCGTTTCCCAACAACCAGTGAGCCTGAAACCACCGTGCTGGTAATAAGAAAATGATCGGTGCTCTGGCTTCCCTGTTCAGTTTTAAGTGTGAAGGCTATTCGGTAGTGACGTAGATATAAAATTGCTTACGGGGAGAGAGAGGTTAACCATTTTTAATGCACGATTTTGCGTGCATATGTATGCGTGCTTGTAAGTATACACATTTGAAATTGAAAACTTCGGTAGACGATAAGTTAACTCCCACCTGGCTACGCCAATGATGTTCAATGTTCCAGCGTTTACTCAGATCCTGTCCTTCTGTATTACTACAGACATTGCTTGAATGATATGTAGGTTTAACGTCTCGAAACCGCCATACGATTACGAGAGACGCCGTAGTGGAGGATTCCGAAAATTTTGACCGCATACGGTTTTTTAACTTGCACCTAAATCTGAGTACACAGGCCTACAGCATATTCCTATGAGAGATCAATCGGTTGCTCAGCCTTCTTCGACATGCGACAAAATTTGCATTTACACGCACCATTTTAAGGTTTTTGACCACAAAGCAAGCAGGGTGGCTATTATACCAACCCTCACTTTTTTATTTTTTACTTCACAAAGCCGTGGGTGCTTCTCATCTATAGTTAGGACGCGTATCACGCGCAATGAGAGCACTCATACCAGCGTGGTTCACATCGCCATACACTTTCGCCTTCGCTTAAACGCGGAAAAGACGCGCCACGAAGAAAAATTCACGCGGGTCTGAAAAGGCCGGCGCAGAAGGAAGGTGCCTCGTTCTCCGTGTCGGCCTGCTCAGCTGCGCGGCAGATACCCCGGTCCGTTCGGGCGGTGTAACGACCGATTGTCTCCTCGCCCGACGGAACATTCTTTTGTCTCACGTGCTCCGCGTCGGCACGGCACGCGTGTAATGTGCGGATCATCAGAAACCACAAGGGGCGGGGCGAACGGGTTGAGAAGACAGGCGCGACACCAGCGCGAAAAGGTGGTCCCCTTTTCAGACCGAGCCTCGCAGCCAAACGAAATACCTGGCGCGCCATTGTTCCGCGGTCCTCGGCCGGTGGGCGCTGCCTCGAACCATATAGAATCGCCATTGGGGGAGCTCCTTATGTGTGCGTGTGTGCGCGCGTGAGCGATCGGCTAAAATAGATACGCGCGGTCACCCATTCTCCGGGGTCGTCGTTTGAATGCAGTCTCTTTCAGCGCCCGCATAGAAAACAAGGTCCGTGAAAAGGGCGACAGCTTATGCTCGACGAAGACATGATCTTCGTGCGTCCAAGGGATACCTCGTTATATGGTCTCGATCTACACAAGTGTTAATACGATATAATTCAGCGACTGTCTTTGTGTGCGCGCGCGTGTGTGTGAAGTAGAACCAATTTTATCCTTCCCATTTCGAAGCACTTGTTTACTATTTATGTATAGAGCATATTTCCACATTTACCGCGAATCGCTGGCGAGTGCAATGACGCAAGCACGTCTACGCTGACGGCAGCTGCCTGCGTCAGAAGAGAACGGAGAAAGTACGAGAGATTTGAACACATATTTTTGTATTATTATTGACATTGCTGTCAATATAATACTTGGGGATAATGATTACAATGTGAATTTATCAGTAAAATGGTAGAAATGACTGTTGTCTCAGACGGCCGCGAGCCACTGAGCGCCGGCGGTCCCCGTGAGGCCGAAAATGTCTTTTAGACAGCTGGATCAAAGATGCGCATTTGTCAATCCCGCTATTTTATAGAGTTCACACTATACCATGCATAAATGACAGTATACCTGCGTGACCATGGTTGCGCTAAGCCTTTATAACCTTCGCTATACAGTCACGGTCCGCGTTGAAAACGCGGCAACTACGTACGTGATGCAGCGCTGAATTATAACCACTGGATGCGCTGAGCGCCACGGATGAAGTACGGAGCGCGTGCAGCGTGCCCGGACGTCTGAGCGGTCCGTGGCGTGGCACGTTTTCCGTCCAAATTTCCCCTCGCTCAGCGCATTCATTCTGCCTTATCAGCGCCAGCTGCGGTCTTATGCATGCGCTCGACTTCCTTCTCACAAGTGATGCGCATTTAAGGTACACTCTTGCGGTTGCGCATTTCTCCCTCTCTCTCTGTTTTTTTTTCTTGTTTGCACGAAACTTTCCCCGGAAGTCATTTCTTCGTTTTTGTGCGCGTTTTTTTTTTCTGTGTTAGTTAACAAGCGCTCCATAAATTATCCGCTTCGAAGCGCACAAAAGCGCAGAGTACAACGAGAAACAACTTGGCGTTGTTAGGACCGGCGCCAGGTCTGACAATGGATCGGCGTTCCTTTTGATGTTCCTTTTGAGTCGCCAAACGGGTGGGCGGCCGGTGTCCGCCATGTATTGTTCCCACCTGGCCGGAGGGTGCGGCGTCCTGCCGCCGCGGCGCCGTGAGCAGTTCGGGAGACCACCGGTGCAGCTTCTTCTTTGGAAGATGACGGCGGCGGCGGCGGCCGGGAATCGTCCCGCTAATTGAACGAGTCGTTCGGCACCCTTGGAAGCTTGTTTACGGCGGCCCTTTCGATGGATGCAGTCATCAACTCCAGACCCCTCGCCCAGCGACACACCTTGACGGGGGGGGAGCCGCGTTCGTGCCACATGGCCGTGCGGTGACCACGCTTCAGTTTTGAACGTTCGCGTGGACCGTGCGTGCTCGTCACCCTCGCGGGTAATGTGTGGTCCGTGATTGGACGGTGCCATCTGTACGCGGTCCCCGATCTAGGGATCTGGGGAGGACAGACCCTTTATAATGAGCCCCCACGGCTCATTCGGTGCTTTTTCGAGTGGAGAACTCGCCATGTACGAAGAACGCCACTATATATCTAAACTTTCTTATTGACCTCTCTCTAATGTAAATAAACGTCTGTTCTCTGTTTTCCCATATAAGCATTGCTTCTCGCTATAAGGGACGAGTCCGATGGGAGCCAGCTACCAACGACGAGACCCACAGGACCCAGACCACAACAACTGGATGGCAGCGGTGGGATCGAGCTCATCGACCAGGAGGCAATGCTGAGACCTGCTGTCTGGAGGACCTAGAGTCGGACAAAACTGCTTCGTGGCATCTCTGACAACACGGGAAGGAACGCGTCCGAATTCATGACTGCATAGGGTGAGTGCACTGCTTTTCTTTGCTGAGATATCACCAGGCTTTGCGTAGGATTGTAAACAAAGCAGTGATTTGGTAACGGTTGACGGAAGTATTGATAGTACGTCAAAGTTGTTTAGTTAAAAGAGTTAGCAGCACCAAGGACCGCCATGAATTTGAAGGGACTAAAAAAGCCAGAGTTGTTAGAGTTGGCCCGAGAGCTGGGCCAGGTAATTGCCGAGACGAAAAGAAAGCAGGAGATCATTGACGCCATCGAGAAGATCGGGGCAGATGACGATGAGCTGAGCGAATGCTTGGAGGCTATTACGCAAAGGAAAGAGGAGCAGAGGCTCCGTGAGGAAAAAGAGGAGCAGAGGCTCCGGGAGGAAAAAGAGGAACAGAGACGTCGTGAGGAGAAAGAGGAAAGAGAACGTATCGATCGTATGGAAATGAAACGCCTAGAAATTGAACTAGCAAAGGCTCAATCAATGAACGGAGCTAGCGCAGTGGCACGAGAAAGAGAGAGCCGAATGACAGATTTGATGCCATCCTACGCGGTAGGAGGGGACATGGGTCTTTTTCTGGTGCACTTTGAGCGCACGTGCGAGAGGGAAAATTTTGCTAAAAACACGTGGCCCCAGCGCTTGCTTACGCTGCTGCCGTGTGAAGTAGCTGACATTATAGCCCGTATGGGTAAAGAAGACGCAGACGACTATGACAGAGTCAAAGCGAGTCTGCTCAAAAAGTACAGACTGTCAGCGGAGGCGTTCAGGCGAAAATTTCGTGAGATCGAGAAAGCCAAAGACGAGTCATACCCAGAGTTTGCGTACACCTTAAAGGTAAATCTGGAGGAATGGCTTAGAGAGGAGGGTGCGCTTGGCGACGCGGAAAAGACTCTGCAGTGTTTTGCGTTGGAACAATTCTTTCGGCGTCTACCTGAAAACATTAGGTACTGGGTTCAGGATAGACAAGGAGTAGATACTATCACGAGAGCGGCAGAGCTCGCAGAGGAGTACGTAAATCGCCGTGCCCTCGAAGGCAAGGATGTCCCTAGGAGGGAGATTAGTAAATATCGGGCCGACAAGCCTCCGCGATGGACAAAGTCGGGTCGGTATATGCCGAAGGAGGGTTTAGACTCCAAAGGAAGCGGTGATGAGAAAAACAAGAGAAAGGAAGAAGCACCCGAGAAAAGGGCGGAAGGGCAACAGAAAAAGGCGTTCGAGGCCAAGAAGCCGATAGTTTGCTATAACTGCCAACAGACGGGGCATATTTCTTTGGGTTGTAAGAACCCGAAAGTTGTGTTAATGTCACTCTGTAGTAATGACGAAAACATGAAATTGCTAGAACCATACATCCGAGACCTAGTCGTGAATGGCCAACCGTGCCGCGTGCTCCGCGATTCGGCCGCCACTATATATGGATGTAGTGCACCCGTCCTATGTCGAGGAGAGTCAGTTTACAGGAGAATGCGCGTGGATAAGACAAGCAGTAGAGACAAACAGTGCCTGTCTCCCAGTAGCAAGAGTCCGCATCGAAGGCCCTTTCGGTGTTCTAGACACTGAAGCTGCCGTTTCGGCACATCTCCCAGTGCAATACCCGTATTTGTTCTCAAATAAATCAGAGTACTTGCTGCGACAAAAAGGAATTGGGTTCAGTGAGGGTATCGTACAGGCCTTAACTCGATCCAAAGCAAGGGAGCTCGCCGCTCAGACAGTTTGTAAAGATCCGGTGGCAGACGAAACAGCTTCAGCGGCAGAGCCTTCTTTACCTGGCACGAAACTGGACCGCCCTATAATGGAGCCTCAAAACACAATATCTAAAGAAAGATGTAAGAAACCGGATGAATCCGAGGCATCTCGAGAAGTAGAATGCACTATAAAGCTGTTAAATGTAAGTCCTACAGAACTGATAGTGGAACAGGAAAATGACTCCACTCTCCGTAACTTAACGCCAGACGCGAAGGAAGGGGTGGCTAAGCAAAACATTCAGTTCACCAAGAAGGGGGGCGTCTTGTACAGAAAGTACACAAGTCGAAAAGGAGTTCGGTTTAATCAGCTAGTCGTACCGTATCCTTTCCGCAAGGAGCTGCTGCACCTGGTCCACGGAGGTTTGTGGTCAGGGCATCTCGGCATCAAAAAAACAAAAGAATGTTTGTTACGGGAGTTTTACTGGCCCGGCTGCTTTCGGGAGGTGGAGGCATTTGTAAGAAGCTGCGACACGTGCCAACGCGTTGGCAAGCCAGGGGATAAGGCTAAAGCACCTATGAAGCTGGTCCCCATTATCACAGAACCGTTTCGCAGGCTAGTTATAGACACAGTGGGTCCACTTCCTGTAACGCAGTCCGGGTACCGGCACATACTCACAGTGCTCTGCCCGGCCACGAAATTCCCGGAAGCAGTACCGTTAAAGGAGCTCAGCTCGGAGGAGGTAGTTAAAGCGCTTTTATCTATCTTTGCACGTGTAGGCTTCCCCGCAGAAATTCAGTCCGACCAGGGATCTGTTTTTACAAGTGCACTAACCTCGACATTTCTAGAAAAGTGTGGCGTTAAAATCATCCACAGTTCAGTGTACCACCCTCAGTCAAATGCTGTAGAAAAGGTACATTCAGTCATGAAACGGCTGCTACGCGCCCTTTGTTATGAGCAAAAAGAGGATTGGGAGGCTTGCTTGCCCGCAGCTATGTTCGCGCTTCGGATCGCTCCTCACGAATCAACAGGGTTTTCGCCTGCGGAGCTTGTTTACGGACGTGCTCTTCGCTCCCCACTTCGCATTGTTCGAGAATCTTGGGAGGGCCGGGCGGACGACCCTTCGGTAGTAGCATACGTGCTTGAGCTGTTAGACCGACTTCACGCAGCTCAAGAACTAGCGGAGCAGGAAATGCGCAGAGCTCAAAACAACGCTAAGCGCTATTATGACAAGACAGCCCGGACGCGAAGCTTTCGAGTAGGGGAAAAAGTGATGATACTGAAACCCTCACTGAAGAATAAACTTCAGGTCCAGTGGGAGGGACCTGTTGAGGTAGTTCAGAAATTGTCAGACACAAATTACTTGGTTACTGGACTGGGAAGGCGTAAAACGCAACAGGTGTACCACACTAATCTGCTCAAACCGTACCAGCAGAGGCATGCCGTTGTAAACATGTCGCTCAATCAACCGGAAGAAATGCCTATTGATTTCCCGGAGTTAACAACAGAAAACAAAGACATTGGCGAGACTATTAGTAACCTGGTAGAGCAGGCGGAGTTGGAGCCAGATCAGAAAGCGGAACTGAAGGAACTATTGTTTGACTTTAAAGAAACATTTTCAGACACACCTGGCAGAACCAAAGCCCTAGTTCATGATATTGAGCTGACATCTTCGGAACCAATTCGTTCTAAAGCTTACCGCGTTTCCCCGAGGCAACGGGAAATAATGGCCGCGGAGATAAACCGAATGCTCGAGCTAGGAGTGATCGAGCCAGGAGAGAGTGATTACACCTCGCCTCTGATCTTGGTTGAGGTCCCAGGGAAAGAGCCGCGACCGTGTATTGACTATCGGAGGCTCAACTCGATTACAAAGGACCAAACTTATCCAATTCCGCATATTGAGGAAAGGCTTGAGCAAGTCAGCAGTGCCAATTTCATCTCGACTTTGGATTTAGTCAGGGGATACTGGCAGGTGCCTCTAACTGAAAGGGCTAGTAGGCTTGCGGCGTTTATTTCCCCGATGGGAACATTTCGGCCGAAGGTCCTTAGTTTTGGATTAAAGAATGCCCCTTATTGCTTTTCTGGCCTAATGGACAAAGTGTTACAGGGTATGGAGGACTTTGCCCTCCCGTACCTAGATGATATTGCTATTTTTTCTTCTTCCTGGATAGACCACATGAAACACTTGCGAGCTGTGCTATGTCGTCTGCGTGAGGCCGGCTTAACAGTGAAGGTTGCGAAATGCCAATTGGGGCGCGCTGAGGTAGCTTATCTAGGGCATGTAATAGGCCAAGGCTACCGCCGGCCGTCAGAAGTAAAGCTGGCCGCAATAGACAACTTTCCCCAACCACGAACCAAGAAAGACATTCGGTCGTTTCTTGGATTGGCCGGTTATTATCAAAGGTATATCCCGCGTTACTCTGACATTGCAAGTTCCTTGACAGACGCTCTTAGAAAGACTGAACCCCAGACCGTAAAATGGGATGGGGCCAAGGAACATGCATTTTCTACGCTAAAGAAGGCACTAAAAAGTCAGCCAGTGTTGAGCGCGCCTGACTACTCTAAGCCGTTCATTCTTCAGTGTGACGCCAGCGACCGGGGTATGGGTGTCGTGCTTTGTCAGAGGGGAGAGAACGACCAGGAACACCCTGTACTGTATGCCAGTAGAAAGCTTTCTGTTCGTGAGGAAGCATACAGTGCCTCAGAAAAGGAATGTGCCTGCGTTGTTTGGGCTGTGCAGAAGCTAGCTTGCTACATCGCCGGTTCTAGGTTCACAATAGAGACTGACCACTGTCCCCTCACATGGCTACAGTCCATGTCATCGAAAAACGGCCGTCTTTTGCGCTGGAGCTTAGCTCTTCAACAATACACCTTTGATATCCATTACAAGAAGGATAAACTCAACAGCAACGCAGATGGTCTGAGTCGTTGTCCCTAGTACCCCGAGGGCTTCAAAACGATTTTCTGCTTTCTATCCTCGATTTGAGGCCCACTAGTTTTCTGTATTTATCCAAACATGTGTCAAGTGTTTTGTTTAATGTCTTCAAAAGTGGCTGATGTGGTGTTGCGACTCGGCGGGGGCCACAGGAATAAAGTTGAGGTAGAAGGAAATGACTTCCACAGGTGAATCTAAGTCTGGTGATTCTGAGTAGGGAATTGCCGTGTGCTTGCTCGTGTGTGGGTGTGCTTTCGGCGCAGTTTCCGCAGTTCCTCATTGGTGGTGGGCGGAAGATATGGTGGAGAGGGGTCACCTCATCCCTGCGAGCAACGCCCTCTTGGTCAATGATCATCGGATCCAGTGTTCGGGACAAAAATAATAGAGGAAGAGCCGACAAGCTGCAATACAGATCCCGCTGCACAGTACCTGCTGGCCACTGCACCTCGGGATCTTCTTTCCCCGGCGGAGAGGCTGTTAGGACCGGCGCCAGGTCTGACAATGGATCGGCGTTCCTTTTGATGTTCCTTTTGAGTCGCCAAACGGGTGGGCGGCCGGTGTCCGCCATGTATTGTTCCCACCTGGCCGGAGGGTGCGGCGTCCTGCCGCCGCGGCGCCGTGAGCAGTTCGGGAGACCACCGGTGCAGCTTCTTCTTTGGAAGATGACGGCGGCGGCGGCGGCCGGGAATCGTCCCGCTAATTGAACGAGTCGTTCGGCACCCTTGGAAGCTTGTTTACGGCGGCCCTTTCGATGGATGCAGTCATCAACTCCAGACCCCTCGCCCAGCGACACACCTTGACGGGGGGGGGAGCCGCGTTCGTGCCACATGGCCGTGCGGTGACCACGCTTCAGTTTTGAACGTTCGCGTGGACCGTGCGTGCTCGTCACCCTCGCGGGTAATGTGTGGTCCGTGATTGGACGGTGCCATCTGTACGCGGTCCCCGATCTAGGGATCTGGGGAGGACAGACCCTTTATAATGAGCCCCCACGGCTCATTCGGTGCTTTTTCGAGTGGAGAACTCGCCATGTACGAAGAACGCCACTATATATCTAAACTTTCTTATTGACCTCTCTCTAATGTAAATAAACGTCTGTTCTCTGTTTTCCCATATAAGCATTGCTTCTCGCTATAAGGGACGAGTCCGATGGGAGCCAGCTACCAACGACGAGACCCACAGGACCCAGACCACAACAGCGTGCTGTATTTCCTCCTCCGCGGCGTAGTCGAAACGAAGGAAACCCGCCACGCAGTGCGTCCAAGCTCCTTGCGTGGTATTCGAACACTCGGCGATGAGAGAGGGAGAGAGATGACACACGTTCAGAGTGCACAGTGCATCACGACTCGCTGCTCGGAAATTGACACTTTCAATGCACTGTATACACGTAGTACCACACTATTAATGACGTTATGCGATACGGTGACATGTATGTCTTGCTGTTGGCCGTATCTGCCTCGGAAGCTAGCGATAACCCGATTACACCGCTTAGGATTTCAGAAACGTTGCCATACGGTGATGGACATTAACCGAGGTGCTCCATCGGAGCATGGATGCTGTCGGATATTGCGGTCATATATCTTATCACATAGAAAAAATATGATGCGCATCAGAGTCAGTGGGCTCCATACTGCGAGACCGAAATTCTAGCTGAACAAAAGCAAACACTGTGGCGCCTACATGTATAGCTACCTTTTTTTTCTTTTTTTCCTCGTTCGAGCGAGGCTTTCCGTTGGCGTGGCAAGCTTGAGCCAGGAAGAAGAAATTCGAGCTTCGCCTAACCAGGAGCTTATTGAAATGGGTCTGGGTAAACAAATCCCGCACGACCATGTGCACTATTCTTAGACGTGTGCCAAGAGGCCATGTCCGAGTATACAGTTGCCGCAGGTACGAGGCTGCCTGCTTTCGCGACATTGTCTATACATAAATTCCAGGCCCGGCAGAGTCACGTAAACCTGAGCAGGAACTCTTTCACAGTTTAACCAAACAAATGGGACACAACATTTTTGCTTGGAAGCTTCGGAGAATGTTCGTAGAACGTCATCCACAAAATATATACGCAGGTTGCCCCATGTAGTTCAGTAACAGCCAATGGGAAGTTAGAACGAGTTCGTGAACCCGAAAGATTAGGCTCGCTCGTCTTCAGTATACACGTAGAAGCGACGGAAGAAAAGCGAAAAAAAAAAAACTTTTTTTTTTGATCGAGGAAAGGTTAAACTAATAACCATATCTGGGGTTTTACGTACCACATTCACAATATGACTATGATACACGCCGCAGTGACAGACTGCGTATTTTTTTTCGAGCAACCGGATGCTTTAAAGTCCAGCTAAATCTTAGGAAACGGGTGCTCTTCCGTTCCGGCCCCGAAGTGCAGCCGCCATCGTCCTGTATCGAGCCCACGTCCTGCAGCTTAGCAGTGCGTCACCTCACCTGCTAATCTACCACCGCCTGTGAGGGAAAAAGGGAAGAGGTTGCAGCGTTTAAACAATGCTAAAAAATAATATTTCAAGTATAGCAGCGAGTACGGCCACTCGAGACGTATAGTTATAGCGGGAAAGCGATCTGCTATAAGCACATCGTCGTAATAGACGATGCTTACGCGGTATCCACGCCATCATGCTTCAATCAAATCAGTTTTCCTGCTCCCATTCGTTTTACTTATTTCGCACCATTCATTGTTCCTTCTTTTATACCCGTATCCTCTTTCGAAGATAGAAATTATTGTGTTTACCTCAGTTAATGCAGCTACCGTGCCCCTGTAAGCGCCTTTGTTTCCACATTCATTTCTTTCTTTCTCTTTCTTTCTTTATTTTTCGATTACTTGCTCAGCAAGTATACAGCATTTCTCGATGGGTCCCTCCCGCAAGTTGTTCCGGAACACACTTTGATCATTTTCCTTTTTTTTTTTTGGCACACATCCACACCGCGATGGAATCGAGCTATATTCAAGAATGGGCTGACGCCAGTTAGAAAAAGAGAAAATGCAAACAGACCGATGAACACCTGCCATCCATCTAGAAAGCGAGAAAAAGTAGCCGTCAGATAGGCGGCATGTTTCAAGAATTTAGCAACAACGCTATATACACTTGCAGCAATTTAGCGCGGTAAGTACGTCAAACTTGTTTGATACACTGCATGCCTGAAAGGTTCAGTTTACACGGAGTCAAGTATCAAAAAGGTACCGCACAAAAGGTGTATACTTGAGCTGAGAGCAGTGGAGCAAGACAGGTATAGTGTAAAGAACATTGCCAAGCACGTTGCGGCCGCAAGAGACCCTGCTTCCGTGAAGCAGCCTCGCGAAAAAGAAATAAAAGGAGTTGGGAAGGCGCACTGCGATCACGGTCTCGAGCCGCCCGGCCAGTGCTCCGCAGAAATCGGACCTCCTCCGCGATTCGCCGCCTTTGCGGCCTGGCTTCTGCGCACTGCAAGCCACGGACGGATGCCGCGCGCAGAGTCACGAACTCGGCGCGATCAAAGCATATCCAGCGCATCTGTCTACTCAACGCCTCTGAAGTTGGGTGCAGCACACTGGGAAGTGCTTCCACTGATCTGCAACCCCGTCACATGTACCTTATACCACATCTGCATGTCGCCGTGCCATGTCGGCGAATAAGAGGCGAAGCAAAAATAAAAGTATGCCAGCCTGTACAGTGACTCGGCGCACCCATATATGTTAGTGTATAATAAGAATGTATGCAACTGTATAGTTTCTGAGCTGCTCGCGCACCCGGACGTCCCTTTATGACGCTCATAAACGTGCGTTGCCGTGAACCTCACATTCAAGGGAAAGCGCATATACGTGAAACACAAGGTAGTCACTGATGTGCTCCTTTTTGTGCTAGGGCACAATTAAATGTATTTATTACTCGACAGAGAGAGACATACTGTCATACGAGCACAGCTGTAGGGAATCGCTAAGTATGATTGTTCATTAACGCTAATTGCGTACGGAGCTATTAGGATGACTTCAGAGCATCGTTAGTCTCGCATGGCGTTAGCCATTCAAGTGCCATGTGACAGTTCTATTTCTTGCTTTTTCTTACTTATCAATTGAAGTAGCGAATGCAGATACGATTGCGTGACGATACTATTGCAATTCAATTGCGATTCGGCGCCAGGGCAAACTCTTTCTTGTTGCCTTGATAGCGTTCCAGCACTTGGTAGACGATGCAAATGCTCGGCCCTAGTAAAACGACATGAACCATGGTATTTAGCACGCTCGATAAAACGAGTGTCTGCGACATTAAAAACTACAAAACAAAAGCGGGTTTCTTCACTTTCTGCACAAACGAGTTCAACCATGCGTGTCACTTGGTTATTTATGTGCCACCTGTTCAACGAGTCGCGCAACTGAATTTCAGCGCACTCCTTGAAAAACTGAGTGCGGCACAACAGATCGTCTATCATAATACTCTAATTCCGTACAATTATGACAGACGCCGTAGTAGAGGGCTCCGAAAATTTCGACCGCCTGGGGTTCTTTCATGTGGACTTAAATCTAAGCACACAGACTTCCAGCATTTCCGACTTCAAATGCGGCCGCCACGACAGGGATTCAATCCCGCGACGTGTGCAGCAGCCGAGGGCCTTAACCACTAGACTTCCATGCATGCGTCCATCATAATAAAGACATAGTTCATTTAGCGTAGAAGATAGTATAACACTCATAGGCACACCCGAATGCAGCACGGCGCAGGCTTTCAATTGGGGTTCACTATAGTACTGCACGAAACTGGAAAGCTGATACGAGCTCTTAGTTGGACGATGTGCATGGTATGCGTGTCTATATACACAATTGGCCGTGCGCTGAAAGTCATATAGATGCCAGCAACCACCTCTCCGGCCCTTGTCAATATGAAGTCGCCGTTCCCCATGCATATGATGATGCTGCTACCGCTGACCACGTCATCCATCCACTGCACGCTGTTACATATATTTCGCGAGAAGCCCAGTATCGTGCCTGGCACGCTCGCGATTGCGTGACCCCGTTTCCTGTGTCCTCAGAACAGCAACGGCCACCTGGACGAGTGTGTCCTGGGTGCTCGATTCTGGGTGATATGAATGTAGCGCATTGCAGGCGTAAACTGGAAGATACAACCTGCGTGGACAGATAGTTATCTTAGTTATGATGGGTGCTGACTTTAAAAAAAAATCGTTCCAAGCTTCGAGCTACGTTAGCTTCGTTACAGCACACACGTCGCGTCTCAACGCGCTGTGCGCATGCATGCATGTTCTACTGCACATATATCTCCTTCTGGACCAACTATGTGAATAATAAGTTGCGAGCTTGCTCACACAATAGACGTCAGACTCTGCCCAGGCAGCGCTGCGAAAAACGCCGCCACCAGCGCCCCCCTCGCTGCACCAGCCATTAACGGGTAGTGCTTTCGTTGGTCTTCAGAAACGCTTTACTTGATTGATTGATATGTGGGGTTTAACGTCCCAAAACCACTCTATGATTATGAAAGACGCCGTAGTGGAGGGCTCCGGAAATTTAGACCACCTGGGGTTCTTTAACGTGCACCCAAATCTGAGCACACGGGCCTACAACATAGAAACGCTTTACTTAAAAGCAAGGACCTGGCAAGCTTCTTTCTTCAATGCAACATCGCTTCAGAAAACTAGGAAACTCATTAAAACGAAATTCGGGAAACTCATCAAAACGATGTTACAGTTATTTCGGCGTCCTGCATCTCGCAATTTAAGTGCAAGGAAGCATCGCATGGCATCGAGTTCGAGGCAAGCACTCCGACGTGCGTTCCGTAACGCCTAAATGCGTTAAAATTGGGCATCATGCATCACTTTGGCATCATCCCAAAGCGATGAAGTACATAAACGAGCATGCCCCGCCGTGGTGTTCTAGTGGCTAAGGTATCTAGGCTGCTGACCCGCAGGTCGCGGGATCGAATCTCGGCTGCGGCGGCTGCATTTTTGATGGAGGTGAAAATGCTGTAGGCCCGTGTGCGCAGATTTGGGTGCACGTTAAAGAACCCCGCGTGGTCGAAATTTCCGGAACCCTCCACTACGGCGTCTGCGTCCTCATATTCATATGGCGGTTTTGAGACGTTTAACCCCACTTATCAATCATTACATAAACGAGCATTGTAATATAAGATCAGGGGCACAAAGCTCGCTTTATCCGGTACGAATGGCCCCGGCAATTTTCGCTTTTTGTCATCGATCCCTCGCTTCCTCTACTTTGCACTGTTTTATTACGCATGCTAGAATGTTCTGCTAATGGTTGACTTCCGTTTGTAGTGGCCACCAGCACCTTCACTGGGGAGACCGGCGCTGCGATCGTTTTGACGTCACAAATAAGATGTCCCTGTTCACCTTGCTGTAAAAGGCGACGTTCTGCTGTGTACGTGGTGCGCAGCACTCAATTCTCGAAGCTCGATTTGGACAGCTGGAGATAGTATCGCTGTATAAACAGTGCTAGGTGCTAATATTATTATGTTATCTGGGAAGTTACGTACCAAAACTATATATGATTGAGGGACGCGCTGTGGGCTCCTCAAATTTTGGCTATCTGATTTTTTAACGTGCGCTGGCATAGCACAGTACATGGACCTTCAAGAATTTCGGCTTTATCTAAATGCGACCGCCGTGACTAGGATCGAACTAGCCAACTTCGGTCAGCAGCCGAGTACATTAACAACTACACCACTGCGGCGGACTGCAAGAAGCTTCATCTTGTTCGTGTATTGTTCAGTGTATGAGTGCCAGACGTATGCGACAGGTCTTATGTACTTTTTCATCATTGCCCCATATGTGAAGAAATGAGCCACGTGTACTTGGCTGAGAACTTTCCCGAAGCATGTATTTATAACGTATTAGCAGCTTAACTTTCGCGACATCAATTGCGTCGTCCTTTATGGCATAGCTGCACCATTTTAAGGTATGCATGCAAGACGAGGGTGCCACCGGGCCACCGACTTGGTGTTTGCTCGCCCGAATTTTCAAGTCATACCCTTTCTTTAAGAAATCAGCTTCAATATAAGGGAAAGCATGCGCACTGCAATACAATAAAAATGCGTGGTGGCAAAAGCGCAGGAAATGAGGTGTTTCAGTGGACGATATATTCCGGCATCCTATGACTGGCGTCACAATGTAGTTGTCGCAGACAATAAAGTGTTGCGGATCGTGTGAGAGCAGTACTGTGTACTTGAGAGCAGTACTGCACTTAGTACCTTGCCTGTCCGTACGCGCGTGTGCAGCGGCGTTAGTCACTCGAGGTGATGGGGAACGCGGCCCTGTGACTCTTTAAGACCGAAACCACGCTAGCGGCCGTACTCCTGCCGGACACGCTTACACTATACAATGGCAACTTGTACGTGTGAAGGTGTGTTAAGTTTCAAGTGACTGTATTCTTGGCCGATGCATTCCATCTGAGCAAAATAAATTAATTAATGAAGTAAGACGAAAAGTTTGTTAAGGTTTTATGACACAGAAACAGCTGAGACTATGCTGCGCCTGCCACAAGGTGTTATATAACCAAAAGAATGTCAGTGCCGAGCCTATCAATGTAGGTTTTTAGCAAAGCGTTCTCGACGAAGCGATGATTTGTCGTAGCTCCCGTGCCGACTATAGTCAGGGCACTTGATCCATTTTCGCTTCAATCAATAATCACTAACATTATACATGTCACATTGCGAGGCGAAACAGATATATAAGGAAGTAAAAGCTCCCTTGGGGGGGATATAGATATAGTTGCTCATTGCTCTTGTACATTTTGTTCTTTAGTATATTCGAAAAATTTATTCTTGTAGAGCTACTCATCTAAGAACTATTTCACACGATTTTCGTAAATGCAATGCACACTTTCTGTCTTTTTGATAATACGCCCTCCGAAAATGACATCAGTTCAACCATGGATAAAAAATTCAGATCTTGACTACACCAAACATCTTGTGCGAGCGAGACTTCAAGCAACGGGAAAATTGATGCGAAGAAAAAACTAGCGGTGCTGTGGGAGAGCCAGAGGTCAAAGGGCCACTGGGCCACTGCGTACAACACTTTGAAAAGCTAACTGTTCGAAGCGAAGTTTGTTCTAGCAGCAATAAATAGGGGCAGCCTGGGCACCACTGAGCGTTAACTGCAATATCGTGTCGGTTTATTGTCCACGAAAAGTTTATTCCGTGCGCCCATATAGCTGCTTCTAACGGAAGCGACGCTGTCGTTTCTTTGTAGTATGTCTACGAGGTCTCTGTACAGTGTGCCTCGCTTTCATCCAAACGTTTCCGTTTCCATGGTTGCTGCAGAGATGGCGAAAAGACGGCGCTGCACTTTCAAGCTGCCTTTGTTCCACGCGTGGGCGACACTGGTGCACCGCCAATGGAAACCGTGGGCGGCGTTGGCCGTGGTGACCTCGCGCAACCTCACACGAACCAGAGAGGCGGTGAGGAAGATGCGGCGAGTGCCACCGAAAACGAGTTTCGACTGCGGGGCCCTACGCGCTCGCTGTTGGGTTCATCTCTGTGGTGGGAGGCTTGCGCTTCATACGCAACATATAGCCCCGCCACGGTTGTCACCAAATAGCCCTGGATACTGCTACATACATAAAATTCGGTGCATGGCGCCTACCTACAATTGACGTTAACCGGACGTGACGGCTGTATCATAGGAGTACATATGTAGTGTTAATACAATTGGATAGCCAGCACTGCAACCACAACTGACGTTTCACGAGTATTAGGCTCTCTTTAAAAAGTAGTTCCAAGACCTGGTCAGGGGTAGAATACTTGATCGCCTCACAGAATGCTTGGGTTCGATTCCTGTTGGGACCCTCACATTTATCTTTTCTATCAGTCAGGTCAACGCTGTCAATGTCAGGTTTTTCTTTCTTATCACTCACACGTTTTAAATTGACCATGTGTGTTCTCGTTATCCCTGGGTGGACACCAAGTGTCAATCGCCCGTGCCACATGCCCATCCGCCGGTATGTATCACTGTTTAATGGGAAGTGTTTGACGATGTGCTCGACGGGATTGTGACATTATTCATGTCTTGACCAGCGCGTCACAGTCATATTACCCTCCCATAAACCATATTACCCTCCCATACTAATTTTGGTTTAGGAAGTTAAGGAGATGATCACGAGAGCACCCAGGCGTAAGCCGCTAAATTAGATAGATAGATAGATAGATAGATAGATAGATAGATAGATAGATAGATAGATAGATAGATAGATAGATAGATAGATAGATAGATAGATAGATAGATAGATAGATAGATAGATAGATAGATAGATAGATAGATAGATAGATAGATAGATAGATAGATAGATAGATAGATAGATAGATAGATAGATAGATAGATAGATAGATAGATAGATAGATAGATAGATAGATAGATAGATAGATAGATAGGATAGATAGATAGATAGATAGATAGATAGATAGATAGATAGATAGATAGAATAGATAGATAGATAGATAGATAGATAGATAGATAGATAGATAGATAGATAGATAGATAGATAGATGTCGAAGTGCTTGCAGTACGCAAAGAAATTCTTCGCATTTAGATGACGTACGTGTATAAACCAATCATGCAATCAGATACGTCCGAATAATTATTAAGCTACATGTATTACACTGCGCGTATACACGTGCATCAGTGTCTTGTCGCGAATTCCACGCTCGTGCCACGATTATCTTTCTGATGCAGCTCTAACAGAGCAGAATTTCATGAATCGTAGGCCACCCCAGCATTTCATTGCAATTGTGCAAGTTATTCGCTCTGCCATCGCATACAGACCAAGTGGCCAAACGAATGAGGTCGCATTTGCTTGAGCTACGGTCGCCAGAGATTACGGGAGCTCTCGATAATTGCATACGGCTCAGCTCACCGCATTCTGGACCTCGAAGTCACTGCCAAATGTTCACGAACGTCTCGGTTCCACTCCTATCGGCCCTGTTAAAAGAGCGCAAGAGTGAAGCGACAGTTGACGTGAACGCCATCTGCGTTTTCCCCATAGAATGTTTGCAACATTGAGGCGCTCTCGTCTCGTATCTCCGAACACGAGTGATTTATAAGTGTTCGCCACATCCAATCTTTCCGTGGCTGAAAGCCTGCGTTGCCCCATCGGGAACTTGCTCACTTCTTCGTAGCTGCGCAGAGGAAGGGATCTTCAGCAGCCATGGCGTGCATTTCCCACTCGCTCGTTCCGTTGTAGTCTGTACAGCACGCGATTTCAAAAGCAACGGTCCGGAGATCCAGAGTTCCTCGCGGCGCCACGTACGCGCGTCGCGATCAAGGTTGCTGCCACCCCCAAGAAAGGCTCAGACTTTCATAACAAACGCGACGGAGCTTCTGCCGGCAAGCACCGCTGACGCACTGTCGCGGGGAACCGGTTCAACTCGGAAAGGGGCGATGATGCTCCGCCGGGATGGGCTGTGCAGTTGGCCGCTCTTTTTTTTTTTTCCCTCCCAGCTGGAAAAGCGATGAGGCTGCTGCGATCAGTATAACATCGCTGCACTGTACGTTTATAAGTGGGTATTATTACCTACATAGGATGCCGAGCGACTAGCCGGCGGCAGGCCGAAACACTGCCCAAATGAAGCTGACTTCATTCCTAAGATGGCGTACGCTGCGAAACCTGTGCGCCAGAGTAGTTTTCGCAGGGTGGTTCGTGTTTTTCTACGTCGCCAAGGGGACGCCGGAGTAAGCACCGGCAAATTGCAGTGCCTATAATACGGGAGCCACCCCAAAAGCTTGACGAGCACCAACGAAAAATAAAAAAAAACAATTATGAGCATATTCTCGTCTTCAATTCTTGCTGTTTTTGTTTGTTTGCTTTTCGATTGAAGTCACAAGTCACTTCGTCAAGAATAGTTCCGGTCTGAGGTAATAGAGCACCCGCATATCATTCGTGCTCGGTGCACTCGGTTTCGATATCAGGGCCTAAAATCGATGATGAATATCTCAAGGTATTTCTAAGAAATAAGAGTCGCATTCTGACACCCTGCAAGGCTTCCATGTTATCAACTCACCTCAAGATGGTAATTAGCATTTAATTAGCAATTACGTCCTTATTAGTCAATTC
The DNA here is from genome assembly GCA_013436015.1 of Rhipicephalus annulatus. Classification (NCBI taxonomy): domain Eukaryota; kingdom Metazoa; phylum Arthropoda; class Arachnida; order Ixodida; family Ixodidae; genus Rhipicephalus; species Rhipicephalus annulatus. The sequence goes on from WOVY01010489.1 coordinate 221,178, forward strand.
AATGTAACTTTAGCTAGAGGGAAGAGTCTGTGTATGGTGTGTGCGTGCGCTTAGAGAGTGAGAGAGAGGAGATGTTTTTCACAACAAAGCGGTAACCACTAGTTTGTTCTACTTGATGTTTTTAGAGAGGGGGAGAAATGTGGAACGGTAAATTTTGCTATGTTACATCCCAAAACAGCGGTGTGATTATGGGGAACGTCGTAGTGAGGTAACTCTAAGCACACGGGTGTCCCCGATGAAATGCGGCCACCATGGCCGGGAATCGAACCCACGTCTCAAGTTTAGAATCGCAACACCTAAGCCGCTAAGGTTTGCTGCCAGTGTGTTCAAGGAAACAGGGATTGGTTGGACTTCCCCAGTCATTCATTCGGACCACCAGTATCCACGGAAAGCTTGCGAGACAAACATCGCTTCAGGCGCCTTCACATTCACGGGTTTAACTCATGCAGCGGAATGATAATTGAAATCACCACCATCATCATCAGCCTGACTACGCCCACTGCAGGGCAAAGGCCTCTCCCGTGATCCGCCAATCAACCCGGTCTTGTGCTTTTTGCTGCCACGTTATACCTGCGAACTTTTTAATCACATCGACCCATCTAACTTTCTGTCTCCCCTTCGTGCGTTTGCTTCGTGCGTTTGCCAGGAATGCTTTGCTTTTTCATGAAGGGATGGGCGTTTAACAGGCTTAACTCATACGGAATTTCCCAGTTCGTTTCAATCTTTACCTCGTGCGAGGTGATGATTTCAAAACCGCGCTTTCAACGCCACCACAGCTTGAGTGCGCGTGATCTTCGGCGCTGCCCTGCAGTGGTACACTATATAACTTCTGATTATTATAGGTTGGCGCGTTGAAATGGCGCTGTGGTCACAATTAATGACGTTAGCATTCGTTATACGCTACGTTAGAGGGTTCTTGATACAATTTCAGAATTACCCGGCACAAAGCTACAAGTTGCAGTAAAAAGGTCACTAACGAAAAATTTAGATGCCGGGTGCCCTTTAAGCTCTAATCATTCAATGCTAAACGCCGGCTTCGGGTCGTGATTAGTGGTGTAGCCAGGAGGTGGCTATTTGGGCTCGTGTCCCATCCCTTCTCGATTTTTTTTTCGCCATGCATACATAGCGCAATATGAACATTTGCCTGGCCGATGTCTGACCCCCCCTTTGGATCAAGGAGATGCCCCCTTTGCCCCTGAAAAAAAAAAACACTCCACATACATCCCTGGTCGCGCCGAGTCATGCATAAGATAGAACGCCCACGTGGTATACTCATCAAACAAACTTAATTTTTTTCTCCTTCGGCCAAAATAAAATATTGCTGAAAATATTCTGGCTTTATCGTAGATTCCTCTACGATAAATAGTTGTCATGCAAGATATCACGGTCTAATGTACGCCCTTAGCCTAACGGAAGAATTCGCCAGATTAAAAAAAAATGATTGCTTGAAATTCTGTCACATTTTCACTATACCAGCTCGTTCACCCGAGCCCATTCTCGCGAACAATTTTTTGCGCATGAACGACTCACCGAATGCCGGTCACATAAATATTCACACAGGCCTGTGTGCACCCTACAAAAACTAAAACAAAAAAAACTAATCATAATATTTAGTTGTCAAAACGCGGTTGCTTTTTACCTTTGCTTTTTATATGCCTCATTCGCTCGCATGAACAGTGCTACAGCGATATGGACACATCTTGTGAGTCGGGGCTAAGATTCGTGAGAACGGGCAGCGGCCGAAAACAAAAGCGCCGGGCTGCATGTCAGGAATACAGTATCGCGGCAAATTGGAATCATTGCGGCTTCCTGCGAGCCAAGCTTTTTTTCCTCGGCGTGTACACACCGCACATACATATACTCACAACGAGACCAAAGAACGGGCTTTAAGCGAAGGATGCTGCAAGCAAATGAACGCATGCGCCGCGCAATCAGCCAAGCTGTCTCCTCCCACAACAAAAGTGGTTCACGCCTGCACACGATACAACGCGGGAGATGGTGCGGATTATACACGGCGCAACCAGCGAATGCGAGTACGGCGCAAGCGGCGCGGTCTGCAGAAAGCGTCTCAAACGAGAGCAGGAAAAACGAATCGGACGGTGCGAGGAGCCGGAGAAGAAGCGGCGGCGGCGTTATTTTCTCCATGGAACGAGGTGTTCGGGAGGCTTTCTCCTTTACGCCGAATGTGCACCGACTCCCCTCCTCGCCATCTTTCTTCTCTTTTCCCACGGACCACGCTCGACCCAAGCACGTAATTCGTTCGGGCAGCCACGAGTTGTTTTTTTTTTCCCCTCCTGCCTCTTCAAACGCCGGGCGCTCTCGAATCAAGCGAGGACCGCAAAAAGAAATGAAAAATAACTAGCATTCCACGCACGCTCGAGTGAGTGGCATTCTTGTGCGTACAAGCTTTCCTAAAAGCGTGATTTATTTATTAAGCGAGTACGTGCAGTCGCGCTCAATATGACTGGCAAGCGCGTGGTCTCACGAGCTCCAAGATCGACTTTGGCTTCCACAAGCCCTTGATTCCACAAATAAAAGCTGTACGACGATCCTAATGAGGAAACATCACTTAGCCACGGAAACGAAGGCACGTTCAAGCCAGTGCGCAATCTTTGAGCACGTCAGGTCACACGCTCCCATGCTGCAGGTCATAGGCACTTACGAACTATATAAAATTCAAGTGAGATGTCCAGGCTCACTCAGTTCAGTTCGAAGATTGAGCCATATCGCAACTTTCGCAGTCCCTGTTACATTATGCGCTTCTTCACGAACCCGCGTGGTGAAACAGTCCCGGGCTGGTATTCATAAGAGGGTGACGCACTTCTTACACAAACATAGAGCGGTGCGTGAGAACCGGGGCCGACGATTGCGAACAGCGGAGAAAAATGTGCAGCGAATGTTTCCGGTCCGACAGACAAAAAAAAAATTCAACAAGTATGCGAACTGCTTTGGTATGGTGCTACCCATAAGCGTCTATAGGTTTGCAGTCGACCAAAAACGACTGTGCCAGCTTTCCGAGCAAAAGTTCGCGTCATCTCATTCTATCGGTGGGTGAAATCTCGTTCTCAAGCTGAAGAGGGCAAGAAGTCCAGCATTGCGCTCCACTGCTCCATCACAAGCCGGGGCGCATGAATACACGTGGCCTTTGACAACAAATAGCCACCACTTTGATTTTACCAACCACCCAGGAGCCCCGGCGACGGAGTTTGCAGTGAAGATATTAACCCCTTGCATGATTACATCGTGATTACACAAAAAATACATTGAAAACACAAAAAAACTGGCCGAGGTGTATTTATCTAGCACGTACTAAAACAAGGCTGGCACGGCAAAGGTCCTTAAGCGATAGCCAAGGACAACTGCAATTATTTTTACGTGTGAAACATGGAAAAGGTATAAAGGTCGCAGAGCCGGCAACCTCACGATCTTAAATACTGGTTAGCGCGGATTCGGCTAAGAACAGAAAAAGCACGCCGACGCGCAAGACAAGCTGAGCGTCAGTGTCATTTCTTTGCCCTGTGGGGAATCCGCACTGTCGAATACTTAATATAAACCGAGACGTCCAGCAACGAATTAGGTTAGGCTATGTCACATAACATTAGCTAGAAACGACATTGAATGTGCAAAACACCGTTAAATGCTTACGACGCAATAGTAAAACAATTTATTGCAATAGTTCGTAAACTTAGACCAAAAGATGTTCTTATATTTTTACAGTTTAGCGCAGAAAGCAGTTGTGTGTAGGGACAAGAAGATACGAGCACTGATGTATGTTCCCTCCGTAAAGTAAGAAAGAAAGAAAGAAACATTGATTGATTGATTGATTGATTGATTGATTGATTGATTGATTGATTGATTGATTGATTGATATGTGGGGTTTAACGTCCCAAAACCACCATATGATTATGAGAGATGCCATGGCAGAGGGCTCTGGAAATTTTGACCACCTGGGGTTCTTAGAAAGAAAGAAAGAAAGAAAGAAACTGAACGCAAAAGAACGATATAGCCCACCAAGGCTGAGGAAGCTAACTACTCGTAGGTGTCTGGGGTCTTGGTGTACTTAATGCGGCCACGCAACGTATATACGACAGAGAACACTTTTCGGCATATATTTCGTCAAGCCACTTCTCACGTCTCTGCATGCGCATCGTGACACGTAACAAGAATAATTCGCAAGGAGCAGTTATTTACACCTTTAGAGAAAAAAAAAGTCTACTCTGCCGATGTATGTTGTCCACTTTTTTAAACGGCTAGCTTAATCAAGATAGGTCGCGTATAAATTGGATGCGGTACCTTTACAGAATTATCCAGCTCGGTGTATCGGTACACTTCCTTGAGTATACAGCGGAGCGTGGCTAGCATAAGTAAGTGTTCGACGAGGCTCTTTCGCAAAGCGCAGGCGGAACTCGACAGCCGCGTCAGCGCTGTTAAATTCTGGCGAAATCCAGCGCTGTTCCGAAAACTGCTGCGTGCGCTGTGGAAAAATGCAATATACAGAAAGAGGATGACTCGCCACATGTACACACGTGGGCTGAACTACATGGTTTTCCTCGTTTTTTTTAACCTACTGAACCCCTATAGACTGAATTCCTAGTACAACCGCATAGGAATAGATGCAACTGTGAGGTCTGTGACCTGGGTCACATGACTGCCCCAGTGTGCGGCCACTCATACTCCGCGGCAAAGAAAAAAAATCTAACTCAAGGTGACGTCACTGTAATCTGCATGCGTGGTTGTATATGAATTTCATTTTTAAAAATCCGTATTCGCGGCGTTTTGATGAGCACTAAGGCAGGAAACAATGTATGGGAGAGTGCCTCGTCGAAAAAAAAAATATCGAGAAAAATGTCCCCCGCATGTTCCGACGGGGAGAACTCGAGTAAATGCGTCGCAGAGTGGTGGGGGTACCACGTGAATGTTGCGTAAATGTGTTATTTGGGAATGGTTAATTGTTATTTCGTCTTTATTATCCTTATTTGTTGAATGAAGCAGACGCGTTGCCTACAACAGGTGTCGGGACGCTTATGTGCGATCCAGTGCCTCCCGGTGAACGGTTGTGCAACTCGAGCAGTCGGTTTTTACTACCAGACGCTGCCTGCGTCGGCCTTGTGAGGCGAGAGGGGGAGGGAGAGAAGAGCAAACAGTTGGCACGAGGCGCAGGCATGCGGCACGATGCGGGAGGCGCGAGGATGCGCAGTGGGGGTGCGGACATCGCCGCCTATGCACGACGCGCGACGTCGTGCGACTAAAGGCCTGACCCCACGTGCCAGTCGCAGCGCGTCAGCGCGTGGCTTTTTTGACGCGTCCCCTCACCTTCTCCTAATAGAGAGAGAGAGAGGGCGTGCAGCATTCCACAGCCATGCGCCCTTTCTCTCCTTGGAGAGAGGGCGCGGCGCCGCGACATGAAAGCCTGACGCGCTGCGACGAGTGTGTGTGATCAGGGCATTAAATAAAAAAAGAAATTCAGGGGCTATGGCAAAGCAACACGAGTTTGTACGCGTTTAGGCAAGGAAATAACTTATTGGGGCACTAACCAATCGTTTGTTAACCAGCCCGATCTAGTCAGAGATATTCCCGCTTCTGAATCGACTGTCATCCGATCCAATCCGCGGAGAAGTACGCATACACCGTATACGTGGGGCGGCGCCGTTCGCATGACAAATAGCGCACGCTTCACGAATTGGCCGCCCATTCTAAATATAAGCGCCCCAAGGACGCGCCATTGTAACCCCTTCTGTATACGTAGTCCCGCTATCGCCGCGAAGGAAGCTTGGCTGCAGAATAAATGCGCGCGCAGCTATGACTAGCTCAGCAAAACTCGACTCGCTCGTTGTGTGCAGTGGCTGAGATGCTCGCGCAAAGAGGCCGCACCGACTACGTATGTCTATTCACGTCCGGTGTTTTTGTATACGGGCCATAGGTGTTCAGGCATTTGTATATGGGAGAATATATCTATTGTTTCTTTTTATAAAAGAGAACCAGGCGAATGCGCATACACCACCGTATAGTACTATGCACCCCCCCCCCCCCACCGACAAATTACTCCGCCGAGCCCTCCAATATCATCATGTACAGTGAAGCGGAAAACAGGGGGGGGGGGGGGGCGGAGAGAGCGTCGCAAAAAAAATCAACATTATTTACAGCAGTGAAAGAAAAAAACAATCTACCAAGGTACGCTAATGAAAAACAGTGAATCATGCAATATTAGCGTATTATTCTTGAAGAACTATGTACTGCTGTTGATTTCACCGTTTGATTATGAGAACAGAAAACAAAAGTTTGTTTAACTTTGCGCCGAAACTCTCAAGCTGGCATTTGTCACGGTCTCATCATAAATTACGCGAAAGTAAGTGTGTGTGTGTGTGTGTGTGTGTGTGTGTGTGTGTGTGTGTGTGTGTGTGTGTGTGTGTGTGTGTGTGTGTGTGTGTGTGTGTGTTAAGGTCGTTTACACGGCAGCAAAGGTTCTTGAACAGTCAGTGTGCGACAAGTTTTAGAACACGATGCATAATTTGGGTGTACGTTAAAGAACCCCAGGTGGTCTAAATTTCCGGAGCCCTTCACTACGGCGTCTCTCATAATTTTATAATCATATGGTGATTTTGGGACGTTAAACCCCACATATCAAATCATCAAGCATGCACACAATTTTTACCGATAAAAACTGAACTAGTTCCAAACACACATAGACTAAGCTCATGACATCACGGGGATGGATAGAAGGGATAGTCACAAACAATTGTTACTGTAAATGTATGCATGAGATGCACCTGTAGCGAGGATATTGTACACAGGTTATCGATGGTTGATATCCATTTGTAAATAGCACTTACAAAAAAAAAAATACGTTGACTGTTGTCCAGACTTCGCGAAGGTACAAAATTCTTCCGTATAGGGGCGTGCAGCTTCCATTGTGCTCGTCTGGCGTTCTCGTGGTGTTGGCCGTCATCGTCTCACATTTTGTGAACGCTGACCCTGGATCTTATGATCATATAAATATGACTCGGTGCCCAATGTGGGGAAATCATTATGTGCAACAAAGCAACGATAGCAGAGAGTTGTACAAGCGTTGCTGTTCTTAAAGCGGGGATCAAAAAGCCGCATTTGCAGGGAAGAACTCAAATGCTAATTTGTGACGACCTGTCCTCCAAATGCCACCTCCAGAACCAGTAATATAATAATAATAATAATAATAATAATAATAATAATAATAATAATAATAATAATTAGTAGTAGTAGTAGCAGTAGTAGTAGTAGTAGTAGCCCCACAGCGGTGGTGTAGTGGCTAAGGTACTCGGCTACTGACCCGCAGGTCGCGGGATCGAATCCAGGCTAATGCGGCTGCATTTCCGATGGAGGCGAAAATGATGTAGACCCATATGCTCAGATTTGTGTGCACGTTAAAGAACCCCAGGTGGTCGAAATTTTCGGAGCCCTCCACTACGGCGCCTCTCATAATCATATGGTGGTTTTAAGACGTTAAACCCCACATATCATTATCATTAGGAGTAGTCCTTATCGTCTCTTCTACCTTCGACGCTTCTTATTTATGGTCTGACCTTCAAATGCTGGCTCCGCAATACCGATTTGAGGGTGCAAGCGTGGAAGTGGCGAGGCTGATATCCTGTAATTTTCCATTACCTCTCATAGATCTTGCAGTGAGACACAACTTCGTCTGCATCTGCGCGCGGCTCGATGTGTCTGGCTTGCAACATTGCCCCTTAAGGCGTGCTCATATGCCTATTCACATTTCACCAGGAATGGAAGGACATGCCGCGAGGTCAATCGTGATGCTCGCGCGCTATAACTTGGCGCGGTGTGCCACGATCTAAGCTTCTTTCCAGCTGCAATAACCCGATCCCCACATACATTCGCTTTTTTTTTTCATGCCAGGCGTTAATTGTTCAAGCACCGCGAGTCGTGACGCAGCGAAGCATGCACGATATTACGTCTTCTCGTAGACCCGTTGGAAAAACACACGGCGTCAGACTCAGAACATACACATAGTATGTACTTTTGTGTGCGTGAGCGCCGGGCATTCACGGACCATGTACTGAATAGCGCTGAATTACGATCGCACTTGCATCATCTGTCTGCATGCCGAAGCGTTTAAACCTTGTTCCCGCCTACGGCTATACTATTACGGGTATGCCTAAAGCTGCATTCACCGTCAACATGACCACCGTTATTATCAGCAGCATTTACAGCGTATGGCTCTTCAACATAAACATGAAACGTAAAAGGCGCTAATTATAATCCTATAGAAATAGAACGTCAAAACATTCCACCCACCAAAACACTGCGGAAGGTAGATTCCTTTACGGCATGGCTAGATGCGTCACGCTTTTTAGCGTATAACTATGCTAAACCTTTTTTGCATTAACGTAACCACGACAAAATTACATACGGCCACCAAAGAGTGAACACGCGTACTATAAACAACATCGCAAGACGATACTGCACGACCAACTTACAGATCGAACGAACACGCTTTATAAATACATGCGAAGCGAGGCTTTAGTGTATGGCGGTTAATTCTCGACCAATACTTGCGAAACCAAGAGGGCCGTATGATGTAGTGCTGTATTAAAGCAGCAGTATATGTAGTGGTATACGTTCAAACGAGTGGGAACACATGCCGCCAGCATTGTTACGTTAACTGTCTCGCGTTGGAGCGGACATCCTCCACATAAAAAAAACAGAGTTTAGCGTGCTCACTATGAAAGCTTCCTTACTGGCTTAGCTTGGTGGTCTAGTGCTAATAGTGCTCCTCTGCTGACGAGCATGTCACGGGATCGAATCCCAGGCGAGGCGGCTGCATTTAAATACAGGTGAAATGCTGTAGGCCCGTGTAGATTTAGGTGCACGTTAGAGAACACTATAGATGGTCACCATTTATGGAGCTCTCCACCAATACATGCGCGCACAGTCGTTTGACCTATACGCGTACAACAGGCGTAATAAGAATGAGAGATTTTCCTTTTTTTTCCTCTTCACCTTCCTGTAATAATAAACAATGACTGGGCATCCTTATCACACGCAGGAAGTATCCATATCACACAGAGAGTATCCATATCCCGCAGGGACATGTCCGTCAGACACAGGGAGAAGCGTGCAGGTATACGATGTCCTGCTGTAGGCAGAAAATGCTGCTTGCTCAATTAAAGAGTGATATATATTAGAACACGGTAACAATATTCGCGCCAGGTGCGCTGTAGAAATTGTACTGCTGTGGTATCACGGTTTTCTTTTAAGGAAAAAAACCTTAGATTCCTGTTCAAGCACTAAAATTGACTGGCGTCGACGTTGCAACATAAGCCATGAAAAAAAAAATCACTATCTCGTGATGACATCACCATATGACGTCATCACGATGTCACAGATTACCAAACTTTAAGACGCACATAATGTGACGCCGCATGATGACGTCATCACATGACATTCCTTCGTCAGAGGTGAGCCGATCACGGTGGCAGAACAAACCAGATCAGGCGCAGAAAGATTGCAATGCCGACGATTCTGGAGAGAAAGAAAAGTTTATTATGAGAGAAAAGCTGAGGGTTCAGTCTGAATCAATTTTTAAACCTGCTACTCGGCGTTAGGTAAGGTAAAGAAAGTAGACATAAGGTGTTGATGATGATGAGGATGAAGGCGATTATGGATCGAAACCGTGAAAGCTCAAAAGCTATTTACAGTCTTTTTTTCGCGTTCTGTCTCTCGCAAAAACTTGTTCAGAGCTTCGAAAATATTGCGCCTTTAAACCGTCTTGGGCGAACGCACAAGGGAGGCCTGCGAGATTTTCGTTTTTGATAGACCACTTTTCTTTTAATCTCTTTTTTTTTCAAAACTTCACCATTTCAGTTCTACAGAAAATGTTCGGTGCACTAAATACCCACGGGTATGCCAAATGCAGCAACACGAGGCCAATTTGAGTTTATATGCTTTCTCGAAATACACAAAATCGTGCGCGGTAACACGCACTGCAATTCGTGCCGCCCCCCTTGTGATTATGACACTGAACACACTTGAGGTGCTCAAGGAGGAGCTTCCGTACGCGATTAAAGGCAGCAACCAGCTTGCTCGGTGCATACGCGTCAAGGTGAGCGCGTTCTAAACGCGCCGACGGCGATTCAAGCCGTCAGCAAAACTCGGTGTTCTAGCGCTCGAGTCGTTGAGGGTTTACGACGAACTTTTAACTGCCGCAGGGCCGCATCCCGGCGGCCTCGAACGCTAACACAGTTTATGGGTCCATGTCGTGCTTGTGTAAAGTGCGCTAGTAGTACACATCTGGTGGAGTGCATGCCGACCTCGTGTTATATAGCGTGTGCGCGCGCCAGTTCCTCCACCTGCAGTAGTTGTTCGGTGCCCGTTTTAACTTGTTTCTCGCGAATGCGTACACCACGCTCGGCACATACGCAGAGTAAAGAAAAACCAGTTGAACTGGATCGCGCCGTAAGTACATGCGTCCTAATGCTGCGCAACAGCCGTGGCTTCTCTGCCTTGGACAAACTCACCCGGTCGCCCAGACCGAGTGCCGCAGCCTTGGTACCCGGTAGCAATCAAGGCCGGGCGGTCAGCGCTGATCGAATGATTAGATACAAAGCTGGCCCGCCGGCTCGTACCACTGAGGCCTCTAAGATAGACCGAGAGACGCTCGTCAGCCAATTTGACCAAACTCAATCAACTGATAGCAAAAAAAAAAGGCACCTCATCTTCCTGTCATTACCAGAAAGGGTCATTCCAAATGTTCCTCTTTCTTTTTACATCCACAGACGGATACAAATCAGTCATATATGGCAACAAATCCATCCGTCAAATTGACCCGCCTGATTGCAACCCTTCCAAATCTACACGTGGATTCCAGGGCTGGCAGCTCAGTCAGAGTGCTCATATATAAGGCACGCCATGTTGTGCTTTCAGCCCTCTGCCGCAGCGTGTGCAGTAGGAGAGGCCCGGGCATAAGGACCTTTCTACACCCCGTTTTCAACATATGTGTATTTATCAACGAGTTCCCCGGCAAACGCACCGGCGCCGTGCTGGTGAAACAACTTCCGCCGCCGTATAAACCGCGGGGTGTGGGTAACGTGGCACAAATTTTGCTCCTCGTATAATGTAGTCAGTCTGGCGGCGCCATTGAGAAGATCGGCCGGTTCAGCCAGCCGAGCATATTTCACCGAAGTCATGCATCGGTGAAAGAGGACGCCCCAATAAGAGCGAGGCTGACGACGACGTTCGGCATCACGTCACCGCACAGCTGGGCAGCGAAGAAAACCGGTCGGGAGTCAAGGGCGGGCTTGCGTGCGCCTCCTCGGGCACGTCTCGGTGTGCGATATGCACAGCACGCTCGGTGTGCGAAGACAGCTGCATCGTGGCTCCTCTAGCCGCTTAACACCGGACGCGAGAGGAAGGCGCACTGTCGTGAAACGTAGTAAGACCACCGCCCCTTAATAGAAGTAGATGCGCAGTCCTGAACTCTTGAAGTAAAAAAACAAAAACAAGAACTTCAGCCTTGCGCGGAACGCGCAGCACAGTCACAGAGAAAGCTTGAAGAGCGTCCTTTCAGAGCCTTTTCTAAACACTCCTTGGAAAGCTGCTACAGGCGCACTTCTCGGGTACCCATTACGCCATAAATAATCGCAATTTCTGTGTAGTAGGCCGGCATTCACTATGCTATCCTTCGTCATTCTTCAGAGAAGCGTGTTGTGCGCTACACACTTGCAAAGTTCGCGCAAATGTTTGATACAGTGGCTGACGACGATGAAGAATCATGCCTGAAGTGGGTATGCTCCACAGTTAATAGGTGATCAAGAATAAGCTTTTGCAATGCGTGGGAGCATTGGACGACTCACTCGCTACGAAACTCGCATTTTGTGACGTCTGGTTGTTCCTTTGATGTTCAAAACGCTTTAGTACTCATCGTATCGAGATTCTTTTCCCGACCTCAAGCCTTCTTAAGGCAAACTTGCAAACGAGCTTCTAGCACCGGCATGGCGCAGTGGTGAAATACTGGGCTGGAACGAAGGGGACTCGGGTTTGAACCCCACCGAGTCCATGAAAGTTTATAATTCCTGAATTTTTTTTCTTATTTTGTGCGATAGTGATTACGGACACCTGCGGTGAACAACCACGGCGCCGCACGTCACCCGTGTTGCGATCTCATAACAGCTTTCACTGTAAAAAAAAAAGAGAGCAGCTACGAAAGAAAGAGAGGGAAGAGAGAAAGCAATGCTTCTATAATGAAAACAAAAGAGGTTCATACATATGCTTCCTACTGCTTACAAACCCGCAAAAGAAACACTCAGATTTAAAGCAGCGCAAACGACAGAAGAACAAGAAAAGGAAGATAAGAGGACATGACGGTGGAGGAGCAGTTGACATTTATTGCAAACAGGAAGCAATACACATGTACATAGGAACAGTCTCTTACGTGCGCGTCCAATGCCAGCATGATGCGAAATATTGTTCGAGAAATGGATTTCACTATTTATTAGGCTGAGATCACCCTTTTTGAACAATATTGCGCACATTAGTGGCACTGTATGCACACGCAAGAGGTTGTTTTTAGGTATATTGCTTCTTGTTTGCAACAAACCTGTTATTTTTTTTATGCGTTTAGCGTCTTTGTGCTGCGGTCTCCTTTGCCTTGTGCATCTGTTTTTTGCTCTGCTTCAAATACGAACCTCGATCAACTCGCCCATTCTTACATCTTTTTGCAACGTTCAGAATAACGAATGACCCCATTCAAACGCGACAAAACGTACTTGAACTTATGTGTTATTGAGTAGATCTATAAATAGTGAAGTAATTACTTTCGAGCAAAGCGAGATATTCATTTTAAATGTTGCACGGAGTGTGTGTGTGGGGGGGGGGGGGGGATCGTCAAAAAGCAGCCGCTGGCGCTGAAAGAAAAAAAATATAACAGTAACACGAAAGCTGAGTAAAAAAAAAAAAACGGAGGTGGGGATACGCAAGTGTCACTAAAGGCTGACAAGAAAGTCTCCTAGATTATTTTTTACTTGTTCTATTGTTGCGCTTTGCAAATGAGTGCAGAAAGAAGGAAGTCGCTGGGCTTCACCGTGTCGGAGCAAAACGAATTGGGCAATGAGGAGGAAGCCAACAGGAGCCTAAGCAGCTGCTTCAGCCTTCTAAGTAATGCGGAGGAGAAAAGAGAAACGGCATCCGCAAGCGCCGTTCAAGGCTGCACCGAGGAAGTCGCCAGCGCTGCGTGCCTCGATAGTCGGGCGCTCTCTTTATCACTCCGAGGTAAAACGCGTTGCGGCGCCAAGTACCTGTCTGCGCATGCGCGGGCAAGACCGAAGCAGTGCGGCTCCTTTCTCTTCCATCGGCATATTTACAGCGTTTCGGTTTTACCGGTGTCCCTTTGTGCGCGTCTGATTTCCCGTATGCCTCCCTCCGTTCGAACCTCGGCGCTGTCGAACGACTCGGCTGAACATTTTTGTCTGCGGTTAGTATGCGGACGCTTCGGCACGTTTGTTTGTAGTTCGCGGTCATTCGCGGGTATACCTTCATCCTCTCTCGCTCTCCTTTTTCGCGTGCGTCTTTCGGCAAGAACAGGAAAAAAAAAAAAAACCTTCCGAGGAGGGCGATCGGAATCGCGCAAGCTCTCAGGGGACAGGGATTTTTACCGTAGCGTACGCTGAACATGTTGCGGGTGGGGTGATGGCATCAGTGCAGTGAAGCATCTATACCATATATTTTGTGAGAGCGGAGCTCTTAAGCTCTAGTTCGTGGGACATTCACGTCGATCCCATCGTCAGCGTAACCGAGAGAACAATTCGCACAGGAGAGAACGAATGACTGTGACAGCGAAGCGAGCGAGACGAGGACAGTGGAGGAACGTTCAACGGAAGTATACCAGGAGGAAAGTGGAGGAGGAAAGTGAATTTGCAGCACAGGAGGGTGTTCTCCGTCCCCCGATCACTGAGGCCTTCAGTACTGAGCAATGCGTCGGCCACATCCGCCGATAAAATACATATGGAAACAAAGCCCCGGCGTGGTCTTAAGACCAACGGCGCATGCGCAATTCGCCAGCGCCGCGCCGCCAGGACTTAAGAGTGCACACGTCCTAGTAGTCGAGATGTTCGGAAACCAAAATAAGTGAACAAAAAAACGGAGGATGCTTGAGGCCCGCATTAAATCGTGTAACGTGATTGCATAATCAGGCTCCGTTGACATCACCTCATCAATTGCTATCCTGTCTTTAGTTCTAGATGGGCACATAATTCATACCACAAGGAGTGGTCTTGCGCGTAATAGAAGATGCGTGCATACTGTGCGCGCAATACAATGATAACAATATGTGGGGTTTTGCGTCCCAAAATCGCTATATGATCATGAGAGACGTCATAGTGGTGAGACTCCAGACTTTAGACCACTCGGTGTTCTTTGACGTGCACTGACACTTCACAGATACACGGGCCTCTAGCCTTTCGCCTTCATCGAAATGCGGCCGCCACGACCGGGGTCGAACCCACGAGCTCCGGGTCACAAGCACTCCATAGTCACTGCAACGCCTCCTAGAAAAATTATGCCTGGAACGTGAGCCGCGAACGCGCCGCCCTACCCTCGGATTTTGCCCTCCCCCTCCGGTACGGAGGCGAACGCCTGTGACGGTCGCCCCCCTGCGAACCCAGAAATGCTCTCACAGTTGCCTCCGAGCAGCTGGGATGTCACGTGACAGAGCGGTACGGTAATGTCACGTGACAGAGCGGTAGGGAGGCGAGCGGTCCCACGCGGCGGACGGTTGCAACACGTAGGAGGCATGGCCTCCAAGATTTTGTGCTCGCAGCAAGCTCTCAATTGAAGAGGAAGCCACGTTCTAAGCATAGTTTTTCTAGGAGGTGTTGGTCACTGATCCATCCAGGCGGAGCGCGCAATACAATCAAACTATCCTAGAACGCCTACTGCAAGTACAGTTGTAAAGCTCCAACTTCGCCGTAATTCTTCCTTCTGCGAGTAATAGGTCGTGAAGTACCCACTATATGCGTCAGTATATACGGCAACACACGCACTCGCAAATTCTCGCAGCTGCACACTTTGTTGAGGTGCTTGCTGGGGATTACGATTAATTATTCCTGCACGTATTGTAATGGGTGAGCCTTTAACTCGCTCACATGTCGCGCAAGTCACATCTATAGTGACACCTGGTGCGATTTTACGCATCTGCCACACAATATTACATGCGTAGGGGAGACTGCATCGGAATGTAATTCGCGTGCATTTTTTCTTCTACATTTTAAAATGCAGATTCACGCATTGACACAGCTCTGTGGTATAACATCTGCTTGCCACGCAGGAGACCTACCGAATATGCATATATATATTATTAATCTATTCCCGCCTATCCCGAATTTCGGCTCATCCATGTACAACGCTGATTTTTGGCTCACAACCAATGACGCCAGCCCCGGAATTTCCGTGAAACGAGATATTAAACGCTACCGCGTTGACATCACTGCCTTAGGAGGATGTAGCTACCAAAAATATCTCCAGCCACGTTGCGTGAGTGTAGAAGGACCAAATAAAGTTATTATATTAATGTGGTCAAGCGAATATAACGCAGAACTTTTACAGGTATAGCATTCAGCAGATAGGGCCAACTTGAAAATAAGAAAACGTATACAGTGACGCGGGGCGTTGCATCCTTGTGGTATATGAAACAGAAATAGGATGGAATGGAGGGGGAGATGTTTTAAATTCATGGACATCGGTCTCAACGGCCACGAATTGAACCCTCGATTACTTTCGCCAGCAGCTTGATGTCTTGGGCATTGCGCGAATACGATAAATTGGCGTCTCCAGTGCCCATATGTGTTTTTCAAAAGCGACCTTATAATAAACGAATTTAGCAGGCTGAGCAGCCTATACACAGCATGAAAAACGTGCCGCATGCAGCGATGGACTTCAACTTGCATAGCGGAAGGCAAAACCGCGGGCCAGTTTTTCGCTAACTAGGAGCGAGCGAACTGCCACTTCGTTGTAGTCAGCTAACAAAATGGGCTTTATTTACAGCTTAACTGGATGCCGGTGTCACTAGATGCCAATGAAAGAGGGAACTCGAATATGGCGATGACCTGTGGTCGAGCGAAGGGTCAAGCAGGCATAATTCCGGTTGGTTTTGAGATAAGACGCCCGTCAAACTCTGAGCTCTCCTTTTATGAAGTCCCACTCCTCTTCGAGGCGTAACTATACGCCAGCGCCTTGCATATACTATAAAACTCCCCAGAAAATTATACACCGCTCTCCACGTCACCGCTCCGAAACGCCACGTGATCCATTTCGAGCGTTATAAACCTCTCCTGGAAAACTGTTTCTTCTTCTTTTTTCCCCTTTGGACATGACTCGGGAGTTATGCAGCTCTCTTATTGCGGCGTTGTTACAGGATTCTGAACCGTATATAATGCAGCCACTTGCCACGATGCTTTCGTCCACACGCATAAGCATTCAAAGAGAGAGAGAGAGAGAATGCGCGCGCAACCAACACCATCGCGAGGCGGGTAGTGCGCTCTTGAAATTTCCCTGATGAGCTCTCCTTTTCGCCACCTTATACCTGGAGTGCGCGAAGCACGCATTCGGGGCAACCCTCGTTGTTATAATGAGCGCAGAGAAACGACCATGGCACGCAACGGGACCACATGCAATGCCACTGACGACACGACGTCTTCGAGAATATAAAGAAGCGATAGAGAAGGAGGAGGAATATATAGATAGATAGATAAAATACACATATGTGGCAGGAGGTGCCGTCTCTCTCTCTCTCTCTCTTTCTCTCTCGCAACATTAAAACGAATGCGCAACCATTGTAAAGGCCGCAACGAAGGCTTCTTAAAACGCCACGACCGCTTTCATTTCTTTTTCTTTTTTCCCCTGGCCCATGTTGCGAGCAACAAGGGGCGGCGGTAATAAAGATTTGCCGGAATATAATGGCGGGGTGACCGAAGAGATGAAGAAGAGCACCGGAGAGTGTGGTCACATGCGCACGCACAAAAGAGAATAAAAAAGGCGGCGAGATACGACGAAGAAATGAAGAAAAGGACAGCTAGGAAAAGAGGACATCCGAGTAGCCGAGGTCCAGTTTAGGGGTTGCGTATATGGCCGGTGCGAGAAGGGGCTCGCCTTGACTGCCGCGCGCACGGAAAAGACAAACGCTCGCTCCGAGCGAATACGTGCACCGTGGCAACTTGGCAAGGTGTCCGCGCACCACCAGAAGCACACTCCCGATAAGTTTTTGCGATGGCTCAATATATATATATATATATATATATATATATATATATATATATATATATTATATATATATATATATATATATATATATATATATATATATATATATATATATATATATATATATATATATATATATAAAAATCTATAGTAAAACAGGCGGAAAAGGAGGCTGCGTTAGCGTGCTATAGCCTGCTGCTCTGTACAGCTGGGAGGAAGAGGACAGATTATAAGGACAGGTGCATGAGGCTGCAGGCCTGGCCCACCTCGACGTTGTGGAATTGTTCCAGAACATGCCTCAACGACGTCTTGGCAAGGAACCACCGACGCGGCACACAGGAAACAATCATGAATGCCTGCAGTATGTCCGATACGAATCATTAGGGCAAACCATCAATCGATTATTCAATGACAAGCGCTCCAAAGAAGCGTAAAGAAAGCGGGGTGACATTGTCAAAAACGTTGATTTTCGAGGACAACACTGAGTATAACTCGCTCTTCAGAGACGCTTTGGGGCTCGACTGCTTAACCGAAGGTCGCGGGATCGAATCCCAGCCGCGGCGGTCGCATTTTCAATGGAGGCAAAAATATCCGTGTACTTGAGTTTTGGTGCACGTTAAACAACCCCTGGTGGTCTAAATATCGGGCGCACTCGACTACAGCATACCTCATAATCCTATCGAGGTTTTTGGACGTTAAGCCCCAACAGCTATATATATCTCTTCAGCCTCCTTAAAAGAGAACAATTTTCAAAGGCACATTTGTACAAATTGTTCCCAGGCATATGGGTTCTGTGGATACTGGCAAGGTGGAGGAAGTTTCATGACAGGGAATACTGTCATGCCACGGTTGGGTGCCATTTTTGAATATTCTCTTTGACGAATCATCCTCTACTTTAAATGCGAGCTCCGAAGAAGATGTCTGCCAATTTTCGTATCCACGTACTACGAGTTGTCTATGAATTCACCCTCGTTCTGCCACCCTCTGGGGTTATAGATGGAACCACAGGGTGCGCGAATGAGTTGTCTACATGCATTCACAAGAGGGCATAGCCGGGACAAGCGTGAACTCACACTATCGGGAAAGCAAGAAGGACGAGAGTAATGGCGCACGCGTATCACGTGCCTATCACGTGTTGATGGTTTGTTCAGGTGGCAGAGAAACCACTTCGGAAAGGCCGGGTTCACGATATGTATTTTGTTTTGTAAATTTTCGTGGAGTAACGAAATCCAATAAACTTCACCGGCGAAAGTGAACGTCGTAGAACTCAACTTCCACACTCGTAATTAAGTGGCGTCTGTAATGAGCGAGAGTCGTACTCAGCCATCATACACCATGGTTGCTCCGCATAGTGTCGCACTGCTCGCGGGCGTGGGTTCGATTGCGGGCCACGGAAACCACATTTCGATGTCGTGCAAAGAAAAGAATAATTGAATAAATAAATAAAACAGTCACGTGTTTCGATCCAGGCACATATTAGAAAAAGCCCAGGAAATAAAAAATAATTATGAGCCCTCTTCTATACATCTTGCCTCATAGCCCGATATGGCTTTGGCCCGTAAAACCCCGGTAATTATTCATTAGTCAACCATACGTGTACTTCGCTTCCTAGATGCGCGGGCTGTGCTTGCCATAGCACGCATGGTGTACGTAGGTTAACGAACGCAGAACACCACTGCGATCACCGAAGGGACATCATTGCGAGTTGCGTTCTCAGGCACTTCTGTTTTGGCGGCCGAAAAGCGCAAAAGTTATTACCGCCCGCTCTTTGTATAGGTTAGAAAGCAGCATTGGTCTCTTAGCAGGATCTCTCATCTTCTGTATTAACAGGCCAATTATATTAATTTTCTAGTTATTATTTGACTATTGCCTTAAGTACGTTTTATACCACCACGGATGTGGTAACTATAAATGTATGGAGGTAATATCGCATTTCCGTTTTTTTTTTAAATTCGGACACATTTCTTGGAAAAAAAATCGTAGACAAGCTTGTATAGAGGGCAAAAAGAGCAAAAGAATTTACTGCAAGTGTATGCTAGTGAAGGCAATCTATAAGCCGGAATTTTCATCTTAAACTTCTAAATGATTCTATAATTGAGGATGCCGCTCTCCCACTCCTGTGTGTCAGCTGTGGGGGAATAGCAACATTTGGCTTTAGTTAAAGCTTGTTCTTTTCGATGAGTTCAGTAAATTAAGCTTTTGTGGTTCGCACGATTAGCTTCGAGGCCACAGTAGAGTAAACGTGAGCTGTTCAGCTGAATTGTCCTGTGTCACCTAAAACAATAAAAAATGTCGTTTTCAAAGTTTGCTCGCTTAATTCTTCGTTTATTATATAGCTCCCTTCCACCGAACACGTGAGGGCTCGTGTTCGTAGTAAGGTCCGGCGTTCGCTGCAACGGCTGCTGTCGGTTGGTCGCCTTCATTTGTACGAAATAAGCGCCAATGGGCGAAGCAGCCGTCGGCGCGTGTAAGAACGACGAACCGATGCTCTCGCCGTTCCCGTTCTCGATTTTCGAAATTGCCTACACAGTTTTAGCCTGTACTTAAGCGAGTGCGATGACACGACGGTGGAGCACACTAGATGCAGCACGTGGTTGCTCGAAATAGGCACGGTGTTTAAATGGTGTTTTTTAATGGCGTTTTAATTTTTTTTCCTCTCCCATAAAGTGCTAAAGGCCCCCGACCTTCACCGACAACTGCGTTTCGTGCTTGGAATCCAGGAATCACGCTCTTAACATAATAATAATATCCGGAACGGGCGTTTGCAGAGACCACTGGCAAATGACTTTCCTCCAGCGCGACGACCGAAGCACGGGGTGTGAATGTCTGGCGGCGGCTGGTATATATATATATATATATATATATATATATATATATATATATATATATATATCAACGAGCGCTTTATGCCGCCGCCGCAAAGGATAAACGGCGTTTCCTTGAGCCTGCGCGCACGGTGGCGGAGAATTATTACATCGCCTGCTTCTCGGCCGCTTCACTACGGCCGCTCCTACGTATATAGCTGCCACCTTTCGCTTATTTAGGAAAAAGCCTTGTGTATACGCTCGCTTCCACACTGAATGAAAAGAAAGGCGCGCGGGCATTTATTTTACTTTTTTTTTTCTCAACGCGGCGACGACTATCGGCAACCTACGGAGGTTCCTGGCAAGCGAGAAACTCATTTTTCTTTCTTTTTTTTTTGCAGGCGCATATACGATGGCGTGTGGTGGTGGTGAAAAACATTTATTTACAAAAGAGAGGTGTAGGACCTCTGTAGAGGCCCCTACAGACTAGGTGGAGTCTCTATTCCGGGACCCCATTGGTTAAAGCCGCCGTCTTGGCTCTCTGGACCAAGGCCTGCTGGGCCTGAAGGTCTGAGCAGCCGAGCAGGGCCGCCTCCCAGTCCTCTCGCCTAGGGTTTGGGTTAGGAGTAATGGCTGCGTTAGCTTGGCAGGCCCACACCATGTGGTAGGTGTCTGCCACCTCCCCACAGTGCTGGCACTGTCCTGTGACCGTAGGGTCGAAATGTTTGACTATGGCAGGACATAGCAATGTATTCGTCTGGAGGCGAAGCAAAATGCGCTCCTCTGCTTTCTTCAACCCCCGTGCGGGGGGAGGGTAGCGGCGATGACTTTCCCGATAATAATAAAGAATTTCCTTATATCGGAGGAGAGGGTAACCCTCCTCATCGGTCTCCATCGGCATTGACGAAGGTAGCCCGGAAATGAGCGCTCGGGCAGCCGCATCTGCAGCCTCATTTCCCCGCAATCCCTGATGGCCCGGTGTCCATATAATGCGTTTCGGATGAGGGTCCGTGTCTCTTATGCAGTTGCGCAGTATTGTCTCGGCTAACGGTGATATGTACCCGGCTGTATAATTACGACACGCTCGGCGCGAATCCGTGATAATATACCGGGAATTACTGTGAGAGGCCGCAAGGGCAATGGCGACCTCCTCAGCCTGTGTTACAGAATACGCCCTAAAGGTTAGCCCATCCACCTGTGTGCCCTCGTGAATAGCAGCCGCCGTGTACCACCCCTTGGAGGTGGGGCCAGCAACGTCCACGTAGTACACACCTGGCTTCTGTCCAAATTGTCGTTCCAGCGCCCGAGCGCGTGCGTCACGTCGCGCTGTGTGTTCATCTCTGTCCATTTTAGTGGGTAGAGGTCGGACCAGAAGGGCTGTGCGCCACAGTTCTGGCACTTTGACCCGTTCCTGTTGTTCGAAATCATGTCTTATGTGCAGACGTGCAAGCAGGCGTTGGCCAGAGTTGGTTTGGGCTAGCCGTGTGTACTGGTTTAAAAGATGGGCTTCCTTCAGCTCTTGGTATGAATTAATCACACCCAGTGCCTTGAGACGGCTGTTGGATGTAGAGATCGGAAGATCAAGAGCCCGCTTTATTGTCTTTTTAATGATTGCCTCGATTCGTTCTTCCTCATGTTTGCGGAGGGAGAGGTAAGGGACGGAGTACATGACCCTGCTGGTGACAAAAGCGTGCGCTAGCCGCAACGCATCTGTGCACCGAAGTCCCCCCCTCTTGTTGGAGACCCTGCGGATCATGCGACCCACCTGGTCTCCTATCTTCCTTAATTTCGTCAATGTTGTGTCAATCCGGAGCTGCTGGTGAATGTATAGGCCCAGGACCCTGATCTCCTCCGCTCGTCTGATTGGGCCCGCAGGAAGAGTGATGGAGATATCTGTGTTGTCTTTAGGCATGCCTCTAATGTGAAGGAATTCGGATTTGTTGGGTGCGCATTCGAGTCCGCAACGCGCCGCGTAGGTGTGTACAATTTCGGCAGCCTGTTGCAGACTGGTCTCAATGGCACCTAAGTTCCCTTGAGTTGCCCATACCGTAATGTCATCGGCATAGAGGGCATGATGAATGCCCTCTATGGCCGCCAGCTGACGTGGCAGGTGCATCATTGCGACGTTAAATAGAATGGGGGAGAGAACAGCCCCTTGCGGTGTCCCTCTGGTACCCATTTGATACGGCCCGAATTCGGAGTCTTCAATGCGGAGCAGGGCGGCTCTGTCCGATAAAAAGTCCTTGACGTAATTAAATGTGTTCTGACCACAGTTAGTGAGGCTTAGGTGTTCGAGTATGACGCTGTGTTTAACATTGTCAAAGGCCCCCTTCAGATCTAAGGCGAGGATGACCCTGTCGTTATGTTTCATCGCCACCGGTTGGATGACCTCTCGGTGTAGTTGCAGGAGTACATCCTGTGCCGATTTGTGAGGACGGAATCCGAACATGGTAGGGGCGAAAGCCCCTTTCTGTTCAAGATATTCCGAAAGTCTGTCCCGCACCATCGTCTCCATCAACTTGCCAACGCAAGACGTTAGAGAGATGGGGCGAAGGTTGTCTATGTTTACTGGCTTCCCCGGTTTGGGAATGAATGTGACCAGTGATGTCTTCCACTCTGAAGGGACCGATATCCGACCACTCCAGATGGCGTTGATGTATTCCAAGAGGTGTGCCAGCGCAGGATCGGCCAAATTTGCCAGCGTCTTGACCGTGATTTTATCCTTACCAGGGGCTGTTCCTCTACGCATTTTAGCCATTGCCGCCTTCATATCATGTAGAAGAAAAGGGGCATCTAGGGTCTCGTTTTCTTTTCCCGAATATATATACTCCGAACCTCTCGGATCGTGCACCTGGCAGAGATACCTGTCGCGAAGAGTTTCCGCGAGTTGCGTTGAAGTACCCTGAAATCCGTGAAGGGCTCTTCGCAGGTGTCGTTGTGTTTCTCCTCGCGTTTGCGTGGGGTCAATGAGGCTGCGAAACAGCCCCCATGTGCTTTTGCTTGACATCTGATGAGCGATATCATTACATTTGTCTGTCCAGTTTGCATCTGCTAAGTGCGTAGCGTATTCAGCTGCCTGTGTAGTTAGCTCCTGAATACGTTTTCGAAGGGGTCTATTATGCTTCTGACGTTTCCAGCGTCGCGTGAGGCTCCGACGGGCCTCCCACAAATGCAGAAGGTGGTTGTCAACGGCTGGGTGTTCATCCGATGTTCGCACTACGGTTTCGTATTTCTTCTGAGTAAGCATGATGTGTGCAGCCCAGTCTGCGTAATTGCCGGAACGGAGGATAGGCGGTATAGTTTCCGTGCGCATTTTGTCCCAGTTAACTAGTCGCGCTTGTGTGTCCTTCCGTTTGAAAGGATGTGTGGAGAGTGTGACGTTTAGGAGGCAGTGGTCACTGCCCAGGGTCTCCTCTAGGTTAGTCCATGTAACGTGTCGTGTGTTCTTAACCAAAGTGAGGTCAGGACAGGTGTCCCTGGTCACCGAGTTGCCAAGGCGCGTGGGGGGTGGCCGGGTCGGTGAGAAGGGTGAGGCTTAAGGTGGAGATAAGCTCCGCAAGCCGCCTTCCCCTGGCCTCCTCGCGTGTGTACCCCCAGAGTCGGCAAGGGGCATTGAAGTCCCCAAGAATTATCAGAGGTGCTCTGTCGGCACATTTCAGTGCACGGCAGAAGATCTCTGCATAGGTGACGTGGAGTGTTTTAGGCGGAGTGTAAATGTTCAGTATATAAACCGCGTGATTTATCCTACGGAGAGGCAGTATCTGCACCATTGTGTAGGAATGCTCCGATTTAAGCTCGAGATCAATCTCCTGCGCAGTGTAAGATTTATGCACCAGAACACAGGTGGATGGGTCCCTTTGAAACGTGTTATAGCCTGAAAGTTTAGCCTGCAAACCTGGCTCTTGAAGGGCCAGCACTGCGGGCATCACGTCCAAATTTTGAATATAGAGGTGTAAATGAGACCTTTTGCGCCGGTCTCGGAAACCTCTGCAATTCCACTGTATTATCGAGAGCGATTCTCCTTTTATCCGTGCTCTGGAAGGAGTACCTGCCATATTTATTGTATTTGTTGAGGTGGGCTAGTGAGCGGTTCAGCGACGAGAGCTGCACCGCCACTTTGCGCATTCTCTATGGAGTCGGTAGATTCCTGCTGTTTTTCGCCCTCCGCTGCACGGAGGATTTTACTGGGGCGCCCTACCTCACGGATAGGCCCTGCACGCCGTGCAGATCTCGGGTTACTGCTGAGCCATGTCTGAATGGATTGCGTTACTTGCTGCGTTACGGTGGCTATAATGAGCTGCGTCTGCATCTGGATAGCCGTCTGCACAGCTTGACTAATCATATTCGGGAGCTGGGCCATCTGTTCAGGGAGATGTACTAGCTGTTCTTCGATATTAGAGACCCGGGACTCCAGATTTTCAATCAAGGCCGAGTGAGACGTTACTGTATTGCCCGAGCACACAGAGGCCGAGTCACACTCGTCATCCATGTGCGGTAGAGGTTTCTCCGCCCTAGCTTTTCAAGTGCCTGAATTTTGGATGCAAGCTGCGCATTTTGCTTCTTTAAGGACTCCAACTGATTACTCATCTCGAGCGTGAGAGGGTTTGAGGAAGGAGATGACTGTGAGGCGGCCACTGCCCAGCCACTCACCTGTTGGTTTGGAGCACTGCTGAGTGGAGGGAAAACCCCGGCCGGGAGTGTCGGGGCCTGGTTCCCTATTCCTGGCTTGACTTCTTGAGACACGTGCTTGTTTCCGGCTTTCTGTTGCGGTGGTTGCCGCTGTTGCTGGCCTTGCTTCCCCTTCTTCGAAGGTCGGGGCGACCGCTTGTGCCGTGTTGTGGCGGGTCCTGCCTTGTTCGTTGCCTCCGGACGTTGCAGCTTACGGAACTTTCCAGTGCAGTCCGCGGACCCTGTGAGGTGGGCCCCATCGCAGATTATGCAGGAAGGCTGACACTCGTGTTCTCTTAGGCCGTCTGTAGTGGCCCCAACTTGTTTGCCGCAGTATCCGCAGCGCCCGTCTTCGGGGTGAGGGCAGTTGTCCACCCGGTGGCCAACCGTACCACATCTGTAGCACGCCGGGATTGTTTTCTTATAGGTGTGTACTGGGACACATTCATAGTTGTACTGAATGTAACGGGGAAGTCTTCGGCCCACGAAAGTCACCACCGCTATATTTGAGGAGCCAAGTTTTCGGATGAAAGCGATGTCGCCCTCCCTCCAGCGAAGTTTCGGCTTGAGTGAAGCAGAGGTTTCGTCCTCGCGGACACGGATGACCCCTTTGCAACAGTCGCCATTGAGTTTGAGATGGCCACGGAAGGGATATGTCTGTTCCCCAACCTTGAGGTCGAATTCCTTGATAAGCTTGTCCACCACGGATGGGGTCTGAGTGCCACAGACAATGACGTTCTGTTCCCAGACGGCCAGACGCTGAGGTCGTCGGCTGCCAGGTCACCAACGTAGCGAGCTACTGCAGAACCCACTTCTCCGTGCTTGAAAACCATCTTCAAATCGAGGGTTCCTCGAGGTTTCAGGACCACGATGAGGTCTTCCGAGCGTAAGCGTGGCGTCTGTTTCGGGCGCCACTGCTGTGCTGTCTTCTTACTTCCTTTTGGCGAAGCAGCGCGAGCACCGCCGGGAGTCACTGAGCGGGGAATCCCCGCCTGGGTCAGCGACGCTGTGCTGGCGTCTCCCTTGGTTGTCGGATTTGCCTGTGTCCTGCGTTGCCGTAGACGCATCAGGGCTTGCAAACACTCATCTTCGGTGGGTGGAACATCTTCATCTTCATCTCGTTTTGTGGCGTCGATTTCAGTCCATTGCATGGTTACCGGGTCATACCCGGTGATCTTAGTTGCCGCCATACCCGGGAATCCGAGACGCCAGCTGCGTCGAGCCTAGCCCTTGAAAGGGCCAGCTCAACCGCGGCGTTGCAGGACGCGGTCGGCGTGAAAGTCTCGAAAATTGGCCCACCTGTGGAGAATCGGTGTCCACAGACTCCTTGTGGTGTTAGGCGTCCAATGGCATCAGTTTCGTTGAGGTTCAGCTTAGAAACCGACGGTTCCAGCCGAAAAACGACGGAGCCGATGCGCTGCACGTCCGATCACTTCGCGCGCTTGCAGCGCCCCCCGGCGTGTCGCGGTTCACTTAAGGACCGAGCAGCTCGCTTTTCAAAAGTGGCCCGTTTTTCTTCCTCCTCCCCTGGACAGCCCTTGAGCCAGAGGAGAAAAGCGGCCGCGCTTCGTCAAGTAGCCTCGCGTCACGCGACGCGACATGCAGGCAAAAAAAGCCCGTCGACCGACTCACGCCCAACGCGATACGCGCGCGCCGGCACTGAATGCAACCGATGCTGCGGGAGGAAAATACGTGGCGACACAGCTGTCCAACGTGAGTCGCGCATCCGCAACTGTGTGGACGCTTAGCCAACGTTTTTTTTCAGCCACTATACACCGTCTTCAATCTATTAACAGAGCAGAGATTATAAAACAGACAGGTTACCGAACCAGCGCGCCTGTCTGGATTCACATGATGCGGCTTTATTTGCAGCTTCCTCAGGCATATTGCTCCTCTCACATCATTGTCACTTTACACAAAGGTAAGCTAGAGCATTGGTCAGAGGCTACTCTTTGTGGACCGACAACTCTTGTATGCTCATTAAAAGCCCTTCGTTTAGATATTTGACAGTTCACTAGTGAATAATTTGAAATAACTAGATCATTCACGAATTATTATTGTTTGATTGATTAATGTGTTGATTGATTGTGATTGATTGGTTAATTGATTAAACGGAGCGTCTGAGAGAAACGGAGACTAAAGCAGGAAGATGACAAACAACACAAACTTTTACATGAAAATGCAGACTTGAGGTCATCGACACTGTCAGTCAAGGGAGCTAACTCTGGGGTTTGGATGCGTTTGTCCTCATCGCGCTACGTTATGCAAACAGATTTCGCGGAAATCCGCAAAAGTGGCCGTTCAGACGGACAGGTATCCAACAACGCGCATTATAAGGAACCATTTAATTAAGATTGCTCGATAAACAAACTTCGAATTTGATGAAAAAGTCTTCCAACTCTGGGGACAAAATCCGGTGCCGAATTTCATGGCGGTGTCATCGTTACACAATGTCATTAAAACCCTACCGGGGCTTTACATTTTAACTGGCCAGAGGCACAGACAGCCATTGTGAAATCAAATTGGTTCATTGTCAACTTAACCCACTAGCTCGGAGCTTGCACATATGCATTACTAAAACAAAAACATAATCTGTCAAGCAGGTTCGGTTTAATTTAATTGATTTGCATCATGAATATGTGGCGTTTAACGTCCCAAAACCTCTCATTATTATGAGAGACGCCGTAGCAGAGGGCACAAGAAATTTTGACCACCTGGAGTTCTTTAACGTGTACCTAAGTTTGAACACACGGGCCTAACGCATTTTCGCCTCCATCGAAAATGCAGCCGCTGCTGCCGGGATTCGGTGCCGCGACCTGCGGGTCCGCAGCCGGGCTCGGTATAATGTAGAACAATTCCATTTAGTTTTCATTATCTGCAAATAATAGTTTTCCATGCTTGCACGGACTTTGTGGGCCACAGCAACAGTGTGAAAACGACTATATATTTGCATGGCGACTGCTTATGCATAATTAAGTAGAACATAAAAGAATTAAGTAGTGCTGATACTTAGTCCACGTTGCGACGGAAAACCGTTTTCTACACTATCCACTACATTTCTCTCGACTTCATTATATGCTGGCTTCATTAAAGTTGCGCCTTACAGAAAGAACAAGCGCTCGATCAATTTCCTTACGTTCACTCATTCATACCAAAGATTGTCTTCTGACAGGCTCTACGCTTGCAGGTAATACATGCGAAGGTTCATTGGTCAGCTGCCAGCGCGTAACAAGATCACGTGCAAAGGGACGCCTGCTGGCGAAAAAAAAAATCGAGGGGGGGGGAGGGTTGACGCACTCGGCCTCATGACTACGAGAGCGACGCTGACTAACATTACCATGTTTACACGCGCATACATATTCAATAAACAGAACGGGAAATCGACCGCTGCCCCAGTTCAATCAGTGCAGCAAGTTGTCTTTCCGTCTTTGGTCCACCTTAGTTTCTTTGCTCCCCGCCGCGGTGGTCTAGTGACTAAGGCACTCGGCTGCTGACCCGCAGGTCGCGGGTTCGAATCCCGGCTGCGGCGGCTGCATTTCCGATGGAGGCGGAAATGTTGTAGGGCCGTGTACTCAGATTTGGGTGCACGTTAAAGAACCCCAGGTGGTCTAAATTTCCGGAGCCCTCCCCTACGGCGTCTCTCATAATCATATGGTGGTTTTGGGACGGTAAACCCCACATATCAATCAATTAATTTCTTTGCAATGACATCATAATTACTCTACAATAGTTAAAAGCCACAAGTTATATATTGTTCCTGTCTTTTCTTTGGCTTTGAGTTGTGCTCACATTCTTTCTTCCTTACTTCAGTCGCATGCAGGCTGCACTCGGGGCGCGAAAGAATCAAATAACGAGCGTTCGCGACGCAACGCACGCGCGACACCTAGCGGAGCGAACGATGCGCTCGACTGCCAATCGGTGCGCAAGGGCGTCTCGCCACAGCAGCTCCGCTAACAAGCAAGCGGCGCGCGATTCGGTGCGAATCACAGGTCGAACGAGCCATTCCGGGAAGACGGCCCGTTCGGAATAAATAAGGGAGAGAGAGAAAGAAAAAAAGAAGAAGAAACGGCAGTCCCGCTGGCGAACACAACTCACGAAACAGAGGGCGCGTCAGTATGCCCGAACCGTTCGAGACGTCCTGGCTCTGCATCCACGTTTTACACCACCGGTCTTTCTACGTCGAAAACCTTTTCCGAAACTCAGCGACCCGTTTCACGAAGCGGCGGACAACGGTGGCCATATGGACACATTTTGATTCGCGCCTCCGCATATAGTGTATGTATACATACACTGGCTCGGTGGAGGCAGCCTTCGTCCTCTCGTATTGAATATGCACCCGAATCGACGGCCTACTTTACCCTCGTTTTTTTTTTTCTTCTCCCTTCTTCTACAAACAACGCCATTCAGTTATAGCTGTAGAAGCGTCTGCGCGTTTCCCTCCCTCATTCGGTGTGAACGCGTGCGAGCGCACTTCGCACTGTGCTTGGAAGATAAGCGATCGCACGCGCAGAAACGCGCAGTAGTTGCGGGTAGATCGCTCACGCTTTGTTTCCGAGACGCGGCAGTGCTTGAGGGGGCAACGTGGGCTAACCGCATGAGTAAACACGCATAAGGATGCGGAATCAACTCCAGAGCCCTTTGTGATGCATGAGCCGAGAAGAATTAGGGAAATGAAGATGCTCGTTAGGTGAGGGAGCTCGTTACCGGCTGCCGACCTCTTTTCCCTTTGCTACGATGCGCGCACGTACACGCACTGTGCGAGAACACCGAGAACGTGCTCCTGATGAGTTAACGAGCCGTATCTCAAACAGGTGACGAGAGTTCTCACGCTTACGTGTTACAATATTTTCAATTCAATTCAATTTTCAAAGTTTATTTTATTCATTTCCGATGGAGGCGGAAATGTTGTAGGCCCGTGTGCTCAGATTTGGGTGCACGTTAAAGAACCCCAGGTGGTCTAAATTTCTGGAGCCCTCCACTACGGCGTCTCTCATAATCATATAGTGGTTTTGGGACGTTAAACCCCACATATCAATCAATCAATCAAATCAAAGTTTATTTTATTGTTTTCTTGTACAAGACACAAAAAACAAAAGGATGTTGGGGCTAAAGGCATATAGCCGGACCCAACACCCTTGTACACAGTTCGTACATCAAAAAAATAAAAATAAAGAACAGCTTTCGCGGCATCCAGATAATACGCGAAGGATATAATGATATGTGGGGTTTAACGTCCCAAAACCACCATATGATTATGAGAGACGCCGTAGTGGAGGGCTCCGGAAATTTCGACCACCTGGGGTTCCTTAACGTGCGCCCAAATCTGAGCACACGGGCGTACAGCGTTTCCGCCTCCATCGGAAATGCAGCCGCCGCAGCCGGGATTCGATCCCGCCACCTGCCGGTCAGCAGCCGAGCATTTAGCCACTAGACCATCGCGGCGGGGCGATATCTTTGACTTTTTTTTTATTTCTTCCTTGCCACTGATTACCGGAAGTAGAGAGTGAAACACATAGACACACGCACACACCAAGAGAGAGAGAGAGAGACAGATGAGAGATAAATAATATCTGAGGTTTCACGTCCCAAAGCCATTATATGATTATGAGGGACGCGGTAGGGGCGGACTCCGAAAATTTCGTCCATCTGTTGTTGTTTAACATGTACTGACATCGAAGAGCACATGGGCCTCTACCATTTCCCTTCCATCTAGATGCGACCGCCGCGGCCGAATCGACCTCGTGACATTCGGCTCAGCAGCAGAGCACTCTAGCCACCGATCCATCGAGGCAGACACAGCGGAGAAATGGGAAAGCCTGATAGAGAAACATCTACCATGTACGCTGAGGAAGCGATAATGCAGGACCAAAACAAAACAAAAAAAAGAATTCACAGAAACGAATATAAGCTACACATATGTCAAGAGTCTCAAGCTCACCTGAGCTCGCTGTCACGAAATTCAGTCTCGCAAGGACCGAGACAGTAAAGAAGGTATAAGAGGGGAGAGTAGTTTGTACTAAGTGTCAACTGACGTTGGCATTTCAAAGACGGCCTTCTCCCATATATCCTACATGATGATTTCTGGAAGCAATTTAGCGTCAAGATTAGCCCATATCGATACCGATATGACTAAAATGGTGGACGCCGATTCTCACATATAGTTTCACGGTCATGTTTCAAACACCGTGGTTTGAACCCATAATGACCACATATGACGTGCCTCAAGAGAAAGATGACCGGTCACTTCTGTGTAGCTCATGAACACATTGCGACGAAGACAGTCATGTGCGGACGTAGCCGCTGGTGAAAGGTCCGCGAGCCACGTGCTTGTGACCCCTGGCATGTGTGAGTCAAACTAATTCGAGGACCTTGCAGCTCAGTTCGCCGGGCTGGCAAACAGCTCCCTGCTTTTATAGGTGGTGCCTGCCGAATGCACCCCTATATATACAGGGGTGCCGCGTGGCTTAGGAATATGACCCACGCGGTCAAGCTGGATGCACTTACTCAAAATATAAATGTCATTAGCCTATACGCATCCGGAAGTATACCTACCAGCAACACCACTTGGCATCTTACTTCGGAGCTCATGCTGCACGCCGCGCAACTCGTGCAAAACGCCTGCTTACTCGACGGACCTGTCCGGTATACATCCGCTCGGTGAATGCTTAATGTGATGGAGAAACACGCACTACCTGTTCCGCATTTGCGGCAGCAACCAAACAGTGAGTATCCTGCTCGCTGCCGCGCAGTCTATACGAACACGTCGTGAGAGAGCACAACCTTTTTCTGCTCGGCAGAGGCAATCGTGGAGTGCGCGCGTTCATAGATCACTGAGTATGCATGATACAGCGAGCGCTGTCGCTCGAAGCCTGTCGATTTGTGCCGCGCCGGTTCAAAAGGACGCCAACGTGACGCGCTGCCGCCGATGCGCGGTCTCGTTATTTTCGTGCCTCGCGCGGAAGCGAGTCGTCTCGGGTAACGGGCACCCCGCTAGAGAAGTGGGAGTCCGGATGTACCGCATTCTGCCGCCTGTTGGCAACGCGGCCACCGAACTATACGCAGCTACTGCGTTCTCTTCGATGACACCTTGCCAGTAAAAACTATATCTCATGGAAGAAACTTCAGCCGAGACCTATCGACAGTGAAATCGCATATAGTTATAGCCCGGTTAGATAGATCGCTTCAGCCTGAAATTTAGTGAGCGAAGGATAACACAGCATACAGATCCCCATATGTCGACCATTAGCGTTTCCAATCACGACATCCAATTTGGCTTAGATTCCATATACTTAAGGCGGTCATGAAATGCTCGATCTAAAGCGACAATGCGAAGCCACCGGCGTGCACACGCACTAACTAGTTGACGTCATCATAAGTAATTCTTCGCCTATCGAGGAACGCGGAACTTTTCGGTGCTTGCATGCGTGCGATTGGGACACTCGTCAGCGTCTTAGATATGTGGGGTTTAACGTCCCAAAACCACTATATGATTATGAGAGACGCCGTAGTGGAGGGCTCCGGAAATTTAGACCACCTGGGGTTCTTTAACGTGCACCCAAATCTGAGCACACGGGCCTACAACATTTCCGCCTCCATCGGAAATGCAGCCGCCGCAGCCGGGATTCGAACCCGCGCCCTGCGGGTCAGCAGCCGAGTACCTTAGCCACTAGACCACCGCGGCGGGGCACTCGTCATACGCAATCAACGCTAATTTGAAGTCTGACGTCATATTAAGCAGCGTCCTTGTGGGACGCGGATCGCGTATGGCAGACGCCGATGAGCGCCTCTTGCGCGTGCTTGATATGCAATATATAGAGTTCCGCGTTCCTCGATAGGAAAAAGCGTCTATGCATGCAGGTTCGCTCGGGCTGATGATACAGTTAGCGCATGTGGCTGCCGATGGTGCCGCATTGTCGTTGTAAAGCGACCGTTTCACGAGCCCTTTAAGGAACAGTAGCCTACTCCTTGTGCTTAACGTCATTAATGCTGTGGATGTGTCTCGTTTCCCCTGAGCGCGAATTCTGTTTGCAACGTGGCAACGAAACGTCGGCGTTGAAGTTCCGTCTTCATGAAAAATGAGAACAAACAAGAGAACGCACTTGCCTCAGCGGACGACGTATGCGCCCAAGACACTTCCGGACGCAACGTGCGTGGGGTCATCATCGCACGTCGCGTCCTTCCTTGTGACCCCGCCTTTCGTGACGGTCCTGAATTTGACAACCGAAACGGCAAATGGCGAGACGCGTGATGCGGCCGCGATAGGAAAGGTAGGCGCGCGTGAGGGCACAGACGTCATAAAGTAGATCGTCGCACCCAGATGGGTGGTGCTAGACGACGCTCACTGAGTAGCGCCTTGTTCGCATTTTGGCCGGTCCGTGACGTGCGAACGCTTTAGTCGTCGAAACACAGTGCCGCGCGACAACAGCAGAATAAATACGCAATGTGCATGAGACGATGACCTGAAACCAATCACACCGAGCAGCACGCGCCAGCACCCGCGGAGTGGTGGTAGTAGTGATGATGTTGCTATGGACCAGTTTACGCCAGCAGATCTGACCAGAAATTGCTCGGCCTGAGCTCGTACAATCTTTCACTGTGAGCCAGTTTCTCGCAGAAAAGTTGAAATAATGCGCGACGCGTCGTTGGGAATGACGAAGAAACACTTGTTTGACCAAAACAACATGCATACGGCTGAGCAGGCCGAGCAATGTGGTTTTCAGTGAGTACCGCTGTGAAGACGCTTTACCACACGGCGGAGGTACATACGAGTCGCTTGTCCGGTGAGAGTTGCATTCGGGCAAACGCGGTACAGGCGGTGTACCACGCGGAAACGACGCATCGGGCCAGCCTCTCACAGCGGGGCCCAGCGAAGACTGTAGCGAGCGAGGCGCAGAGGTGAGGAGCGGACGGTTTTTACAAGCTCGCCAGACGCGGCGAGCGGAGGTGTCAGCTGGCCGCAACGAGCGAAACCGCACGCATGCAGCAGCTGCTCCCGCCTGGCGCGTCCTTACAAATTACGCGCTCGACGCCGGGTCGCCACGGGCCACAGTAGCGCGAACAATGGCTGCCTCTGCCTGCCTTCACCTGTTCCGTGTCTGTCTACTGCGCGCCACGAGGGCGGTCTTCCCCGCCGTTTCCGGCTAGCACACTTGCGGTGGTGCACCTGGTTCTTCGAAAGAGCGAGAGCGTAGTTTTTTCGGATACAGGGAGCGCGCTGAATGAACAACAAGATCTCTTCGTCTACGCTGTGCTGGGTGACAGCTGCAAATGGGGCAGCGGCGTCATGAAGATAATGAGGCAACCTGGTCATCACCGCACATCGCGGACTCATAGTTGTACGCGCCAGCTTCAAGTCGCCGACCACCTCATTGCACAGCTTGTCAGTCACGCTTATCAGTACCGCACCGTTGTTTCGGTGAGATGTTCGTAGAGACGTTATGGGGTCGCAACTGGAAGAGATAATGGGACCGACGCTCGCACATCACAATCAAAACCTTCCTGACGCGACAAACGATCTGCCGTCGACGAGTTGTGGGGTAATTTCGACAAGGCGGCCCACATCAAAACTGCAAAACCCGGAATTTCGATAGCGGATCAACCGACGTAACTCATACTCGCGCGGAAAACAAAACGAAGGCAATTGTTCGAGCAGCCCGCACGCTCATGAATCGAAGTATATTGATAGTTGAAAAAGGACCCACGCACCATGGTCGTCTCAGAAGAAAGTGGCAGTTGCGCCCTTTTCGGCATTCTGGTCGGATGCCATCACTCCGCAAAAATTACTCTTTTTGCAAATCTCAAAGAATCAATGGGCTCTTTGCAGGAAGTACTTCAATCCTTCCATTTTACCCAACCACTCCACTGCTGCCATCAAAAAGTGAAAAAAAAACAAATACTTCTCGAAGTACTGTCTCGATTAATGTCTCTATTATTCTTAACATGTCCGCCACTGCTGAAACGGTAATTACGAAGACAGCGGACAAATATTCCATCTCCCTTATTTTGAGAATTTTCGGACGCATTTCTTGAAACACCCGACATTGAATCATAACCACGCACTTTAAAGACATAGTTTAACTTTGAAGTTTGTAAGAGTACTTGCTTATTTTATGTTTTTTTCGCCAATATAGCAACATTCCGGGAAAGCAGCGCTCCATAGCCTATTACATCCTATATTTACTGCCGTCATGTATAACGCCATTGCTGTGGAGTATAAAGGTATATAGAAGCATACGCGCTCGAGGACGAGTATAAATTTCAGTGCAGTGACTTCAACAGGCAGCAAGTGAACTGATAGTTTACACTTTTCGTCGAATAACGAAGCCTTGTTGGTTTGACGTAGAAACAACGTCCGTTCCCCTCCTCACTGATCTGCCGCGTGCAGAACTTGCAGTATTCCGCGCCGAATGCATTTCTTCTTGCCGATTGCAAATAGTGTATTTTTTTTTCCTTTTCTTTATGGTCCGTTATTTCACGCGTATGACGCACACGTCTCCACGCAGCCCTGGCGCAAGGCGCGCTGTTGCGCATATAGTTCCGAGGAAATTGCCGCACACACCGTGGTTGGTGACGCGCACTCGTGCATTCGGGAAGTAAGCGTATACGGTCGGCGTATCAACCCGGCAGACAGACAATGCGGTCGAAAGGCGGGCAGCCTCTCGAGCGGATCCGCACACAGGCGCCATCGCGGTCGGGCTCCGCGTGAGAGCCGAAGGAGGTCTCGACTCGACCGGAGGAGTGGTCCTTACGCAGGACGCAATGGGCGCGCGTTATTCGGCGCAGATAAGGCACGCTGCATTGCACCGCCAGCCATCCAAGCCGGCGAGAGGCAGGACAACGCGGCCGGAACGAAGAGCGAGTGCCCGCGGCGAAAGTTGGCGGTTCGAATGGCCTCGGGGCGGCGATTAAGAGAGCTGGCCTGCCACCCACTCAGTTAGCACGCACGCGCGCGTCCACTTTCTCCAGACTGAAATATCGGACAAAGAGCAGACGGCGCGAGAAAGACGAGAAAAAAGGGGAAAAAATACTGCAGCTGGAATGGTCCACGAGGCGAGCTTCTTTTTTTTTCCTCTCTGTGCCGGACGCTCGGTAAAAAAAATAATAATGAAGGATACAGAAACGCCTTTATTGGAAGCCAAAGAACCAACGTTTTCCGAAACTCGACAGGAAAAACCATGGCCCTTCTTCCGCCTCCCTCCTCACAGCTTTCCTCGCTGCCATTTCAATTCCTTCCCCACAGACGTCCGTCGCCGCGGTATGGTGCGATGCCCACGACGTTCCACTGCAGCCGGATCGGAAATTTCCGCGCGAGCATGCACAATCAGCTCAGGTGGTCAGAGCTGTGCCATCGGTGATTTCGTACGTCGCCAGCGTTTTCCATCTAACATTACCCGCTTGTAGCACATCGGTACGGAACAACGTTGCTCGAGGGTGTGAAAGCCCCGTTAGATTGTCCACGTTCATTGTAACAAGAGCTATACAGGATCCGTATACGTCCAGCATTGAATGCTGAAAACGGGTGTCGCAGAGTCCGGAGTAGTAAATGCCTGCTCAGCCAGCAGGTGGACTCGCTCGCTGGATTTCATGCCGACTGGTTGTGCCTTCACGATCTCCGACGACAGGGCAGCTTTGGCCGACTAGCTCGCCCTACGCCATCTCCTGACGCCGACAAGAGCTCTCGCTGAGTGGTGCCCCGTCCTCGGACTTCTGCGACCGTGTCCATCTTTCCTATCTTCTCCTTACTTCTGGATGTCGTTGTCCCTGCGCCACGCTCTCTCCTTCTCCTCTCTCTATCTCTATACCTTTTAATCATATCCTTTTAGTCCCTCCTTATCCCCATCCCTCGTGAGCTACTGTTGAGGTGTCCTCCTCCTGAGCGAAATTTACGGGGCTCACTTTTATCTTCTTTTCATTTAAGAGTCACTTAAGAAGGTGGAATCTTGGACCAATTGTTTTTGTTGTTGTTGTTTATGTATTTGTTTCCTACGGTTTTTTTTTCCTACGTTTATAGGAATGTACTGACTCAGTGAATCAGCGGTGGTCGCGGTACTGCGGTTGGTTATTGGTTACGCGTGGCGTAGAGGCGTTGCAGTGCAGGAATAAAAGCAATCCAGAAGCTGCAGCAAAACATTACAATGTCTTGGATGATGGCGCGGTAACAAGTAGGGACGGATTTCTATGAAAACATGTTTACTGTATTGTCAACTGTCCCTTATTGCAGCCCATACAATGAAGTCAAGTTCATTAGGTTTTCTTGTACCAGACCCGGCCCGTAACAAGCAGGGGTGGGGGTGGGGGGTAGTCCATTTTCAAAAACTTAAAGGCAGGGGGGTGTTTTACACAAGAATTATAATAATAATAGTTGTTTTTCGAGGCCTTCAACAAGTGCCCCTCCCCCCTTCCCGAAAAAAAAAAACTAATTCAAGTGCCGCCACTTCATTCATTCGACTTTACTTTGCAGGGTATCTGTCGAACAAGGAATGTCGCTTTAGCCGATGCTCCGAGAAGGGGCACTTGTCTCGATTGAATCAACTGCCCAGAAAACAACGTTTTCTTGTCGAGACATCGACTCCAGCGATATTCCTCGTTCGGAGACATTTAATATCATGCAAGCTTGTGCCTCTCGAGAAACTAACTTCCACCTTATTTTGTTTTGTGATACATAAGTGATGTATGCTCTATTAGTTCGATTTTATTCCGACCGTGAATAACTCACAACCAGTATGTGAGAATTGGCCAAGAGTTTTTTTTTTTCAGAATCGTTTGTTTTATTGACGACGAACAAAAGGTCCAATGCCGACAAACAATAGCTCAAGAACAGGGGTATCAGATGTAATTTAGTTATAACTGAAATGTATTTAATAGAGTTCAGTAAAAAGCTAGAACCAAGTACATGGAAAATCCCTCATAAGCTATAATTTTTTTAGGGGTGAAGCAGACATTCCTGCTGCAACGGCCAACCCGAGAGGGTTCAAGGCGATCAATGTACAAAACTAAAAAAAATCACGCCTATTTCTCTAAACCTTATTGTAGAAAAATGTTCCTTGAATGAGCGAACTCTCAAGAGAATTAAAAAAAAAACATCGGCCTATCATTCCCACAGAGAGGGCACAACGGAGAGGATGCCAGGACACCACTGTGCTCAATAATGCTCAAGCTTCATTGATTGATTGATCGATTGATTTATTGATTGATTGATTGATTGATTGATTGATTGATTGATTGATTGATCGACATGTGGGCTTTAACGTCCCAAAACCACCATATGATTATGAGGGACGCCGTAGTGGAGGGCTCCGGAAATTGCGACCGCCTGGGGTTCTTTAACGCCCACCCTAATTTGAGCACAAGTGCCTACCGGAATAATGCTCAAGATGTATAGGACACCCGAAAGGTGAGACTGCTACATTAATTTTAAACGAGAACTTGCGGAAACGTAAGATATGGTGTCGTAATTTGGTTATTGCTGGGCTCAATAAGTCAATTTTTTGATGGTATGCAATTTATGAAATTTCACGCAATCTGTGATTCAGTGTAGTTTTATCGAACAAAATAACAACTCCGCCCAAAAGATAGTCTACCAACAGGGAACCGGATGCATAAATGAAAAGTACTTATGGAACTTTACCGTAAGATCAAACTAAGAAAAAATAAATGTGATAAAGAGACTCAAAGGAAAATAAGTCGGCGAAGAAAATAATGTTACGGGTAAATCAGTATACATAGAGGATTCTATGCTTCGGTGCCACTTCAGGGCTATTCTTTTGGCCGCGCCGACAATCACGGAAGCTTTGCGTTCAACGCCTTGGTAGAACCACGGCCGCTGGATGAAAGAGCGCACGGGCGCGCTTTTTCATTCAGCGGCCGTGGTAACACTGCCGCCATGCCGGCTGGAAAAACGTTTGCTAAACGTTGGACCGGCATGAAAGCGTGGGCTGGGAGCCGCGCGTACCATCAGATGCCGCGCACACGAATGTCCTCGCAGCTGACGGCAGCGCCACCGCCTCGCTCGAGATACGTTTACGCTCAGCAAACATCTTTCGCCTTCAAGAGTCAATACGCGCAACTCAAAATAATCTGGCATAAAAGTTGCTTTCAGTCTATTCCAGCCAAAGTTGCCTTGACCTTTCCAGTTGTTTAGGCGAACTTATAACGCGTCATTCTTGCCCCTGAAATTGCTTTTTGCCAGCTTCACCTTTGTGAATAGCGGGGACACGTTCAAATCGGACGACAGCTAGTCAGCATCGCCTCTCAGCCGGTCTGGCTGGTATGACAATGGGAACCACTTCGTAGAACGCTCCAGTCAACAGGGCTACGTCAAACGCGGGCCGACGGGACGGCTTTATGCTCTCCTATAGTAGAGTACACCAAGTACTCGCAATCGTTTACCCCGTGTTTTGAACACACATCTGTTCTTACTAGCGTAATACCTGTTACGGCCTTATCACGACCGGTATTACGCACGTTTTCGAAGCGCGGCGCCCGGACGGGGCTTGCCCCTCCGTTGCCACGGGTTGTCCCGGCATTGCACTACTGCTGGGTTGGACCCTGAATTTTCATATCAAGACCAGACTGGAAAATTAATTCGGGTGATGTGATAGCGGGCAGTGCTTTTTCTAGTCTATGATGCACAATGGTAATTAGTCATTGCAAAATTGAGTCAATTAATTATTTGCTGGCTGAATTACCATTAATTTACTTATTGCCAACAGTTGATTGATTGATTGATATGTGGGGTTTAACGTCCCAAAACCACCATAATTATATGAGAGACGCCATAGTGGAGGGCTCCAAAAATTTCGACCATCTGGGTTTCATTAACGTGCATCCAAATCTGAGCACACGGCCTACAACATTTACGCCTCCATCGGAAATCCAGCCGCCGCCTCCGGGATTCGACCCCGCGACCAGCGGTCAGCAGCCGAGTACCTTAGCCACTAGACCACCGCGGCGGGGCTTCCTTGGATCGCATCTTGTCGGTGTCAGTCAAAGAGCCACTACACATGTAAAGTAACACCATAAAGTCAACGGACGCCATTCAACGAAATAGACCACCCAAAGAAGATGAAAAACAATGAGAGGACAAGATATTTCGATGGTGCTTGTGAGACACTTGCCAACTCTCATAATTGGCGGCCGTCGAGGTTCACCGGGCACTGCACGGACAACACCGTTTTCCAGGAGGGCGAGGTCCGCCCAGAATCGTGTACGTGCGTGCGCGGACTTCGCCGGTAGGCAGAGAAGGCTCGCCAGCGAGTGCAGTTCCGGGTGGCGGCCGAGAAGGATCGGCCACCGGAGCTCCCTCACCTGGCCCTAATTGCATCACGCCCTTAGTGACGTCTCAAAAGCTGGACACAATAGAGCCGCACACGGGTGTTGGCCTGCCCTTTCTTCGTTCGGCCTCTCGCCCGTTCCGGGAACGCCTCCCGTCCAGATTTGGCCGCTGTTGATCTCGCCGCCGCAAGTGCATGGTGCTGTGGCAGTGAATGCACACGCGCCGCTGTTTCTATCTAAAGGGAGCCAGCCGATCGTCCAGCTGAAATACTTTATTATCGTCATAAAGCGTTATGCACACATTGAAGAACTGTGAGGGACTTGGCTCGTTTATTGCCCTCGCACTATTTTGAGAGTGCAGAATGAAATTAAAAGCACAAAACGAAACTGTGTGTGTGTGTGTGTGTCTGTGTGCGTGCGTGCGTGTGTGTGTGTGTGTGTGTGTGTGTGTGTGTGTGTGTGTGTGTTCCCCGAGCCGGAACGATACGCGCGCTATACGTCACGCAGGAACCATACGTCACGTGAGGACGTGAGGAAACAAAAGCGCCCTGGCCCATTTTCTCACGCAACATCGGAGATCTCTAGCGAATCGAAAAGAGAAACCTTTGTTGCACGTGCTGTAAAATTTGAATAACACCCGCGGGAACGCCGTATAGGTGCCCCCCTCCTCCACCCCCCTTTGTGCACACCCGTCTGGCGTTGCTTTCTTCCGACGGAGCGTGAGTTTACAGACGAGGGTCCAGTTCCCGACGCGCCACGCACAACTACGGCGGCAATGCATAAACACTGGGCTGTGCTCTGGGTGTGTCGCCGGTCGCTTTCCACAGCGTCCACATTGAGAGAAGCAGCGAACGCTGGGCCGGTTACGTCGCCGCGATCGCGTTTCTCTCAAGCCATTGTTCGTTGTGTAAAACATACGCGTCGAATGTTCATGTCGTGTGTATGCGTAACCTGCCGTGTTTGACCAGCGTGCCCGGATCGCATATGCGTGAATGCATGCCTGCTCTCAGATACGGCACGGCGAATCGCCTTGTTACATAGCGCGCGCTGATCGGCCGATTTCTCGAGGATCAGCCATTGTTGCTGCTGCATACTTGAGGGGCGGCTCGAATTTCGTAGGACTGAAGCACGGCGCACGCGTCGCGCTGCACCAGGGGGAACAAACTTGGCGTGGTGTGCTTCGGTTGTTGCCGGCGTTATACTACGGTATGCACGCACTCAGCAGCCTGAGCTGGAAGTGCACTCGCCGCTGAGCGAAGAAAGTCAAGCCGCGCTTTGAGGCGGCATGCTAATAGAGCGGTCTCGTTACACCGCGTGATCTCCGCCGTCCGAGAATACAAAGTTCAACAAACAGGCTCTCATTTCGATTATCCGCGCTGTAAGCTTATCTCCGAATTTCTAGCGCGCTAGACAAAAGGCGGCTGTTGCTCGCAGCGGCTCAAGGAGCCCGCTCCTCGTGTACACTCGTATATAACATGCGCATACGTCCTGTTTGGACTGCCACTATAGTATACATACGAACCGGATCCGTTTGTTTCTGCCGTCGTCCCTGTTATCTGTCATCGACGCGTCCTTATATACATGAGCACAACAGTCGGGCGCTCTACTTCGGCCTTGCGCGTCGCCCCGTGTTCCCACGGCGCTAATAGTTTAGGCTTTAAATTGCTCCACTTACAGGAGAGGGAGCCTTGACCTCGTCGTCTTATGCGTCCCCCGTGTGCCCGTACACGCGCAAACACACACACACACACACACACACACACACACACACACACACACACACACACACACACACACACACACACACCACTCTTGTGGTCAACCGAGGGAGAGTGGTGCACACAAAACAACCCGGAAATGAGAAGCAAAGTGCAGAGCCCGAAGATTTCACCGGCGCTGTAAGCGAACCTATGTACCCGGGGCGATTATATACTGCACACTCTGTGCCCAAGGATAAAAAGTTAGACTCAGATAGTATAATGCATCCACACTAGGCGAAGATAACTATACGCGCAGTACAGATTCTGTTTTTGGCTCGCAGAGCTTCCCATTTCGGTATGACCCCTTAACAGCTGCAAATAAGTCGGCTTTTGACTTCTCAGTTGCTGCACTAAACGGTAATCATGTGTATTTGCAAGATCACTATATATATATATATATATATATATATATATATATATATATATATATATATATATATATATATATATATATATATATATATATATGTGTGTGTGTGTGTGTGTGTGTGTGTGTGTGTGTGTGTGTGTTTGGAAAGACGTGTACACCTAAGGGCTCGTTTGTTCCGTCTTTGACACAATATTAATGAGATCTAACAGAGACAATAATGCGAATAAAAGTATAGCGGTAGCTATTAGACCAAATTGTAAAGTAGTTGTGAAGAAATAAAAATGGGTGAAAAGATAACTTGC
The DNA here is from genome assembly GCA_013436015.1 of Rhipicephalus annulatus. Lineage (NCBI taxonomy): Eukaryota > Metazoa > Arthropoda > Arachnida > Ixodida > Ixodidae > Rhipicephalus > Rhipicephalus annulatus. The sequence goes on from WOVY01010489.1 coordinate 263,599, forward strand.
CGTGGGCAGGATCCGAACCTGCGACCTTCGAATAACGCGTTTGATGCTCTACGACTGAGCTACCACAGTGGCTATCCCCCAGCTACTTTATTGGGTATATATGTGAATTTAAACATGGGAGTGTCAGTCAGCGCCTCGAGTAGCTGTGGCGGCGAGTGTGGCACACTCATTATGAGCCTGTTTGGCGTCACGTAGCACGTGAACCTATTACGAGCTCACAGCTGACTAATAGTCCCTCGTATACAACCTAAATGCACCAAATCTGCCAGTACGAGACCATCGTTAATGAATAGTGAAAGAAGTGTATACTTAAGGGCTCGTTTTTTTCTGTGTTTGACACAATATTAATTAGATATAACAGACAATAATGCCAAGGAAAGTATAGGAGAAGCTATTAGACTGAATTGTAATGTAGTTGTGAAGAAAGAAAAGTGGCTGAAAAGATAACTTGCCGCGGGCAGTTACACAATAAAGTTGCTGGGGGATATCCGCCGTGGAAGATCAGTAGTAGAGCATCGAACGCTTTATTCGATATGATAGATATCTGGGGTTTAACGTCCCAAAACCACTATATGATTATGAGAGACGCCGTAGTGGAGGGCTCCGGAAATTTAGACCACCTGGGGTTCTTTAACGTGCACCCAAATCTGAGCACACGGGCCTACGACATTTCCGCCTCCATCGGAAACGCAGCCGCCGCAGCCGGGATTCGAACCCGCGCCCTGCGGGTCAGCAGCCGAGTACCTTAGCCACTAGACCACCGCGGCGGGGCCGAACGCTTTATTCGAAAGTCGCAGGTTCTGTTTCTGCCCACGGCAAGTTATTGTTTCACCCACTTTATATATATATATATATATATATATATATATATATATATATAGATATATATATATATATATATATATATATATATAGATATATATATATATATATATATATATATATATATATATATATATATATATATATATATATATTATAGTACCCTTCATTGGGAAAAAAGTCATTTTTGGCGACGTCTATATATCGCTGGTATGCTATAGTCTGTATAGGGATGGGAAAGGGGACTGAAGGATTTCAGCAGAGAGAAAAGAAAGATATGAAAAAAAAGCAGTGACGTAGTTAAACTAATAAAACTATTTACATTAGGGTACCAGGAAAATCAAGGCTCTTCTGTGTGAGATGTCGTAATATTAGCCTTCCGACAAGGCTAATATCGAATAGGTATAATTGATCAATGACAGTATGACCAGACGATGTTTAGAGGGTCCGCGCACGGGGCCTAATATATACACTACATTGTATATGTAGAAGCTAGTTCAATGTGTCACTTTGAGACTTCGCGAGCTTACCTACCACGGTTGTCTGGTCGCTCGCACCTCCCTCACGCGACGCCACTTCCAACGCCACCGAGACTCAAGGCAGGGGGGCTGCTTCTGTGACGTAGCCGGGATGGGTGCAACGGATGCGTGGTATAACGCTTCAACAGAAGTCCTTACGGCTGCTGACCCGCAGGTCACCGATCTCATCCAGGCCGCAGCAGCAGCATTTACGATAGAGGCGAACATGCTTGAGGCTCATGTGCTTAGATTTAGGTGCACGTGAAAGAACCCCAGGTGGTCGAAATTGCCGGAGCCCGTCCTCCACTACGGCGTCTCTCCTAATTGTATGGTAGTTTTGGGACGTTCAACCCCAGCAATTATTTAAGACTTGGCGAGCTTTAAATTGTGCTCAGTTTTCATATCTGAGAGCGTACTTTCATATGGTTTGCTGACATCGACGCGAAATGCGTTTCGTAATTATGTAGGGTACATTGGCTTTGCACTCATCACAGCGGAATTAGCGCTTACCATTGTAATAATAATAAAAATTGGAGGTTTTGAGCCACAAAACCACAATATCGTTGTGTGGGACGCCGTAGCGAATGCCCCCTGGAATGTCGACCACCTGCAGGGGCGTTTTAATGCTTACCTAAATCGAAGTACTACGGGCCTCCAGCATTCCGCCTCAATGTACGTGCTGCCGCACAGGTGGGATTCTGTCCCGCGACCTTAGGGCCAGCAGTGAAGCACCATAACTACCATGGTGGGTTAACTCATCCCTTCGCCACAATACATCACCCCCACAGCACGTCCGCCAGAGCCCAGACGAAAGTGGTACCCATTCGCTCGTTCAAAGTCAAACTCGTGAATGCGCTTCCCCTTACTAAAAATGTGCCCCCGAACACTCATGCTCCAGCGCTCACGTTGGTCAAGCCAGTTAACGTGAGACCGGCCGAGGAAGAAAATCGCACACGCGTTCTATAGGCTGCGCGCGTGTACAACAAGCAAGCACGCATGCGCATGCACATAAGGCGTTCGAACAATCGGGCTCCATGGTGCGTTACGAAAAGCACGAACGCCACGTTAAAACAAGGTTGCCAAGGCTCGCAATCGAGCAGCAGCATTTGCGGGAAGCGATTAATTAGCATCCGCGATCGGCGCCCGCACGATCGGCAGCTTGCAGGACAGCGTGGCAACCTCGTCGGGGCACGACTCGAGCGGCACACTGGCGAGGCGCGCCTACAGTGCGTTGTTTTGTCTCCTTGAGCCGAATGCGTCGGACCGGCCGACCGTGTACGCTCATACGCGGCTGCCAAGACAAGAGACGGCTGTGCGCTTATTGTGAGAGCACTTCAAAAGGTGCCTGAAACGGTTTTTCACATTTCGATTTTGATTAGACCACTACTGGCGCAGACAAGTGGCACCAGAGTTCAACCGTACTAAAAAAGTACCCTCCTCCTCCGCTCCGCTTTTCACCCTCAACTCTTCCTTCGAGAGCTCGGAGCTGAACTCCGCCTTCACGGCGCCTTCGTCGCGATGTGGCGCGAGACCACATACGCGTAAATCCCGCCACCGATCCGATACCGGAAGTCTGTGCTCCGCATTCCACAGCCAATCAGATCAGTTGGAAACGATGACGTCACTGGGGCAGAGCGTCTCACTTGGTGTATGGGCGGTTGAAAACTCGTTTGGCCGAGTCGCAGCAATCTTCAGCGCTTCGCAGATTTAAAGCGTTGTAATAACGTAATAGTACGTTATGTTGGGCTAGTTGGTACATATTAGGCTGAAATACGTGGCGCAAGGTTGACAAAGAGGCGCTCTTTCTGTCTCGTCTTTTTTTTAGGGGCGAAGCTCCTTAAAGCGGCACTCGTTCGTCCCTCGTAGTACGTAACATCTATTACGCTTTGACCTCCAAGGGGGTGCCGGTGGGAGATTTCTCGTGTGCGTTGTTGAACAATAAAAAAATCGCAGCGTTTGCGTTAACTAAAAGCCAAATTCTTCTGTTTCTCATTCCCCATTAGCAGCCATTGGCATGTACATTAAGCAGTATCTGACAAGAAAAGGTTGCTACGTTATACTTGCTGGACGTAACCTCCTTTGTTTCAGAAAGGTTTAGCGAGCGTTGGGCCGCAGTGCCATGAATACAGTGAACTAGTATATACCATGAACTCGAGGTGGTTAAAGGTGGGATGTAGACACGAAGCGCCAGCCGTAAGAAAGTGTGCGTGTGCCACCTTTCGTTTAGTCCTTGGAATGTCTGCTGGATGGCGGTGCTTCTTTCTATATGCGGAATATATAATGAAAAGATGCGAGATTGTTGTACTTGGAGTGTTGACTAGATGGACGAATGGACACACAGACAGATGCATGGACGGACGCACGGATGGCTGCACGAACGGATGGACGCATGGGCGGACGCAGGGTGGATGCATGGACGAGCGCATGGACGGACGCATGGATGGACGTGCGGACGCACGTACAGACGCACGTACGGACGGGCGGATGGACGCATGGGTGGACGCATGGATGGACGCATGGATGGACGCATGGACGGACGGAAGCAAGAACGAATACACGGACGGATGCTTCGCCCCACTCTCTATCATCCACCCCGTGGATATGCTACCATTTTTTTTTTTTTCCTCTTTGTCAACCTTGCGCCACGTATTTCAGTGTAATAACTTACACAGTTTACGCAGAGAGCTCAAATCGTTCTCTATAAATTACGCTTGGGACTTGATCTATCGGCCTAATGCGTTTGTAAAAAATCGTCAAAACCGTTTCAGGGTCCCTTTAAGAGAGCGTATGTGACGTCGGCAAGCTAGTTCAGAAATACGCTCGCACCGCGCTAGCCATTCATTGCGCTGAGCAATGCTGCCTAGCATACGTGAGCAAGAACTTATATTATCGTGTACCATACTCCATTACTCCTCATCTTTCCTTTCTCTTTTCCTACTTATCTCTGTCGCTGTCCTTTCAGACGAATGTGGAGCGCCAAACCAGGGCATTCTTCACAGTCAAAGAGTTCTCCGCCTAACATTTTGCATCACGAGATGATCATTTGGCACACTGAGCTAAATAAACAACATCGGCATTTACTTTGCTCCCCCCCCCCCTTTTTTTTTGTTTGGTTTCTCTTACTTGGCTCCTGCATAACACTGGAGGACAAGAAGTCCGTAGACCACACTGTCTCATCTTACAACTGAAGGCGCGCGAGGAAGTTATCATTTATCTGGAAGCTACAACAAGGAGTATACGAGAAACAGGCTCTTATTGAGCGGCAGCTCGTGGTGCCACGCTTATGTCGCTTGCTTAGATCTAGAGTTTCGCTCCACTGCTGGTGACCTCTGGCCAGCGTGGACGCGTATCTTCGCTTTACGCTGGCGTACCCTCCCTCCAGGCGAGGTCGTTTTCACTGGCCGTACTCGTGATCGACTCGCGTGTCGCCCCCGGAACACCTGCGGCCACACGTCCTCGCGCCAGCTGTGCCCCAGTGCGCGGCCGCCGAGGCACGATCCGAGCGGCCAGAGTACCTTCATACGCGACGCGAACAACCTTCGCGCCGGCGGTTGGCCAGGGTTGGGCCCGCGCGTGCGTCGGGGAGCACGTCCCTTGTTCGCCGCACCTGCCGTCGACCTGCCCGAGGGCGGTGTCGTGCGTTTTCACTACAGGCTTCCAGCGGGCCGCAAGGTGGCCGTCTCGCCAGGCGCCTCTCTACCGTACACTTAAAATGTAAACCACGCTCCAGGGAGGTGGCGTCCGCGCATCAAATATATGGCTGCAATCGATGGAGAGTTAAGTGAAGCTAAGCAAGTAAAGAACAAGGTACGCGAGTAAAAGCGGTGCGATGCGGAGCTCAAAAAAAAAAACGCAATTTGTTCTGGATAGAGGAGTCCAGCGGTAGCCTCCATCGCGATGCGAAAGACAAGAGCAGGTGCGCGGGTCGCGGCGAGGAATGATTCTTTTGAGCTCATGGTTTACCGTTAGCTTTATTGTTGGAGCTTTTCAACAACAGTAACAATATTAACCACCGAAGCAGGAAACTTACTAGGCCAGTATTCGGGGGGGGGGGGGGGGAGGCCCCAGTCCTTGTTTTGCTGTGCACTTTAAGAGAAAAACGACACCCATCGTGAGATTTCCTCACAGGTCCCCTCGAGCTCTCATATCCGTGCACCTTTTCAATCTCGTAGAGTGGGCTTAAATAATAACCTTGATGGACGACTGCCACAAAGCAGACACCAGATGGAGTAGCCGTCGATCCCTGACCCGACAGTGAAGCGGCGGCAAACCTAGACGAACAACAAGCGTCGCTGACGTAAACAATCATCTTCGATGATTCCTACAGAATATTTTTAAGCATAAGGAGATCTGGTTGCTTCAATCTCCTTCGCCGGATTGCAGTTACCTTTCTAGTCTAACGCCCGTATTCACAAACGCTCCTCGACTCGACTGTCACCCTTCACTTGACAGAGTTGAGCAATGCGCCACCACTCGACTAAAAATGACACTGCCCTGCTCAAGAATCGCATACAGCAGATTATTGCTCAAATGCAGTCACTTGCCGTGCCTAGAGATGGCGCTTCTATCGGCTTTTTCAAGTAAAGGTGAAGCGTTGAGTGAAGGGAAGTTCTAAAATACGGTGATAAGACTATGCAAAGGACTGGCTAAGCATATGAATTATAAACTCCCGCACGCTACCGCAGGGCAACAACCGTACACCATCTTCTATTTGCGGTCGCGCTGCCCCAGTTCGTGAATGGTGGTGCCCCAGTTCGTGAATGGTGAATGGTGGGGCACCACTCTTTACTCAAATGCTCGGCTCGGGCCGAGACTTCGCATGAGTATCAACTGTCGATTAATTCATCTCCGTCTTTCTGTGGTAACCATTCTGGACTGAGGGCTGTCTTTTCATTGATACAAAGAATAAATCTTCCTCACAGACTACAGATTTAATGACCTTTCGGTCTCGGAAGAGATAATTCTTAGACGTCTTGACCAATGGCAACACGGACGAAGTCAAAGGGGTATGCCCCTGCTGCGAATCCACGCGTGCGTGCGCGTTGTGTGTGGCCCGAGACAAGCAAATGTCGGGAAGCAGCGCGCATCGTTTGAAGCCTTTATATCAAGGTGTCTACTTCACAGTGCACACCGAGTGCTGGTAGGACGAGCAGGAAAGTTTCGTCAACCCCCGACAGGCTGCACCCACCCTCCACGTTCAGGCCTCTGCCCGTGTTGCGGGTATGGTCAGAACGCATGATCTCCGGCTCGCTGGTTCGCATTACAGATGAGAAAATAATAACGCGCGAGAGTAAGTCAGGAGAGATGCGCCTGACCTAACGGAACGATACAATTACGAGGGCGGTGCATGAAGCCGCAGCGTCGAAGACCAACGCACCCGAACGTTAGTGTACATAAATACAAACGCGCGGCGATCCTTCGCTGTCACAACCACCGATTTTCATCATGCAAGTGGTGTTTACGTCATTGCGAATACGATGTTGCAGCCGTCGCACTCCGCCTGCAAGCAGGATGCCGTGATGTAAACGAGCGGAGTGCACCGCCTGTATACTTCTGTAAGCGGCGATGCATCTTGGCATCGACATCCTGCTTTGCGGCGACGCGTGCATGATCGCGGTTTCAGAAGCATCACGGATCATGCCTCGGCGGCTGTGGCATACCTTGAAGATACCGGTAGCAGTAGGAGGATGAGCAGGAAAGATAATGGGAAAGTACTGAAAGCCTTGGCTTCATGTATTGTGGACTATAGACCAAAGGAAATAGAGGATGACGTAAACAGATCCCTAGTTCTGAATCAATGCACGGATAAAAAAAGTTACAGCATTCTGTAATGCGAAAAAATTTGAGCGCAGCTCTTCATAAGTTTTCATTTTGCGATACATTGACGCAAGGAACTTTATATACGTGTTTGTGAGCACGTAAAAAAAGTTATACACGCTCCATTTTCCGCACATACTCATCCGTCAAAGAACGACCCTCTACAAGTTCTCGAATGAAGCGTTATGGTCAGAAAAAAGGGTGGACATAAGTTCAACACCCGACACCAACGCCTATAGTTCTTAAAGATGATATCTGTGCAAGTGTTTCGCGAGGTATTCACATTAATGACAGGAGTTAATTGTATCTATCTATCTATCTATCTATCTATCTATCTATCTATCTATCTATCTATCTATCTATCTATCTATCTATCTATCTATCTATCTATCTATCTATCTAACGCATGAATGGTGTATTAAAGGAAGAGGAGGAGAATTGAAGCTGGAAAGACAAGGAGGCTAGCTAGTTCTCACACAGGCTGGCTACCCTGCATGGTGTATTAAAGCTTCAACACTGTGGATATACGAAACCAATAAAATGTGTGCAAACGCTCTTTCTGCTCTGTTCCGTAAATAAATTTTGAAAGAAAAAGACCATACAAGAACTTGACTTATCAAGGTTGCTTGATGAAGGTTTAGGAGAAATAGAATATCGGCACGTGTGGAGCTCCGGAAACAAGAAGAGTTCTCTGACACTTTTAGGAACGACGGCGTTCTTATACGAGGGGGCCATCCGAAAACGAGAAAATCGTGTTTATCTGGTCTCGTGTATCACGCAGGTAAGACATCCGCGCAGCCCACCCCAACCTCCGGCCATGGCACGGATGGGCAGCGTCCCCAAGAGAAGCCCTATACGCGCTCGCTGCGTCCCCGAGTACCACGCGTCTTTATTCATGTACGCCCACCCACGATATATGAGCTACGCACGTATGCAGATGTGTGCGGCCGTTCGAAGCACGGTTCGGTGCATCAATTAATTGAAACCTCTGTCGCGTGCATGCTTTACGTGTAGCCAGACGAGCGCCCCCCCCCCCTCCGCTGTAAGTGCATGCGTGGATGTGTATATATATATATATATATATATATATATATATATATATATATATATATATATATATATATATAAGTGTATACCTCAGGGCTCGTTTTTCCGTGTTTTGACACAATATTAATAAGATCTAACAGACAGTAATGCCAAGGAATGTACAGGGGAAGTTATTAGAACCAATGGAATGTAAATAAGAAGAAAGAAAAGTGGATGAAAAATTACCAACTGTGAGCAGGAATCGAACCTAAACGCGTAATTCGAAGGTCGTAGGTTCGATTCTTGCTCACAGTTGGTAATTTTTTCATCCACTTTTCTTTCTTCTTATTTACATTCCATTGGTTCTAATAACTTCCCCTGTACATTCCTTGGGGCATTACTGTCTGTTAGATCTCATTAATATATATATATATATATATATATATATATATATATATATATATATATATATATATATATATGTGTGTGTGTGTGTGTGTGTGTGTGTGTGTGTGTGTGTGTGTGTGTGTGTGTGTGTGTGTGTAGTCACACTGTCGCCTTCTTTATTGTTCCGTCTTTCTTCCCTTTATTTTTATCTATTTCTGTCTATCGCTTTCTGTCTACAACACACCCATACATCAGCTAAAACAGACCAGCTTTCATACGCGTCAGATCACAGTCCTTGCGAGGAGAGGCAAACTGCGAGAACAAAGGGTAGCTCGATCTCATAAGACGGCCATTTCTTGTTCAAACAGTCCGTGATGTTTTTTCTGTGTGTTCGTCACATTGGAAAACAGCCAACAGTTTGCGGCATATTTGTCCCCAATAAGGAAGAAGGTAGAAGAAACGGACCCTATTTATCAATCCGGCTAACGCCACCTATCCGTAAGTAATAACGTACAGTACAAACTCTGCGTAATGAAAAACTCCATTTCTCTCCTGCCTTGCTTTCAGCCACCAATCACATAACCTAATCTTCGTTATTTCTACCTGCTTAAAGTATGTTTTGCTTCACTGTCCCTAAAACACAATGCTTCCCAAAACTCAGCCACATTGTCTTGGAGTCTCCAGGGTAAACTTTTTACAGAAAAGTATCAAGAGTTCAATCATTTCCGCCTTCGCTACACACACGCCAAGCAAAGTGTGTAAACTTTCGTCTTTGAATCGGTATACATTTTAGTCCAAAATCCTGCCATCCTGGCTTCAACAAAAGAGGGCTACCCCGATCCTAGATATTTTCTTTGCAATTTTCTGCTTAAAATTACTGTACCTTTCCAGTGCCGACTTCGTAGAGGCATCCTTATTTTTCAGCGCCCCCGCTTCATTTTCTCAAACTTGTTCTTCATCAAATATTCTTTTTGACTTGGCCTCCTGTCTAGGTATTTAAATAATAACTTTCCGGTTCTCTTCATCTATTTTGTTACGACATTTCTCGTGTACCCAAGACCTTTCATAGCCCCCCGCACCATCCTCATTTCTCTTAATCGGTCCCCAATTTCTATCTTACTTCTAGCTTCCCTGCCCTCGAAATCATGTCGTTCCCATATCTCCTTGTACCCGTGATTTGGGGTATGCCAGTGTGCTCCCAAACCAAGTCTACTTACGCCACGTTGCTTATTTTTTGAACTTGCTTGTATCTCCGATCTCATGTAGAAGACGGCATTGCCGAACGCCAGACCAGAAATAGTCAACCATTTTAAAATATCAACCCACTGCCCCTATCAAAATTCCACAGCGCCCTATGCTTTATTGCAGCTGTATTACTGTGAGCGCACCCTTTAGCCCCACCCCACTCATCACCCTGACTGTCACCTCTGCCCCTATTGTATACGGTTGCAGTGGCTGAACCAAGCTGCAGGCATCTGGACCGACCACGGTGGTTCCGTTCCGGCAAATCCCGAGAAACGCCCCGGAAAGTGCGCTATACTTGATTAAACAATCAGCCGTCACGCGCCAAGTGATGCCATTATCAGAGGAGCGTTTTTCTTTTTGGCCAAGATGCAGCCTTTTTTGTCCCGACCGAGCTTGTATTACGGCGTCGATGGCAATTGTGGCCTTGCAAGTTGCAGTTTGAACGACGCTGAGCCGCGTGCGCCTGCACCCATCGCCTTCCCTTTCAGGTCTTGCTGAGCGCGCACTGGGCTATTAAAGGGGGGACAGCCGCAAATTACGCGACGCGATTCCCGTTCACTGTCCTTTGTTTTTTCCCGACGTAAAGCCCTTATTACCTATTTATCGCCACTCGAAAGAGCCGCAACGGCCGCCGACGAGATCAGAAATGACGGATAATAATGGATCGTTATTGCAGGCCAGACTGTGTTATTGCGGAGTATTGTATTAGAGTGCGAGTGATGCGATGATCGTATACGTGATATAGGTTACTTATTCATTTGTTTATTGTGTACGCGATGACGAAAAGAAATATCCTACAAGGATGCGCTTTCTGGCAAAGGAACTCATGTGTCTGCCTCACTGCATTCCAACGCAGATGTCTCAAAACAGTGTATATATATTGGTTTGAAAGTCTCAGTCGCGCACTCTGCAGCAGGAGAGATGCACAACTTCAACGTTTATCCGCTTTGGTGGCTTAGCAGCTGCGGCCTTACAGTTATAAAGTCCTACAGTATATGTCACGGAATGAAGTCTCGGCGGCCGCATTTCGATGGGGGCGAAGTGCAAAAACGCCCGCAGTAAGGTATACTGTGTACTCGTTAGAAAAGGCCATAAGTCAGAAATGAACCAGGAATTATCCACTACACCGTACTCGATAATCAAACCACGGTAACAAGAACAGCAAAATGTAGTATCAGTTTCTCATTCGATGCTTCAATGATGTAAGTGTGCGAGGTAGACTTTCTGCCCTATCTCGTTCAATAAACACGAAAATGTCTTTCTGAAATGAATGACAGCTCAGTCAAATGTGAGCAAGCACATCACACTGCTTCTCAGTTCAACGCGCCACAGGCAAGTCATCGAACCTTGGGGTAACGCTATCTTCGACAAAAAATACCCCACCTCCCCGAAGGTGCTCGTGAGGAAATTCGAATGGATTTCTTGCCCCGAGAGAGGGTACCATTGCCGTCAGACATTCGCCTTCACCGACTTTTGCCATCGTCTTGAGAGGCGCCCATGCAGCGAACGGTCGAGAGTGAGGAGCGAGTGGACGGGAGATTCAGGGCGCCAGCGTCCTCGGCTCGGCGTTGGCGTTTCACAGCGACATCTCGAGCACACATTTCCGGATGTTAGTGCGAGGCGTCCCGCCAGCGGACGCTCGAGAGTGAGGCGCGAGCGGCAGGAGAGTGGTGACCAGGGAAGAGAAAGAGCGAACGGCGAGAGAAGGAGCGGCGAAGCACTGCACCTACCGCCTCCTACACTCTCTCGTAGTAAGTGATTCTTAAAAGAGAGAAAAGAAGATAAACGTGTCTGCATCATAGTGCGACATCTCAACAGTGGCTCACAAGGGATGGGGGTAAGGAGGGATTAAAAGGGATAGGGAGGAATAAAAGGGATAAGGATAGAGATATGGGCACGGTCAGAGAGACCCGCATACAGAAGTAAGGAGAAGAAAAATTGCCTGCAGCTTCCCTCGGGGGAACACTGAGGAGGATGCGGAGCATATAATTGGTTAACGGGGTGTTAAAGTGCGACTTATTTGGGTCGATGGCTAAATTGGTTAACGTGGTTGTGAAATGGGGTGTTAAATTGCGACTTACTTGGGTCGATGGCTAAATTGGTTAACGTGGTTGTAGGAGGGGGTGTTAAATGAGTGAACACGTACACACGTATGCGAAAGGGCGGCGCTGGTCGAAGGGACGTCGATCATTGTGTTTGTGGATTCGTTGGAATTCATTTCACCGCGACCTTGGACGTCGACGCGCCGTACAAACCAACCGACGAGCGGCAACTGAGCGAGCGAGCGCCGACCTTGAGTATATATACAGCACGACGGCGCATGCACTGTCAGCTGTTGAATGTTCTCGAAGCGCGACGCCACATGCGCGTCCACTGGAGAATCAGGAGAATTGTAGATGTCGAACGCGGTGTGTAGAGGAGGAAGGGTGCACAGATGGTGGAGGAGTGAAGCGCGCGCGGTGTGTAGAGGAGGAAGGGATGCACAGATGGTGGAAGAGTGGGCGACGGCGCGACGGCGCATGCGCGCGCGTCAGCTGTCGAATGTTCGAGAAGCGGTGTGGACGGCGCGGACGGCGCGGACGGCGCACTACAAGGCGCGAGTATAAGATGCTCCGCATCTAATAGGAAATACGGACACGGTCGCAGGAGTCCGAGGACGGGGAACCACTCAGCGAAAGCTTCACGGCGTCAGGAGATGGCGGAGGGCGAGCCGGTTGGCGAGAGCTGCCCTGACGTTGGAGATTGCGGGGGCACAACTGGTCGGGACGAAATGCTGCGAGCGAGGTACCACATGCTCCGGTTTCTAGGGGTACACTTCTAGTACAGAGGCGAGGATAAGCGTGCGCGCCCGCAGCTTTGCTATGGGAGAGGGAGTGAGAGCAAAGAGATAACACTTGCCGGCGCGCGGACAACCCCGGATGCCTGACACAGCCCGACTAAGAAATGCATTCGCATTTGAAAGCTCGTCCGGACCGCGGACATTGCCCTCGCTGTGGTTTACCGGCAAGGTAAGGCACGCGGGCAACATACTTATGCCCTAACCAAACAACAAAGCTAAACAGGAAAACATGCTCGACAGTCACTCGGGAGTGGCTGTGAAGGTGAAAGCATAGTGAGGCGACCGCAATCCTATCAAAATACCGGAAAAGCTTTTGAAAAAAAAAACCGCATGAGAGAAGCGCAAGAAAACGCGGGGCACCGGAAGTGATTAGTACATGATCACGCCTAAGCGGCCGATAACGTGATGTGTTTTTCAATCAACCGAGAGAAAAATCGGAACTCGCTGATTAACGTGGCCATTGTTCGTGCTCAGGAGGGCGTACATTCCATTCATTTGCCTATCATTACAAATGTAAAGGGTGAGCAGTGGCGGCAAGCTATCGTTCACCGGCGCATTCACTTCAATCGCTTCCTCTCACTGCTCGCTCTCTCGGTCAACCCTCGGTACACACGCACAAAAGCCGGCAGAATTCCGCTTGCGTATAATTAACGAGCGACCCCGTTCGATGCAGCCGAATATTACTGATGTAATCGCGCCATCCGCTCGAGGGCTGATGAGGGAACCGAGGAGAAGCGAACTTAATAAACAATCATTTTTAATAAGGCCCCACGTACGGAACTCGCTCCGATAACGACGAGCACCATTTCACAGTGGACGCAGCCGAAATCTGCATGCGCCCAAGGCTGAACGAAACGGAACGCGCCCGAGAGGCTGCTATCATTTCCCCTCGCATTTGCATTTTAAAGCACGAAACGCTTATATAAAGGCAGCGTAACCTACATTTCGACAGGTTTATAGCAGTGTCGCTCGCCTACGCACTGCCACGGAATCAGTGATACCCGCCGAAGTCGTACAGTGAAAGTTTCGCTGCTGGTGTAACTCGTAATCATATCGTGTATTTGGGACGTTAAACCACAGATATTATTATTATTATTATTATTATTGTTGTTGTTGTTGTTGTTGTTGTTGTCGTCAAGAAGCCAGTAACCATTCACAAATCAATCCATGGACGCAGTTGAGTTATGCTGAATTCTTGGTCGCCGACCGCTCCATTAGCGACACCTTCTATCGTTCCTTTCCGTTGCGTGCGCCGCGGTCTCCATCCGGCAGGACATGCTTCACTGCATCGCTCCACGCCTCCCCCTCCTATCAGTCTACTTAAAGAGAAGACGAGCTCCGTAATGGACACAGAAAACATAGGGGTAGTCAAGGCGGGAGGGCAGGGGGTTGGTTCAGAACTTTCCGAAAATTTTCAATTTTGGTTGCGTACATATACACGCACACATACAAACGCACGCACCAACACACTTAAAACAATTATTCAAACCCTCTCCCCTCTTCCCCCGAAAAAAAAATATCTGACTACGCTCCTGGTAGAAAATGAGAATGAAGCGATGACGCGCTTCTCATGAAGGCCTGCCATTGGTCCCCGGCTTTACAGGGGACAGCAAACAAATCTTTGAATGCAACGTTAGCGGTCCTGAATACGTCGCCATTATCATAAAAAAACATGCGTAGCCATAAATAACCCTGCGCATTAAAAAATGACGTGTGAAATGCGACTGAGCAATGGTATTGGGCAAAATGGGCACCCCCCTAGAATGTTATTAGTGGGAATGGCCACCCCTCCCACTCCCCGCTCGCGTGCGCACGCTATATGGTGCAACGTACTGCAAGAATCAAGCATGCGCGGTCAACGCTTAGTGTCCATACGTCGGAAGAATTAGTGGACACTCTCTCATCCATATCTTTACATGGCACTTACTGTGCGAGTAATACGCACGCGCATATGCCTATGATTATGAGCACTCACTCAGCTACACGCTACACCAATTCGCACTTTAACGCGGCACCTATAAGAGAGTTATAGTTTACTGGGCTTAGCGAGATAGCGGGCTCACCGGGATAGCGAGATCGAAGAGCGCATGCGCGGTAATGTACGTGACCCATAGCGCTTTCAGTCTTTCTAGCGACAATCTTTGGAGTCTTAGCGACTTTTGGGGGAACACGAAATTCGGGGTAGAGTGTTCTAAAACCGACATAGAAAATTAGGCAATGGTGAGACCAGTGGAATGCTCGGAACGAGCTTGAATAAATGAGGCCAAAGCATACAAAATCAAGCTGCTTGTGGAGCTGCGATCTTTACCGTGCAATGTGGCCGTTCCGAGCACCCCTGTTCCAGTTCAAAATGGGCAAAGCGGCTCAAATGAACGGCTCATGGTTCACCGCAAACAGATGGACCACAGCTGCTCACTGGTTCACAGTGACGTAGTCAGGAGGTAGTAGCGCAGTCCAACTTCATTCTCCCCAACAGAAGTTGATGTGAAATATTGTTTAAATAACAAATAATATCTTCGCGTGCTTTATCAAGTAAAAAACTAAAGACACAAGAAAAAATTATCACCATGACCATCGGTTAGCAACTTATGGCTAGAATTGGTGACTTTTTGGAAGCGTCCTGGCTACTCTTTACAAAAAATAACATAACATTGCTGAATCACGCCAGGTTCGTAGGGCTAAAAACGCTGGATTAGATGTTTCCGCTCTGTAGAAGCGCTCGTCTCCATCTGCGATAGCTCGCACAGTTGCCCGGTTACATAAGGCGGCCATTCAGATGTCTAAACAGTCACGGGAAGTATAGTCACGCTCGCAGAAACATCAAGAACAACGCAACATTAGATCAATCGAATTCACCCAATTGTTGCCCCGTCTCAATCGATATAGCGAATATAGCGAAGCGAGCCAGCTGCGCTCCGCTACAAGAAAATGTAACACCGTTATATATATATATATATATATATATATATATATATATATATATATATATATATATATATATATATATATATATATATATATATATATATATATATATATCACAATGTCCCTTGGAAGATCACAAGGACTTAGCTATTGCATGATGTACACTTTTATAGCCGTCGAGGCGACACTTTTCTAAAATACCTCGCTTATTCGTGCTCTAACAATATCGGACAGGCAGCAGCCGGAAACATGCACCGAGAGTGGGCCCAGTCCAAGAGGTGCACGCGGGAACAAGTGGCCGCGGCGAAGGAGCGCACTCAATGCCGATCTCTCGGGACGCCGATAAAGCAGTCACCCAATTACTGCCTTGCGAGCGACCCCGCCGTGCATTCGAAAGCAACGACGGCTCCACCGACCGAGAGAAGAGATACAGCATGCGCGATCGCGAAACAATGCCAGACATTAACGGACGCGGAGGAAACAGAACGGACGGAACGAACGAACGACGACTGGGGGGGGGGGGGGGGGGCTCGTAGCAGCCGCATTCCCCGAACTTCTCTTCTGATCTCATTCGGTCGTCGCCTGTACGAACATGACGGCAGGGGCCAAAGGACGGCTCGTGAGACACGCCTTCCTACGCAGCGCACGCCACGGCGGCGACATAAGATGAGAGGCGTACTCGAAAGACGCCAGCGAATCTTTGTAAACCCCATGTGGAGAGTATCGGCATTCGACCTTCTTTTCGTCTTTCACCCCCCGTCCCTCCTCCGGCATTCAATGTAACCCCTCCTCACTCTCGTGAGCAATCCTGCCCCATATTTATTTTTTATTGTTATTATTTTATTCTTATTATTAACTGTGATTATTACTCCGGTGTATGATGCTCCATTTCGTCTTATCCGACGCACACCAAGCTCTCGATTCAAGTCGGGCGATAAATTGCGGTGTCAATGCAGTCCAGTTCCGCGAGGTTTCCCGCCAATGGAGAGAGCAGAAGAAGATGACAGATAAGGATAAAAGCATATGCGACGTTGGACGGTAAGGAACGCGAAGCAATGCACAGACAAGTGGGGAGGGGAAAAACGCTATACAATATGAACAGGATTGGGGGGAGGGGGTTGACGGGGTGAGTGCACCGGACGGTATACATAAGCGGTTCCAAACGGATGGAGGCTGGACGATGGGCCATTGTTTTCTCAGTGGCAGCTACCTTCGCCAGCGCATGTGCTCCCATGATGCGGGAATGTTTTTTTTTCGCGTGACTGACAATGTTTTGTTTTTTGTTTTATTGCGTTTGCTCCGCGCTTTAATTACTATTACCGTTGGAAACAGCCGAAGAAACAGAAGCAGAAAGGCTCCTGAATTAGTCGAGTGGGAGGCGGCAACGACGACGCCAGTCTTTCGATCGAGGGCGTTGGCATAATGCACTTTTTTTTTCCGCGATTGTTCCTTTCCGCTCTCTTGCCCTGATTTCACCCGCATAATGAATGCCACCCGGCGTGCTTTTCGGAAGCGTTCTATGGAAGCGGTCGCGAGAGAAAAACACTTCTCGGTCACTGTCCTCCAGGATTCACTGACGGTGACCTCGAGGCGCGCAGAGCGGATTCATCCCCTAGTCCACTCGCAATCGTGCACTTGCCTTGCATCCTCTCTCTCTAGACTACGCGTAATGGTCTGCGGAGGATGCCGCGTCGCCGCACTCCACGCAACACAAGCCGTGTAGCGTGGGATGCCGCCCCATTTGCGAGACCGTTCGGCCTTTTCTTTATTACCGAGCGAGCGGCGAGAACCGCGGGATAACAAGAGAAACGACTTGTGTTCCTCTTTGTCGGTGCTCACGTGTCTCTCCATCGAGTGGCGCGCCTGCAGTGCGCTTGTAACGTAGCGCGCGTTATTTTCTCGTTGCAGGTCGACGCAGCAATGTCCCAAGCGTGGTCAAACTGTCACGATTTCGCAGGACACCTCTCGCCGGTGTCCTGTACACTGTTGGTAGCGTCGGGTCACGGAATCGTCACTTATTGAAGCGCCGCTATTCGTAGTATGCGGTAACGTGGCGAGCTCCTCGTAAATGTGGCAGTCAGCGCTTAATGAAAACACAACGCGGGTGCCCTCCTGGAAACATTTGTAAGTGTACCATACAAACGATGGGAGATTTTGAAAGATGAAATAATGATTTTGGGGCAAACAAAGAGTCGTTTATGGACAATCTTTACAGTATATGTACAATGAGTGAACGCCCATCACGCTGTCACAGTGATGAGGTCTCGCCAAACCGTCTTATTGCGTGAGAAATAGACGGTCACTGAGTGCAAACTACGAGACAAATGTTCTTATTGGAGGTTGTTCACATAACTAAATAGGGAGACAGATTGAAAGTAAAATCACATGTTTGTTTATTCAGGAGTTACTTGAATTTGAGGTGAATGAGGCTCTTCGTCGAAGATTCCACTGGCTACAAAGGCTGACCGGTCAAGGTAGTCAGTTGGCTTCCTAGGGCCTCTTCGGAGAGTCGCAACTTTCACGACCACTGTGGTCGTGTGTTTGTCTGTATTAACGTAGAGATTGCCTCACCAGGACGCGAGTGACATCTGTGAGCCTTGCGTGTCAGTGTTGCTTTCCCTCAAACCGAGGAGTATTCGTCTCGGTATTCTGTATAGCGAATCATAGGTACAGTGTGAGCTCGGGTATTTGCCTGCAGTCGAAGCCATTTTATAGACTACCATCTGTCCAGCTTCCGGTTATGTGGTACCATGATGCGTCGTCCAAGTCACTGGGTGACGAGGATGGCAGCTTGCCTTACTGGTCGCTTGTCGCTGTCAGCGATTAACATTTTGTCCTGAGGCCCATCCGTCGTTCCGCATGTGTATACAATACATGCGAGCGAGACGGTGGGCCCGTTCGTTTCCGGGTACAGCCGTGTGTGCAGGGCCCCAAATAATGCCGTGGTCCGCTGCGATGTGTGAGCCCAGAGTTTTCGCAGCATGTAAGGTTGGCATGCCTCTTGTGAGTGCGCGACAATGGCGGAATGCGTAGCTTGTTTGTCCGCCCTTTGATGGTGTGGGCGATTGCAGCAGTCTCCGCTGCAGCCACTGAAGAGGTGCGTATGGTCACTGCCGCCAGCAGTTGGCCCCTATTGGTTTCTATAACTTTAGGCGTGCGCGACCCACTTAGAGTGTGCCCGAGGGCATAAGGCTAGCTGCATTGCCCCCACTCGCTGCCCTGTTTCCCCAAAAAATATTCCAGCTGCGATTCTGCCGGAGGTGCAGGCGGGATCAGTGCTACAGCTGAGATGTTTGCGCGATAAGTTTGGCGTCGCGCGCTATGAAAGTCCGGATACGTGCGGCACGGTACTGGAGCCACGCCGACGCGCGTGCATAGTGTAGAAAGAGCAAGTCCGCGATGTCTCAACTGTATTGAGAAGTAAGGGGAAAACCGAGCCCGATAAGTATCACCCGTCCTTGTGGCTTGGTGTTTAGCCATTTCTGCAGTGCAAGATGGGTTGGTGTTGCGTAATCCTCATACGTGTTTAGGATCCCAAGCTGAGTTAGAGCTGCGCTACTGGCAATGCAGGCAATTCGGAAAAATCGATCCGTTGGTTCAACGTCGGCTCTGCGGGTTTTTTGATAGGGTAGGGCATAAGGTGGCGCAATCGACTACAACAGTGTGTATTAGCCACAAGATGAGAATTTCGCGCATATCCTTGCTGTTGACAGCGATGCGACCAGTATAGGTTCGTATTCCGCTCACCGTGAGTATGAGGTTCGTAAAGGTATGCGCAGTGCCCGCCGTTTCTGGGCATCGAAGCACAACGGAATAAAGCATCATTTCAGCGATCGCATGGTTTCTCAGCAACTTAGTGCACGTCAGCATGTGTGTAAGTATGAATAATATGGCCCCTAAGAGACAGGGGCCCCTAACCTTCGCGTTCTTGTGCTTGCCAGCCAGCTATTTGGTTAATGAAGCCCCCAGAACTTTGAATCCTACGTTATAATACTCTGTAATGTTTCACTTTCACGGCACGCGTGCCTTTGCACACCCTGCGATGAGCATTACAATGCAGCATAAGCGCACTTGGCAGCACAGAATCATTGTTAGGTGTACGCTACCAGATCACGCTTAAAGCAGCTCGTACAACAGGCACGCTACAACTGCTTGGTCTGTCTCTTTTTTCGCCCGTGCTGTTCGCGCTGCTTTAACTAAAATGGAACCATACGAACTAGCCATTTCGCCACGCTGTCAGAGTTGTTCGAAAATAATGTCAATATAGCTAGGGACTTCGACGCCTACGACTTGCGATATAGCGATGATTCAATCATTTCGTTTTTCTTTTTTATGATCTCTCGGATCTTTTTTTGTTTTGTTTTCGTGTAAATTCTTGGAGCTTGCGTCACACTGTATTGTATATTTAACGGCCTTCACATTGAACCATATCCCACTACTCCTTTTTTTTATTTCAATACAATCACTGTTTGGTGCTAACATAAAGATGATTGCATGCCACTGCCCTGTTTTCATCTGCTCCGTTTTTTTCCCTTTAAATTCGTATGAATTTCCCAGTATCTATCACCAATTCTTTCATAGACCAATGCTTCACGGCTTCAATATTGGTGTTTGCAAGAGAAGAAGCCTACGAGGTGAAAAACGTGGTAGCATGAAACATGATTAAGAAATATGGCAAGGTAACGTTCGCTGAGCTTGTTCGGCAGTAAACAAAGACTCTCCTTACATGAGTTTGAAGTTGACAGTGTAAGAGAGAAAAGATATTCCAGCAACTCGCAGCTGCAAAAAAGGATAAAAACAAGGTCGAGGCACGGCACTTTCGCAATCAGCTACGACAATTACGCCCTGAATGGTATTGATCCGTTAATCCACGAAACAACAGAGACGTTGCGGCGGCCAGCCGTTTCTGGCACTTACAATTGAAAGACACATCGCAAGCGATGCGTGGCACGAAGAGAGAAGTTGAGCATATATAATTCACACAGCATTCATTGAAGTGAACGAAATCTCGGTGCAGAGGAGAAGCGCAGTTTCACCCCTGCCGTAAAGCGGCACCTGCTGAGCTTCCCTACAGTTCAAACCCGCGACCCCGTCGAGTTCGCTTGCATCAGCAGAACAGTGCATCCACCAGCAACGCATCCAAGCCGACCTCCGCCGACGCTCATGGGCCTTCATTTCGGCCATCGGTACACAGCGAAGAACAGCAAAAGGCGGCAGCCGCGCAGAGTTCATCGCCGACACGCTTAATAACTCGCACGCATAGCGCTATGTGCCACATACCCATAGCGCTCTGCGCGGTCGCACGAAGCGCCGCGAAAGCGAGAGCTGAGATCTTCTTTTCCCCAGCATCGCGCGGGGGCGCAGTTGCGGGGGAGGTTGATGGCCCCCCCATACGTGCGTGCTGGCGCCTGGAACCAACGCTCGCGTAATGCTCAGCAGCGCAGTATTCCTCGACCGGCACCTTGCGCGAAGCGGTCGCACGACAACGAAAAGGAGAAACGAAGGAGCGGGACTGGACCTCAGCTGACCTCCCCTGGAAGGCGTCGTGCGTAACTTGGCACATGACCTTTGGTCCGCTTGGTAGAAGCGTGGCTGTGGCTCTTACTGGTAAGGCCACCGATTCATGATGAACTGCTAGAAAAAAAGTGATTAATTGAAATGCTGGCGAAAGCGGATTGCAGGACAGTGACCACGTTGCACACGCGCTGTTTCGGAGTGTCCAACTTAATGAAGGTCAGTCGCATTACCAAACACAGCCTGTGCGATCTAGTAAAATATATAAGGGGCACGCATTCTCGCCTCCCGATATGAGTGGTCGGTGGAGTTTTTCTGCTCGGCCTCCATGCACAACGAGTCTGCAGATTAAGGCCCTTGTAGAGGCCATGTTTCTTGAGCACTGAACCGCGCTGTCTCGTGCCCAAGACAGGCCGTTACGTGACACGCAGCCGTACACATCGCGTAACTCTGCTTAAGGGGGGCGAAAACCTGCGAAATACACGATTCCCATTTGCGCATCCCCGGGCAGTGTGCGTGAAAGAGAGCGACACGTGAAACGCAATTACAGCTCGGCTCGGATGGTCCCGGCCACGACGTGCGATCTCCGTGCACGACCCCCCGAAAAGCGCGAGGCGAAGACACGCGCGCGCAGCCGGATCCTGACACCGAATCTCTGCACTGCCTGGGAAAACTTTCGATGATCCCCGATGTGGCGTACATCGATGAGCGCCAATTCCGCGCGATACTGCAATGCGCAGCACGCACGCGCGCCCAATAAGGCCAATTATCGGCCACTCACCTAAATATACGCGTGCTGCAGCACTGCAGCGATGGCAGCCGCGAGCCTCTGCATGTATATGCGTGACGTGAGCTGCTTAGCCCCTAACCCGTAATGGGACGCTTTCACCCGACAGGCTGCTTCCCGATGTGAAATCGAAAGGTCGTTACATCTCACGGCGCATCGGGCGTGTGTGCTGAGCCGATGCTGGCCCACTCGTCTCAATCGTATTTTCGGCCAGCCAGAAGAAGCGTTTGCGGCCGCAAAGCGACATTCCTGCACGTATAAAAGTCCTGCCCCCCTCCCCTCTGCGGTTATCGGACGCCGCAAAAGCTAAACTATGGAGCACTTCACCGAATTAGATAGAGCCGAAAAGAATTCTTCATTTCAGATATATTGGTGGCGGTTCGTATTTATGATAATTTGGGCCGCTAACTGTAGACTATAGCGCGAACAATCACACGCGGTTGCTGTTTTATACTTGTCTCCCAATGATCAACCCCTTCCCTGGAGCGTACTAAATAAGACGGGCCATAAAAAGGCGGCGAAAGGTAACTCAGATGACGTTGCTAACAAAGAGGATGAGCGCCTTATTAAAAACAAAGTGCAAATTGGAAAAATGAGTTCTTTTGTTTCAGATGCCATAACCACCCTACTAGTATTAATTGTATACAGTGGAGACACCAGATTAGTTTTCCCCTCCTGAGCTAGCTTCTTTAACGAGCATTTCAACCTATAAGTACACGAATGCTTTCGCTTACGGCCCTCGTCCAAATGTCGCCGAGAATCGAAGCCGCGTCCTAGATTAGCAGCGAAATAGAAAAGCTGCTGCTACCACGGCGGGTATGCTCGACGGAGCAAAATACTAATACTATACAAGCGTCCAATGAGATTGCTTTATGAAAATAAATACGAAATAAGTATTATTATCCACATAAGGAAGGTCTTAATAAAGTATACAGGCGATTCAATTTCACTGAAATGAATTTTGAACGAAGAAAATAAATTAGTATGGTA
Organism: Rhipicephalus annulatus; assembly: GCA_013436015.1. Lineage (NCBI taxonomy): Eukaryota > Metazoa > Arthropoda > Arachnida > Ixodida > Ixodidae > Rhipicephalus > Rhipicephalus annulatus. The sequence goes on from WOVY01010489.1 coordinate 286,469, forward strand.
ATTGTATTCTTTCATTAGGAAAATTCCAACACGCAGGAATGACAGATATTCATGCGACTACAGGCATATTGTTGCGGCCTCAAATAATATAATTACGGGAATATTTAATTACAATCCTAATAATGTGAGGTGGAGCATCGATCAACACCTTGCTGTGATTTAAACGTAGAAAGCCTTGAAATAGGTCATCAATTGATTCAATTTCACTGCAGATTCCATTTCAGTCGCTGCCTCAACTGCGCTACCTTGCTTGAGAACTTGCATTCAGCCGGCTGTTCAGGTATGGTCACGTTCTGTGGTCGCATCGCCACCTCGGCATTAGCGACGTACTTATGTTCCGCAAACGAGACGGCATATACAGCATGCGAGCCTGAATAGTTTTCTTTTTTCTAGCATACGCCCACTGCGCGAACACACCGATGTCAGTGCCGTACAAACCGATGTGACTAACGCGCGTCCGGTCGAGGAAGGCGCGACTGCAGCAGCTGAAGCGGGGAAGCGACAGCAGTTGCGGTAGCAGCAGCCGCCAGCGATGGGGCACCCCGTTATTATATAGTATACAACGCAGGGAGAGGTGACGACCACGTGAAGAAACGCCCGCGCCAGTTTTCGACAGGCGCGTGCTCATCGCGGTATCACGCCGAATCGCCGCCAGAAGCCCAGCCGTATATATACCCGCTGGCTGCGATTATGCTGGACGCCGTTCGATGAGTGAACACGGAGGCGTCGTGATCCGTGTTTTTTTTTTGGGGGGGGGGGGGGAATCGCCACGACCAGCGACTGTACTCTCACTGCCACCCCTCCATCACGCGGCTATCGTTCAAATTCCTTCGCTCTCTTCAATGTATATATGTATGCGCGCACGGTAGCGGCTCGTTTAATGTGTGTGCACACACGCACCTCATACTGCTGCGCGCGCAGAGCGTCAGTCTTTTTCGTCGTCGTGTCCTGCCCTGCCTGCAGCCGCGGGGAGACTAGTTCACACGCACTCACCCGAGAGGAGAGCAACTGCGAGAAGTCGACGTGGGGAAAAGCGTTCGCGCGTACACCAAGCGCGTATACATATGTATTATACACACACAAACACACCGTACTTGATCGCAAGTTGCAACACTATGCCAACTTGCCGCTGTGTGCACTGTGTGTGCAAGCTCGCAAGCGCGAACATGCGCGCGCAGGCATAGTGCGCGGCCTGCATGCGGGCGTGATGGTTAGAAGTTTCTCCCGTGAGCAGAGTGAGAGGGAAAACCGCGTACGTGACGAGAACTGTTCAATGTGCGTGGTTTATATTCAGGATTGATCAGCCCATCTGGCGCTTCACTCGGTGGCACGAAGCGAGCAGCGTCCACTATAAGTGTACACACGCATTATGCCCGACCGCAGGGTGCAAGCGGTATTTGCGCGCCCGCGGCAAGTAGGACCACCGCTGCTGCCGCCCTCACTGGTGGTGGACACAGCATCGGCGGCAGCAGGAGCACTTGAGGAGACCCGATAAATTGGCGCGGCGTGAGTTAGCGCTGCCAGTTATAGGCATGCGCGCTCCTCAAAGCCCTGTACGTGTACAGGGTGCACCGATGGAGCCTATGAAACAACCTGTTTTCATCTTTTTTTTATTCTTGGATCCGTTATTGCTTTCTCGCCCTAAACCTCATTTCGTCGCAATTATACCGGGGCTATGTATTTCGGTACCACAAGCAACGGAGCGGGGTTCGAGATGCCGATCATTTGTTCGATACCAGGCGCGTACGTCACGCGCAACGCCTGAAGCATGGCCGCGTACTTGTACGGTATATAAGTCACGGCGCGGAGCTCGCGCAAGTGCAAAACAGACAGTGGAAACAAAAACTACACTATAAAATCAAAATTTCAATAATTTTTATACTCATTTATGTATATGACATTCATTCCGCAAGTCTCATTGACCGCCAGTTATCTGTCCTACACGCGAAGTGGTCTATTTTTGTATTTTTTGGTAGTGTTAACCATTAAAAACTGCTTCACGCAGCAGAGGATGATAGAAGGATAGGGGGACGACGAAATTAACACATTTGGAAGCAAAAAGAAATGCAATCGCCCTGCTTAAGAAAAGATACATCGTTGATGGTGATGATGACTTGTTAAATTTAACGTCCTAAAACCACCATATGATTATGAGAGACGCCGTAGTGGAGGACTCTGGAAATTTCGACCACGTGGGCTTTTTTAACATGCACGTAATTTTAGCACACGGCCCTACAGCATTTTCGCCTCCATCGAAAATGCAGCCTCTGCAGCTCGGATTCAATCCCGCGACCTGCAGGTCAGCTGCTGAGTAAGTACCTTCGCCACTAGGCCACCGTGGCGGGGCTACGAATACATCGTTACGAAAGGCTTCTGCCCTGTAGTGGGCATAAACATGGGTTGCTGAGTAAGAGCATGTAAAGTCAGGCAGAGCACCTTAATGTCTGTTCACATAAGCGGAACATAGTTAGTTACACATGATGTACACATATGCAATGCACAGACATCTCTGTTCACAGAGTACGATGTGTCCGCAGTTTAATGGTTCTTGCGATATTGTGCATGATATCGTGCATTACGAAGTGAACGGTTAAGCTTAGACGCTTTCTTCACAACTTCTCCCTATACTGCGGCGATTCCCCTCTCCTGCGCCGCAGCGACTGCCGGTCGTTGCTGGGAGAGTTGGAGCTTGCTTCATTTGCGGTGGAATAGGTCACAGCATTGCCGGACACCGCATTTGTGGACAACGAAAGGAGCGATTTACGTGCCGACAGTATTTCATAGAAAGGAGTATTCTGCTGTATTCCTGTATCTATTACAACAAACTGCAATGAGTGTTGTACAAACGCGCTACAGTGATGATTCACCAACAGTGTGAATATTTCACCCGAATAAAGTGCCCTTAAGCATTCCGCATGCGTTTCAGTGTGGTTGGTCTGCCCTGTTTATAGCGCGCGACTTGTTTTCTAAACGCGAGAAATAAGCTCCATATAAAGCTTCTTTTTCGCGCTTTCAAAAAGTGCGTTCTGGAGATTTGGAAACGCATCATCATCATCATCAGCATCATCATTATTATTATTATTATTATTATTATTATTATTATTATTATTATTATTATTATTATTATTATTATTATAAATACAGCTAATAAAAAATTACCGCCGTAATACACAACAGCCAAACTTCGCCAGAAGATAACACTGAAAAAATAGAACCCTGTATAGCTATATACCATATACCGCGCTCCAGATGGCGGGCCTCGGGCAAATTGTACAGACACACTAAAGGGTGCACGGCCTCGTTACAAAGCTGCTCTTCGTCAGTGAGCCATGGCATTCAGAAATGTTATTCTTGAGGTTTTAAGGTGCGGAACTAAATCGCTTATATTTCGAATGGAAGGAAATATTATGCCAGAACACTTACAAGTAATCGCAGATGGCCAATACCCAAAGAACCGAGTGGCGTTATACTTACATATGCCACTGTAACTATTGTTAAACCATATCAGTAAGAAAAGTAAGTAAATGATGTTTAGTTATACCATAAATAAACATACTTACGTAAAGAGCGTACACCCCGTAGGGCCCTGCGGCCGAAACTACTGCGCTGCTTTCAGCGCCACGAGTGGCTGGTCAGACCCAATAATGTCTTCAGCATAAATGTCTTCAGGGATTTGAACCCACACGCTCATACTCCGAAAGCCAGTGTCTTTACCACTAGGATACACACTCATACTTTCACGAAGGGAATACATGTACATTATACATCTAAACCACATGAATGTGTACCCTTTGTGCAGAACAAATGCCGAAAGACAACACTTTCTAGTCAGACTTTAGTGATTTTTGTGGTGGTGCATTAAACGTTCTCACCGGTACACAATGTATTGATGATGTGGCGAATCGCACAAATCAATAAACTTATTTATTTCAAAAACGATTTGATGCCAAACTTTGGTCCTCCTGAGGTGGCTATTACATGTGTTGAGTAACAAGCAGAAGCGAGCCTGGATGCGTCATCTACCAGTTCGTCAGATCCTCAATTCCTTGCTCGGCCGTGAAAAGGCTCAGGTGGTTACTCTTACGAAAGTATATTTCTCATTGGTTGCACGTCGTACTTCCTATCCGATACGGTGCATAAAAAGACACGCGTAAACTCATTGTGAACAATCATGCACGATCGCGCCTAATCTGCGAGTTTACTCCCTGACTTCTTCCACTGCCCTTCTTCTCTTGTTGACCGAAGAATTCACGTTACAGCGCGCACACGAGCAGACCTCTGCACTCCACTTTCTAAGTGTTCCGTGCCGAATTTTCTGAGAGGCAGAGAAGGAGAAAACGACCTAGTTGGAAGAATTACGCTTTTAAGCTCGTACTCCGCGGAGCTGCGGCTGATATGCAGAAAAAAGCGGAACACTTTTAGTTTCATTCGGTGCCGATCTCCCGGCTCGCGCTTGTAATGGGTCCCTTAAAGTGTTCTCTCCAAAGGCGCAGAGATACGGCCGCAAGAACTGTATGAAAATGAGACCAGCCCCCTCCCGTTCTCAGGTTGGCGGCAGATAAGACTCGAGGCGGAAGGCGCCTAAGGATAAAAGCAACAGCCCCCTTCCGCAAAGCTCTTGATCACGGAAAAGCCCTGATCCGCCGCCGGAGGCCTTCCTACAAAAACATCGTCAAGGAAGGAGGTGGCGGGATTAGGAGCCTTGGGAAGGATGTACGCAAATGCCGTTTTGTCTCTTGCGCGGTATTTGGCTTACCAGAGAGCAGTCGTGGAGGCCATTGACATCGACTGGCACGGAGGCCGAGATGAAAGTGCCGTCATACCCCGTTAAGGCTCCCCACCCCTTTTCTTCCTTCCATCATGAGGCCACCGGGCGGCGGAATCTACCACGCTCCTTGCGTCGCAGAAAGCGTGTGCATGTGTGCATGAGTCCGAAACAGTCGAACGTGGGCCCCCCTTCCCGCTACCCCAGCCCTACAGTTTCTTCGTTTTATTCATATTTTTACCTCCGGCGAGTGGCACTCAATTTTCACCCCTGCTGAAATACTGACGTTTGTTTTCGCCCACGAGAACAGCGCAGCGTACAGCGCGCATGACGCCAACAGTCGACTCTTTTGAAGAGCTTAATTCGATGTAGCGCGAAACGGCACCCATATGGACACAGCACAGCGCTGCGGGGTGTCCATATGTGCCTTCTCGTGTCCGTGTTTCGCTTCACGCTAAATTTTATTAATAATAATAATATTATTAATAATAATAATTATAATAATAATAATAATACGTGCAGTTTAACTTTCTAAAACCACCATTTATGATTATGAGAGACGCCGTAGTGTAGGGCTCAAGAAATTTTGATCATTTGGCGTTCTTTAACGTGCACCCAAACCTTAGTGAACAGGCCTCAAGCATTATCACCTGCATCGAAAATGCAGCCGCCGTGGCAGGGATTCCATCCCGCGATCTACGTGTCAGCAGTCGAAACTGTTCTAAAGAACCACCAACAAGCCCACATGACCGGCCCCGTCGACGGCAGTTTATTATTCCAGAGGAAGACATCCGCGACGGAACAGTCCAGAAACGGAGGGTCCTGATGTAAGGAAGAGGCGCTAACTTCAACAATCCACACGGGAGCGTACAAGGGGAGCAAAGGCGGAGCGAAACAGCGATTCAAGTGGCTCGGTACGGGCGACTGAGGAACGATGAAGCAAAAAATAAAAGTGGCAAGTGGGAAGGAAACAATGCATGAACGGTGGGTGAAAAACCCAAAAATCAACGAACCCATAACAATAAAAGAACGCGAAGCACGCGCCCGTCCGAAGGCAAGAGAAGTGCTGTGCCCTGACAGCAATAGCCAAGCCGAAGAACCGAAAACCAAATTCACCTGGCCTTGCCGGTAAGAGGATATACACATATAGTGGCAGGAAGTATTGGTTTCTGAAGAGAAGGGCGAGCTGCGGTGAGAGTAAACACAAAGATCAGTGCAAGAAAGATGGGCCCCTCCATGCAGTGATATATATAAGTGGTTATATCAGAAGAAAAGAAAAGAAAGGTGCCGACCCGTAACTGTCTCTCCTTACGAGGACACCTCAACAGGTCAGCAGAGGAATGGGATAAGGAGGGATAAAAGAATAGAAGGAAAATAGAAGGAGAAGAAGACAGCCAACGAGAGAAAAAAGAAGGAGATAGGAAAGTGGGGATCCGGTCGAAGCAGTCCAAGGGCGGGCATTCCAAGTCGAGCATTCCTGGCCGACCGACCGGCTCATCCCCGGGACCCACTCACGGCTGCACCCCTCGTGCCCGGTGCATGCGCGCCTTACATTTCTCCGGCCCGAGCACTCGGTGCACTACATACAAGTCCACCTCTCTGCGCATCTCGGCCGTTTTATTATGCGCAGCGAGTATTCCTCCGTTCCAAATAAACGTGCCATAATACTTCTTTGTCTCCGTCATTTTTGTACTCCTCCGAAGCCGCTGCGATACGCCCGGGGCGGCGGTGCGAGGAGTGCGGAGTGTATGCATGCGCACACGTACACTGCGATAGCATGTGCTTGCTCATTTTACCCAATTTAAGAAGGTCCTTTCGTCTGTTGCTCATATTTGCACTTTTTCCACCCCTTCAGCCGTCGCCGCTGAATGTGTTTGGGAAACCTGTGCGCACGCCAGACCACCAACATCTCTCTTTAATTTGTCATCATAATATCGTCTGTTCTTACTTTCCTTTAAGAAAATCATCGTTCATATAATTTCTATTAGAGTATTTCAACAGTGTATTGGGTTTAAGTTTTCAGAACACAGTATGTATGAAGGAGCGACACTAAATTTCATCTGTTATGTCAACAAAAAGAAAAGAATGCGTGCGCGCTCTTTCAGCGGTAGCTGCAGAAGACCATATATATGCGAGAAGTAGTCGTGCGCAATGCGATCAACGATGCGTCTTAACGGTGGTTCTGTTACATTCTTATCACCAACGGAAGGCATCTTATCGCCTTTTTCAGTAAGCGGTTGCAATCTCATTACTAGATACAAGCATCTTATGAGCGAGCTTGATCCGGTGGCGTCCGTGCTCTACTGTGCATGCGCCTACTCTCTCTCCCACTCTCCCCCTCACTTGCCTCGCAACGCCGACTAAGGCCGCGTCTGCTAGCCTATAAGCCCACTCGCCCCTCTCTGTGCAGGCGCTGTGCCGTGCTGGAGATATTAGGCGCCTTTCTTCCTCTTCTACCACACCACCACCCTCTCTGTCTCCTTTAGGCAGCCCTTCCCGCTGCGTCTACACCCCCATTGCGCATGCGCGTCCCTTCCCCTCTCTCCCCTCACAGCGCCGACGTGGGTAGCGTCTGCTAGCGAGATTCTTGATTGAAAAAACCGACTGTTCGCGCAGCACATCCGTTCACTGGCCACCCGGAGTACGACACACTGAATCTTGACCTCAGAGCTAGTGGGAAATTTCTCCTGTACGTTGTTAAGCAATAAAAATTTGCAGCGTGTGCTTTAACTAAAAGCGGACGGCAGGTCTCTGTCCAATCGGAATCTTCTGTCTCTCGATCATTGCCCCTTAGCAGCGATTGGCATGTTCAAGTAGGAAACACCGGTCCATCACTGCGTGCTTTGTGCCTCCCCAGGTTTCTCTTCTACGCAACGCCACGATGAGCGACAACGCCACCGCCAGAGTAAGCGTTAGCGCCCGCTGCTTTGCATCTACACATGGTTCCCTTTAGATTATGTAATGCTCTTTTCGCTCGCGGGCTTTTTTTCAAACACGAGCCCATGCGTTCGCTTGCGAAAGCGGCTGGCTTCTGGGCAGCGTGCGGCGTCGTGCGCGCATGTGCAAGCACGCTGACGCTATATAGTGTATACGGTGGCCCCCAAGAGAGCGGATCTTGCAATACGACATGCCTGCGTCGGAAGCGCCGTGCTGCCTGTTCTGTGCAGCGCTATATAGCGGAGTGACATACAGCGCAGGCGGTCACGCGTGGACATGCAGCGAAAAGCCAACTTCCGTGCAGTGCTCATTTGACACCCAGACATCAGCGGCGGAAATGTTTCGCATAGCTGGGTAGTGCTTTAGTTTACTTCGTCAGAAATAGAAAAGAAAACGTGACTTTATAAAGTATGCTGAAGCCTCGAGCGCATGCAACGTAAACTAAAAACATGCGTTCATTTGAAAGACTGAATGGGACAGGACTCACCACATTTTCGAGAGAAAAGTTGATTCTATGACGCCAACTTTTTGCGGTCAAAATGTATTTCGTGCGAACAAGAGGCCATGTTTTCTTTTCACTTCTGCGTCTGTGCGCATTGTAAGAAAAAAAGATGTGATTGATTGATTGATTGATTATGTGGGGTTTAACGTCCCAAAACCACCATATGGTTATGAGAGATGCCGTAGTGGAGGGCTCCGGAAATTTCGACCACCTGGGGTTCTTTAACGTGCGCCCAAATCTGAGCACACGGGCCTACAACATTTCCGCCTTCATCGTAAAAGCAGCAGCCGCTGCAGGAATTTCATCCCGCGACCTGCGGGTCAGCAGCCGAGTACCTTAGCCACTAGACCACCGCGGCGGGTCAAGAAAAAAAGATGCGCACAATTATTGTGGAGGCAAGGGCATTGACAAGTGCATTGCCAGCGTAATGTTCATTATTCGCTTCCTGTCGTTGGAATCTGGACTTGCCTAAGATTTCCTATAGAGCTGCAGAGTTTTTCACTCTAAACGTCCAATTTTCTACGGTGTTTAGCCAGGATAAGAGCCCAGTTAGGTCGACTTTTATTCTTATGGATCGCACCGCAGCCACCAGAACATTTTAACGGCTATTTCCACGGTTGCTTCGTACACACTCTACATGTGTGCGCGGTTGCGCGCTCGGTTGCGTTTGAATAAAGGAACAATAAAAAGCAAAACGATTTCTCTCACATTAACAAACATACTCTTTCACGGAGCGGTTGCACTCTTGCTGCAAGAAAACGCGCTAAAATAAAAACCCGCAGGCCAAACCACCTCCAATACCAACTCGCAGTCTCTTTATATATCTGCCAAGGCCTACATAATTCTTTGTTGGTAAAAAAAATGAATTCCACAATGTTTTTTGCGAGTCCCTAAAACCTAACGTAGCAAGCTTCGTGAAATATAATGAAGCCAGTATCGCCAGAATACGGGGACAAAAGGAAACTCCGAAATCCAAGGCGTCTATACCTGACCTATAAGTGCCAAAACTACGGCGTGAAGTCCTAAAATATGACTTTGACATTGAGTTTTTTTCTACTGATAGAAACCTGTAATGGCAGTGTTGACCACAATAAAGTTGTCAAAGACTAATTTATTTCTCTAAACTTATTCACTGTGATTGTCTTTAAGACAAGGATATGCACGTTTCGACTGAAATCACAACACTTCAATTCGTGGACATACGCACTCAATACAGCATTCAGAAGCAGAATAATGACGTCTACAATACTCAAGAAGAGGTTCACGTGAATGACTTCACCGTAAATTACGTAAATGACTCGGTTGTGAATTTGTCACTTCAAAGCATCAGGAGCCACGTCCACATGCCATATATTACGCAAAACAAGCACTCTTAAAGTCGTAACAGCATAGCCGGCACTGTTAATTAAGAATGGAAGAGAGCAATACAGATACGACTTGTTTGTGTCAGGAAAACTCAGTACAGGTTGTACGATTTCCTCTGCTTCGAAGCATTTGGTCTAAAGTAGTCCGACGGATTCATTTCGTCTACATGTATACACGCGCAGCGCCCTTTACAACGTCGACTTTGTCGGAATATTTTCCCCATGCCGCTAGCGGCGCCGTTTATATACTTAACGTAATCCTGTGACACCAAACCAGCCTGCCCTAGATTGATTCTGCACCATTGCTTTTCTCCATCTGGATTGCTAATCGACCTCTCTCGCACTAAGCCCTCGTATGCATTTTATAGAGCGCACTGACAGTGCAGCCTCGTGGGCCAAAACAGGCCCAACGAATGGCGGCGTTCCTTCGACTCTAATCTGGTGGGCAGACCCGCCTTCGGAACAGCCGATGCATGGAACTGCGCCGCCGAGGATATCGGCCCCGCCGGCGGAATTTCCAGGGCCCCACTTGGCGGCGCTTTCTGGACGGTGTCAGTAGTGGTGCCCTTCCTTGGGCGAGCACAACGAGAAGCAATCTGCTGGACGCAGGTCGAGGACCCGTTGACGGGCCCCGATGACGGCCACGCACGACACCCTCTTTCTCGCGAGCCTTGTCACTGGCGGAGATGCGGCCGGGTGGATGGGAGCGCCGCTCTCCAACGAGCTGGCGCTTTTCGTTTTATTTTTTTTTTCTGCGCGGCACACTGCCGGGGCCGGAGGGACGCTCGCCGGTGCGGCCAGCAGCAGGTATGAACGCGTCATCCCATGCTAGCAGCGATTCGCCGTCGAGAGGAGTGCTGATGAGGCCCGTCGATCAGCATAGCACTGTCCCTCCGCCGTCGTGGTGATATCACACTCGCTCCCGTATTCGTTTCAGACGTCGGGAGCCTGTCGAAATCGCTAGGATTTTGAGCGTAGTTCCGCTGGAAGATGTGCGTTCGCTTAGAAGCGACTGAACTCCGAAAGGTGCACGGAGATTTAGGTGCACGTTCCAGGACAACTAACAATAAACTGCCTATTCAGTTACACTGCAGTTATCCCACCCACAGCAGACTATAAGTCGTGTCGATGAAAGAAAGAACAGGAATTGTTCGAGGAGCTTGTTTTTTTTTTGTTATACTGCGCCTAATGAATCGCATCGATGAAAACGTATTGATGTACACCATAAGTGATATGACAATTGAGATACAGGAAAGTTGGCAAACAACTAATAGCGCCGGAGGCTGACACTTGAAGCCTGCTTCTATACGCATGCATGTAAAGGAGAGACGAGACGGCATGGTTATGATTGGGAATGATATGCACCTATAGCCTGTGATTGAACAGCCTTTCAGGAACCGATTCCGCAACCGCCAGTTTTTATAATCATGCACCACGGCTAAGTTGTCGCTCATGTTAACTAACATCGAGGACGCGGGATCGATTGCATGCCGGCAAAGGCAGCCGAATTTCGATGCATACGTGCAATATAAAAACACCCGTCTACTTTGATTTAATCGCATGTTAAAGAACCCAATGAGGTAAAGAAAATAACCCGGATTTCCTCTCTATTAGGTGCGCGCAATAATCGTATCGTGGTTTTCGCACGCAAAAACTGATAATTTTGAAAGCCTCGTGCTGAGCGGCCTGCACTGATGCGAGCAATGTACAGATTTCTCCGCAGCTAGACTTGCGGGGTAAAAGTCTAGCATGCAGTTCGGTTTCAGTGAGCAGTCGACTGCCAATTTTGAATAAATATTGAGCCGAAGTCTTTTTCCGCAATCACAACCACACCCGTCTAATCAACGTACCCATCAAATCGCCCCGCCGTGGTGGTCTAGTGTCTAAGGTACTCGGCTGCTGACCCGCAGGTTGGGGGATCGAATCCCGGCTCCGGCGGCTGCATTTCCGATAGTAGCGGAAATGTTGTAGGCCCGTGTGCTTACATTTGGGTGCACGTTAAAGAACCCCGGGTGGTCGAAATTTCCGGAGCCCTCCACTACGGCGTCTCTCATAATCATATGGTGGTTTTGGGACGTTAAACCCCACATATCAATCAATCAACCCATGAAATTGGGCTGTGGCACGTGCCGAAAAACGATGCACCATGTCCTTTGACACTCTCCGTCAAGTAACATTGGCGAAGCAACTTATATATGATCCATCTCACTGTACCTCTGGTTAAAAAGGAAATCAGAAATCGCAGCAGAATTTTAGATACGCATATGTCGTACGCACACACAACTACAATCCACAAAACAACAAGCATTGAATAAGGAAACCGAGTGAACAGCGATTTAATTGTGGACAGCGCACTAGAAAAAACTCACTCATACATTACATATTTCACTGATTCTCACGCAGAGGTTTGCACTGTAATACACGTCATCAATACCGAGCAATACGGGATATTTGGCAATGTAATCGGTAGCTTGGCACCGCGGGCCTTCTTCTAGTGATGCACCGATTCAAGAGACAAAGCACACGATCCGACCCGTTCATCGTCCTACTGTGGTTTTCGCGGATACGCTTCCGAGATCGTAGAAGAGTGCATGCAGCTGCCTATACAACCACAGAACTCTGGCAAACTGTTGAGACAGCCGCGATATGCATAGCGAGTCCCACGGATCAGCATCACGTCGCAGGACGATCTCAAACACGAAGCCGTACGTGCATCAACTCGGCCACTTTTCGACTGCAAATCGATCTGCCGATGCAGCGCTTACGTGTTCTTCGCGACCCACAAGCGAGAGGCACGCGAGTGTGCGAGGATGAGACGTTTCTCGTGACGCCGTAGCCCACACAATGCGCCCTGGCAGGCACGAGACGGATGTCCCGGATACGCCGGATGGTGCATCTGCTGCTTCCCTGCGTGTACCGCAGCCATCCAAATACAAGGGACGATCGTCGGGTGGCCCGAACATCCCATCCCGAACTTATTTACCCGAGGAAAGCGCGAAAAAAAGGCGTCCTTCTTGATGTCGATTGTTTTAATCCGTACAGCACTGCTTGCCTTCACGAACACTTGCGCAAATATTTTCTTTCACGTATTATAGACTTTATAACTGTCATGCTTTTGTGGTCACAGTATCAGTATATTTGCAAGATGTATTATGAGCTTTGCCATATACTGTACTACAAGGGAAGTTTCCATGAAACCGCGTTTGGGCTACTCTCTCACTCATCCACCTCGATCTAGCACTCTGTCGTACACGTGTGTGTAAATTAAGAACAATAAATGAAATCTTGTAGCTCGTTGAATCTGCATACCGCGCCCTCTGGGAATGATGTGATCAATGAGCGCAGATTATTGTATCCCCCTCTACAATTCTGCACACTGTTCGCTGTTAAATAAGAGGACTTAAATCCAGCCCTACAGCGCATGGTAGCAACACACCGGAATCGTTACATTTCACGCTGCGCAGTGTCCGAACGCGCAGGTCACTGTTACAATTGTGCGTGTTCGTGCGACACGAGTTGTGCCAGCCACGTGTGTTGTGACGGCAAGTGAAACGTAACGTGCACAGCTTCTACCGGTCGCAGAGAGCGTATTTTGATGTCATCTGATTGATATGTAGGGTTTGACGTCCCAAAACCACCATATGATTATGAGAGACGCCGTAGTGGAGGACTCCGGAAATTTCGACCACCTGGGGTTCTTTAACGTGCACCCGAATCTGAGCACACGGGCCTACAACATTTCCGCCTCTATCGGAAATGCAGCCGACGCAGCCGGGATTTGAACCCGCGACCTGCGGGTCAGCAGCCGAGTACCTTAGCCACTAGACCACCGCGGCGGGGCTTTTGATGTCATCTAGAGGCATATTCAATTATCTTATAATCGAGTTTTCTTCATCGTTTTCTCCGAAAATTGTGCGCTGCACAAAAATTTAAAAAAGGCACTTATAAAATGCTTTTTCTCGTACTCGGAGGCGTCGATTTACGTCATGCCTGCGCTACAAAAGAGTTAATGTAACTCTTCGCCGATCACACATTTAAAAATGAATAAAAAGTTGCGCGCGAAATTCGCACGCTGATTGATTGATATGTGGGGTTTAACGTCCCAAAACCACGGTATGATTACGAGAGACGCCGTAGTGGAGGGCTTCTGAATTTTACACCACTTGGGGTTCTTCAACGCACACCAGAATCTGAGCACACGGGCCTGCAACATTTCTGCCTCCATCGGTAATGAAGCCACCGCAGCCGGGATTCGATCCCGCGACCTGTGGGTACCTTAGCCAGCAGACCTTAACCAGCGGACCGCCGCGGCGGGGCAAAATGCGCGCGATAAGGCGCATATTAATTTTAGGGCTGATTTTTATGGGTGTCTCGTACCGCCTCTAAATTAGCATGTATTGCACTCTGAAGCTCAAAAAGCTTGCTCTCCCATTTCTACTTATTATAGCCACTTCGAGAATCAAACCAACGAACGTAATCAAAACCTCAAATATGAGGTGAAAAAATAAAAAAAAAACATTTTTAACGAGAGCGTACGAATGACATCATGCTTCGAATTCCACCCTTTTTTGCATTAGTGATGTATCGCTCTCCCGGTAAGATGAATAACTCTGTGTTCAAGTAACGAGTTATAGCCAGCGCTTCTTTTACTATTACGTCACCAACGAACAGCGATAACACTGACGAGACAGCAGCTTCCGGGAACATGAGCGAGCCGCGAGGTAGAGAGAGCAATGAGAAGCGATCGGATGGCGCGAGCCAACCGTCACATACATTGACTGCCAAAAATATTGCGACAAATGGTTGTGCTTTTGTCGTATATACACGAGCCAGGAGGCGGCACACGTACTCCGAGAAGAGCGCGCAACCTCGTTGTTGCATCCGAATAAACACGGTATCCTACGTCCACGAGGTGGCTTCTCTTCCGCCGCACGCGCGTGCCCGCTGCGTTTTGCTGGGCGACGAGCGTAAGCGTGCACCGCAGGGACACGTTCGTGACGCCACGTGCGTGTATATATATATATATATATATATATATATATATATATATATATATATATATATATATATATATATATATATATATATATATATACACACTCGGCGATTCCTCCTTTCGGCCCACTGTCGTGGCTGGTTTACTTCGTGGCGCGTTATCAAGTTGCGACCGGCTGCACGTTCAGCTGGCCGTTATAAGCGATTACCGCGGAAGGAGTCTGTCGCTCTCCGTGCCTAGTTTCGTAGCGCGCTCCGGCTGCTGCTCGACTTTAGCACCCGCTGCGCCATGCAGTCACCAGAAGCCTTCTTCCGGAAGTCGTCGTCTGCGTCCCCCCCCCTCCCCCCCTCCCTTGACTACACCGCCCTGCTTGAGAAGACATTTCCCTCGTATTAAAAGCAGGACCCGCGTCCTTCACGCGTGGCTGCGTGGAATACTTGTGTTCGTCCTTTCCTCGTACGCGTCCCCCACCGTATTGTTAAAGACAAGGCGTTAGCCATGCTCGGGATCATCGAAATATTGATTTGCTGGCCTAGAAATATGGGTAGCATGTGTTTTTTTTTTTCGCACGTGATAAATTGAGAGACCGAATGGTGAACGCACGAAACCGCAGCTCCACGCGTCAAATGCATGACTGTCGCAATGGAGTTGCTCAAAGCTTGTCTATAGTATGATGCTCACCGCTACAGCTTTGTGAGCACGTTACAGTTAAGAAGACAGAACACGCGGGCATAACAAGTTATCTATTAGTGCCCATATATACTTACAAATATGCACAACAGACTTTTAGAAAGACGGATCCGGCTGAGCGAAGTATTCGGGGCAAGAACAACAGACCCAGTAAGTAAGATGAAGAGGACTAGTTGAGCCCAAATCGTGAACTGCATTGAGCCGTATTTCTATAAACGACAGAGACGCCCGCTATTGCACAGTTTCGATAGTAGTCAGCGTCGGTAGACTTCGAACATGCAACTCTGATACACACAATTTTTGCGGTGTATCTGTGAATAATTATAGCTTTGTCAGCGTCATTGTTGACATTGACGAACATTGTATATTGAGAATATACTGAGGACGTCACATACATATACTTCTTTGGGTTGATAAAAAAAAAAGAGAGGATATATTCATGCCGAGGGTCCAAAACTACGAACCGCGTTTACACAAAAGGCAGCCTAACATAAATTGTCTGCTTTGCTGCATTTTTTTTCATGGGGAAAAAGAGAAATTCGGGGGCGGTTCATAGGTCGAACATCTTTCACAATAGCGCACACGTAATTATTATTGAGCTGCAAACAACTACGGCGCTGATTATAGAAATGCACAAATTAAATATTTCTTTCACTCATACCTGCTTCTTCTCTCACTCTAATGGTTGCTTTCCCTCATTTACACATGAGTTTTTGCATTCAATGTTACTTTGTTTTCACTCTTACCCGCGTCAAGATGCCATGCTCGAAAGCTCGGGGTTAATTCCTGGCTGCGGCGGCCGTACTTAGATCTGGGCTAATTATACCAAAGAACACCCAAAATAACCAAGTGCTTAGGTTTAGTTGCATGATAAAGTATCGCAAGTGGCCGACATTAATCCGAAGTATTCCACTACGGATGCCTCATATCGTGCATGGTTTATCCCTTTTATCTCGTTATCTCCCTCTTTTCTCCCGCTTATAATTACACAATAGACCCACCACTTGTTCCTGCAGCTTCCCCGCCACGGTGGTCTAGTGGCTATCACCCAGCCTCTGACCCGCAGGCCGCGGGATCAAATGCCGGCTGCAGCGGCTGCATTTCCAATGGAGGCGGAAATGTAGGCCCGTGTGCTAAGATTTGGGGGCACTTTAAAGAACCCCATGTGGTCTCAATTTCCGGAGCCTTCTCACTACGGCGTCTCTCATATTATAATGTCGTGGTTTCGGGACGTCAAACCCCACATAATAATTAAATCACGTTGTTCCCAGTTTAACATCATTCCTGTTATTGGCTCGTTCTGTTATTCATTGACACAAGCATACGAATTGCCAGCATATTGGCCTAGACCCCTTTTATTAGCCATGTGTGAATGCTCGTCATCATCGTCAATGCCACGCGGAGGAATCGCATTTGCCTGCGCGTGACATGTGACTGCCAGAAGTAGAGTCGAGTGCGTACACGCATGATAAATGCTGCGTCACACTTCCGTCGACAAAACACCGCGTCTGCCGCCGCCGGCGATGTGCCCTTGTACTTGGCCCTCGTAGGTCGGCTCCTCCTGACGGCAGTCGGCGGGAGGCAGCCAGCAGAACGGGCCCCGATCTTTTTTTCACCTTTCTTTCCTTCACTCGCGCGATTGCTTTTATTTCATACCTGGCCGCGGGCGTCCCTTCCCGCGGTGGCGTTGTCCGAGAGCCGGGCCTTTTCTTTCTGCTCGTGGGATCCATTTGGAAGCGGCGGCAGAACAGGTTGCCGCCGCGTGTTGAAGCTTGTCGTATGGCGGCCGGCCGCTGCTGCGGTGCTGGAGCGCCCGCTTATTGGCCGGCCGTTTTTGTCCACGTACGGACTGACTGGTCGAGTGACGCGTTGACAATGACGAGTCGTACTCGTTTTGGGACGAGCGAGCCCACCGCCGAATCGGCCAACGAGTGAAGGAAGCTCGGGTGGAATTGTCGCGCATCTTGGTAGAAGCAACGCTGGCAGACGCTACTGCGGAAAATCGTTGAGTTTGCTCTACAGTTTTTCTTTAGGTTTTGTCAGCATATATGGCCAGGGTTTATAACCGCCGCAGCATGAATCGCTACATAGAAAAAATATTTAGGTGTCCTTAATATCCTATAAAGTAACGTCACCAAACTAAAAGCAATGAGGTTGTGGTAGTAGCCTAACTGACCCTACACGTCAACTGGCCAAAATCAACCGCGATGCACTAATCCCGTGGCGCCTGTAAATGTGCCGCTTTGGGAAGCAGAACTCCATATGCTGGCTGTACCACGTGTGTTTCGCTTGTGTCCAACGCCATCTGAAAAAATGGTATACCAGCGGAAGGTTTCCCATGGCTAATCACTCTGCGACCAAAACCTTATTCGCGAAGAATGACGTGATATCGAGTGGTTTCTATTAACTAAGGGTAGCCGTTTGCTGAACCTATTGCGTTGCAAAAAGCCCAGCCGGTCGCTCACGGCAGTATTTTACTAAAATGGGGGGGGGGGGACTAAACTTTGCGCTGAAATGAAAAATCTTTCTTTTTTAAGAGTTATTGTAATCCAACAGACCGCGTTCTTCCCATCATGCTATTTTAATTAAAGCTATAGCATTTACCTGCTTTTGCCTGCTTATAGGAATTGTATTCGCCTCAACAAAGTGGTATAATAATAATAATAATAATAATAATAATAATAATAATAATAATAATAATAATAATAATAATAACGAAATTCGATTGTTGGGGGGAGCGTATTATATTCCTTTCAAAAAGAAAAAGAGACTGGTTGCTAATCACAGGCAAAACAGAGATGGTTGGTTACCATTACCACCGAGATGATTACACCTAAAATGCACAAAACCAAAGAAGTGATTCACGATAACGTAATATTCATGAAATTCTTTACATTGTCATTCATTGGCTGACGACTAGAGAGGGTAAAATAGCTTAACCTGGACCGAGGGCGTCTGTTCTCCTATATAATACAGAGCTTTTCAATTCTGCTCTTCATGGATGGAAAATACTTCATGAATTTTTCGACGAAGGGTCGAACTCAGTAATAATAATGATAATAATAATAATTTTAGGGGTTTAAGGTCCAAAAACCATTACATGATTAGGGTAGAAGTCAGTAAGAAAGGGAGTTTTATAGAGAACGCTTTCTGGTCATCCCACCACATCTTATGTGGAACTTCGCGTTTGATTGTTCGTAATAACAAATATTATATTAGCAAATCGTTTGAGCGGTTCTTACTTTTATGCCTATTTGCCGTACTGTATAATAAAGCATGCGAAAGGGACGCCGACAAGCAAGTAAAGGATTGTGTTTTGTCGTTTCGATGATTGTCTGCGTTCCTTTCGCACTGTTCCTTCGTTGAAGATGTTTGCTCTCCTTCTTCGCGCAGCTGTGGGCGCTGTTCTGAAGTTCTAAGCAATAACACGACGACACCAAGCCCAGTCTTTTACATTCCAGTTGTTGCTATATAAGGTGTACAGAGAACTATACAGCACTGTAGAGCTCACTATACACCTATCTGTCATAGCGCACATGTGAGAAACTTGCGTATACCGTAGCCTGTGATTCGACGTAGGAAACTATGAGAAAATCCCGAGAGACGGCATTTGTATTTCTAAAATAGGAAAGGCCAGAGGACCCCAACCTCTGCATCGTCTCTCAGTATACCAACCTGAAGTGGTGTCAGAAAGAAGTAAGCTAAAAAGGCGAAAAAGGGCATGACTGGAGTGCAACGATTGCATATATGGGAGACCGGGCAGAAAGCATGTTTGTCCGTTCAGATGCATTGCTCCACTCTACGCCTTCTCTTGCAGAGAGGTATACCTGAACGTATACGGAGAGCTTGGCTGGTAAGAATATGTTGCCACACTGAAAGAAGCGATTGCTTTAGTAGCACCTGATTAGCGACTCTCTTTGTGGGACCGTGATAGCTGCGTTGTTTTGTGCCATCCCTTCAGCAGATACTGCAGTGCCGCCACGACCGAACAATGAACGCTGGCCGCGGGAGGCACGTAGAGTGCTCCGATTCGGTGTAAATGCAGGCCGCTGAAATCACGCCGCCACCGAAACGCGAAGGAAGCCTGTGAATGCGGCATTCGAGAGGACGACAATTTTACAATTAAATGTCAATTACAGACATCACAATGAGCCGCTCGAAGGCGCTTACTTGAGCTTAAGTGGTTTATACACGTCGGAGGTGTAGAACTCTAGCACAGTAGCAGGCGTGCGCCGCCCAATGACGCTGGCAAATAGTTGACTGGCCATTTATAAGCCTCTCTGAGCAGTTATTTTCGTAGTGCGCAGGTGCCTTCGCGTAGCGAGTATAAAGGGAAAAAAATTCGTGCACAAGGTTAACGCAGAGACAGTTTTCGGACCAGCGTATCCTTAATTGGACTCACAGACCCTGCCATAATTCTCTGGCAGCCGCAAGACTGCGATGGCCTAGTCACCCCGAGGGGTGTAATGGGCACTTCCAATTAACCTTTTACCATTTATAACGGCCGGGTGGCTCCTAGAGGTCACGGGTTCAAGAGCTACGAACGCTGCTGGTATATTTACGAAGCGCGCGCGCGGGTGGGCCCGGGTATAGAACGAGCCGAAAGTACGCCCCGCATGAGTATGGAACCCAAGCTCAAGGTAGCGCGCGACACTCGGGCGGCCGGCCTATGCGTTACCGGGGATAGACGCTGCCTGCGAAGTCTCTCGCCGGAGTTTCTCAGCTCATTCTGCCCGGAACACTGCTAGTCAGCATTTGTCACACTGTGACACACCACAGATGCAAGCCGAGGGCATATGTGCGGAAGCGGGGGTGGCAGTTGTTGTGGCGAAAAGAATTCTGCGGGTATTCCCACTTACGATAAGAACAGTATAGAGCCACTCTATATACGTTGCTTTGGAAGCGTATAGCACGTGACGCGGTGTCTTTTCAAGGGCATGCATAGTACCACGACAAGAACGAAATTAGTAGCGCTTGGTTTGATACGCATAGCGCCACTGCTGACGAAAACAATGAGGAAGCGAAAGCGAAAGGCCATCAAGGCTTCGCCCAACAAATGAATATATCCACTTGCGGTAACTAAGCTCCGCATAACTTTTAAGCGCCAGAAGGCTGCGAGCAAGCTATAATGCGCGTGTAAGTGTGGGACTTCGATTGCTACAAATGGTGAAGCTGCAGTTGACACATTATAAAATCAATATAACCTATGTTTCGCGTCGCTACACAAGCTGTACATTTATGAGTCATGGCCAATGAACGCACAAATGATCTACCCTTACTGTCCTGTTTCATTGCTTCTACAAGATGAACTGCACTGAGTATAGAATCGCCTGTGCTCGAAAGGATGCGGCTGTGATAGTCGTGAGTGGGAGCTGGTTAACACTTTCATTGCTATAAGTTTAGAGTACGTATAATGACACAAGTACGCAAGTGTACGAGAAGTAACCGTCGCATTAGTTAAATGGGTGGAGTGCCTCAAGCGCATCACGCCCAGCTCGGTGTTACTGTTTTATGTATTGCTTCTTTTTTCTGTCAGGACCCAAACGTCACTGAAGTTATCAACAAACGTATATATTGTTTCCCCTTTATTCGACGGCGCTTGTTTCCCCAAAGCATTAAACTATCACAGGCTACTCGTGGATATATCGAGCGTTCGACACCGAAACACAGATAAGTGTATTCTGTAATGTGACTGCCTATATATGCTGCACTAGCTATGATTAAGCACGTAGAGCGTATCACTGGCATGGCGCTCCCGTATAAATTCTGGGTCACACCTCGTAGAAGTGCGTGATGTTTTCGAGAGTACGCATCCGCGAATACGACCGCCTTCGGATATCTTAAGCGAGATAGATGACCAGTTAAAAACGCGGCCGTGAAAAGTAACTCGCTGCAGGTACGGGGGACGGTGGAGCAGTTAAACGGCACTATTTTTCGCTTCGCGAGAAGGCAGCAACACCCCGCTGTGAACAAGAGTGCATCTGGGCCACATCTTGCTGGCGCGGCTGTTGGCGTCGCTGTGGTGACCGCGACGGTCCTAAATACGCGCCTGGACAAGCAACCGCCGCGCCTCTGCAATAGACCGCCTCGTAAGTGTGCCGCGCGACCGCGTTACCAAGCTTCCGCGACGACGGTGTTTGGAGCGAAGCACCACCCATTGTTACGTGTATACACAGAGCACAATTAATTGCGTGAAAGAATCGAGGCTTTGGAGCTTGTTACAAGTATACCCGCACTTCGAAAACAAGGCAGAAATTGCGGGTCATGCTGCTTGTTCACGCCAAACAAGCAACGCACACACACTGCGGAATTTCACACTCAGCGCAGCTTCTCTCGTACGCTCGAAGAGGCATTGTTATCGGCTTTGAGCACAGCAAACATTTTTGGGAACAACGAATTAGTCAACGCTTCGCAGTCCCCGCAAGTGTTGTACGCTGCTGACGCCTTTCACATCAGCATCCATTCACGGCCCGCACGCAGCTTGTCCCGGCTGTGCGCTCTCGCCGCCAAGTGAGTTGGACCCACCCCGGCACACCGCGAACGGTTCGCGTTCAACGAACCATGCCGCGCGTCCTTTCCAGCGGAGCACGGACCACTGTACCACAAGTGCGCCGTGAGCGGGACGTTTCTGGTGGAGGGCGTTCTTTTCTTTCATTCCCACTGAAGGGTTTTCGATTACCGGAACAATCTGGAATTCTCATTCTTCTATACATTGTATACACTATAGGGCTGGCTGTACGAACACGGACAGCACGGTAAAGACGGAAGTATAGCCGATCGACTCTCCGCAGTGTTTGTTCCCGGTTGTGTGAAACCCGAACTTAAGGCGCAGTTTAGACTCTGCGTTATAGGGCTGCACGGTTGGTGCATGTGTTTGGAGGGAACAGGGTGATAGCGGAAACCTACTTCTAGTTCGCGGAACGATTTAACTGCAAGCACAATTTTTCGTGCTCAGTCTTTACATTGCGGCCGGAAAGAGGCCGTTGCACTCCTTCCACAGCTCCCCTGTTTTAAGGAGCGTCTAACGTTCACGTGTTGCGAGCAGCAATACATGAGGGGAAGGAATAGAAATAAGGCCCACGTACTGCTTGGACACATTGCCCTAACGCAGGGAAAGGACTACGATACTAACGCAAAGCCAGACTGTATACATTATGGCGACATAGCTCCTGCTGAATCTCGTTGACGGTGTATATAGTTCACTTTACCACCTGGCGAATGTATGGTTTTTGGTACAGAGGGGACATGTGAAATGAAAGAAAATAATTTATTGCATTGATATTTAAAACAGTCTTGAGGCTAGTCTGAGATTTTATTTCGCTGTGTTCCCCCACAAGACGCTCAACCGAAAGATAATGAATGCGTGTACAAAGACTGAACTGCACAAGCAATGGTGAACATTGGTCTATCTGAGCCACAATACTGTGCTGAAGGCATTGTCGTCGAAAGTTTGTCTCGGGCGTTCAGAAGATATAGCGTATATGGTATATAACCACATCCATTTCATCAGTCTGAAATAGCATGGCATCCTCTCCGCGATGCAACGATCAACAGTGTTCACGGCGACATTGTCATTGCAGCTGCACGACTCATCACAAGCCCCCTACGATGAACAACAAACCTGTCACATTCCTCTGCAAGCTCACAAACTTACGCACGTAAGCTCACGGCCTGACAGGTGCACACACGCCTGAATTAACCGAAAAAAGCGTATAATACGGCTATTCAGCCGTTTCCAGCACGCGGTAATGACATAGTGTATTCGTCGCACTCCGTGCATTTGACCTCGCGGGGTGCAGATAAAAGCCAGTTCTTCAAGGTGCGCTTCTACACACTTCCTTCCGCGGCACACTGGAGCAAAGAATCAAAACAGGTACTCGGAAATCGCCACGTACATGCACGTTCGACAACTGCGTGCTCCTGAGCCGAGTGCGTGGGCGAAGTTGACATGCAAGCCGTTCAGTAAGGTCTCTTCGTCCGGTCTAGATGTGCGATATAGAACTAAATATATGCTTTGTTAGCCGCATACATTCAAAAAAGGCGAAGTTGGCACGAAAGAGTGTATAGCGATACGGTAGACAAGGTTTTCTTTTTTTTTTGCAGGTCTTGTTCTGTAAACCTTGTGGCAGGTCTTAAGGCGAACCCTGTATCATAGAATACCTTTTCTGGGCGTAGTCCACAAATGTGCCCTAGAGCGAGCTTCTTTAAAGAGTCGTCCGTGTGAAGCCAAGTTAAAATGTTTCCTTTGCAAAGACGAAGATCTCTCTAATCGGTTTTATTACTGCTTCAATTATTGTGCTTAAAGCGAGACTTTACCAGAAAAGACGATTGTGGACGGAGTGAACTGAATTTTGGGCGGGCATTACTGCGCGGTTTACTTCAGCGTCCTTCGACGCGTGATGCCAAATAACTCACTCAAAAGCCTACTGTAGCATTGATAACTTCTATCCGTCGTCAACATCCACATCACCTCCACGACCACTATTTTGCGATCATTTGATTTTGTTTGAACTGCCGCGCCGCTACAGAGCTTGTGATCTAACTAAACTAAATAAAAAGGAAACTGGGTGAAATAGTTAAATATCAGCTGTTATAACTAAAAAGCCCTTTAGAAATATTTCGATAAGTTAGAAAAGTGAACGTCATGCACGTAGACATGTGTTATATCAGCGGCTATCGCATCTCATAACTCATGCGGGCTCAACGCTCGCGATGTATGTCAGCGCTCACTATCTCTATATGTGATGGTGAAGATACTAAATCTAAAACTACCGTGTTGTTTTCATTTGGTTCCGAATAACTAAGATGATATGCGCAGAAATGACAGTGTTCAACCAGTACGTTACATAACAGAGCAAATACAAAGAATATGGATGCCAAAACTTCCACACGAGCTCAAAACTTCAAGTACGGCATGCACAGTACATCATGCATGCACGTCACTGAATGGCGGGCAAGACACACGCACGCTCGAGGCAGCTGTGTCATGCAGAAAAAAATATCTTTGTCCCTGTGGCTCAGCATCTTGGAGACACGCATAACCGGTAAGTGTTGTGCAGCGACACACTAAAAACTACACAAGCAGAGAGCTTCGATAGCCGTTGGGGCCACACAGGTTGCAACGGCGATTGAGCCTCTCATGTCCAACACATTCTTTAAGATCAAAACAGCAGCAAAAGCAAAAAAACGAAAAAAAGAAACGCCTGCGCCAACTGGAGCTGCTGGCGACTCACCGAGTTTCTGTATCTCGTATCCGACCGGCGGACGCAGCACCCGGCGGGACCAGGCGGAGCGCACCACTTCGAGTGTGTACTCGTTGCCGGACACGAAGATGGTGGAAGGGATCAGGTAGCCGCGATATTCCAGGCAGGCGACGCTTTGCACCAGGCACTGGTTCCAGAAGCATTGCGCATTTTCGTGGACGAAACCGCGGAATAGGGACCAGCCGGGCGGGCCTGCCCTGTCCTGGGCCGACGCCTCATCCTGGTCGTCGTCGCTGCCCACCCGGCGACACACCACCACCAGGCAGTTGCCCAGCAGCAGGCAGCGGCGCCTGTCCTCCAATCGCGGGGCCATTGCAGCACCGATCACATGGCACGTCAACACACCAACGAGCACCGCCGCTTGCTTCGCGCGCGCACCACCGCCCCAACAATATCTTCACGCAGCACGCTCTCGATACTCCCGCCGCTGCCACACGTCGACCGGCTCGACGCGCTTCTGCTGCTGCCTGATGCCTTGCACTCCGCTGGGGACAGGTTGGGCTAGCCCCGCTGGGAGAGGCAGACGACGCTCGGGTGAGGAGGGGAAGCCCTCGCGTCGTGGCCGCGACGGCGAGAGGAACCTGGCGACGCGCCGCGGCCGCTGGGGGAAACGTGCAGTTCTTCGCCTTGAGTGAGAAGGCACATAACGTCGGCAAAGGTCAGCGTGCTGCCCATCTGCAGTCGCGTGCGGATACTAGGGCACTAGCCGGCTTACTTTCCTTCTACCGTCTGCCTCTGTGCAGAAAGCGAACGTGTGGACAATATTTGTCCACTTAAATGTTGTAGTGAAAATCAGTAATGGATATTAAAGTTTTAGAGCCGCTGCGTACATTGCAATGACCGCTTTAGAATGAATCATTAAAAAAAATACTTCTAGAATATTAGTCTTTTTTTTATTTAAACTTCCCCCCCCCCCTTTTTTTTTTGGAGCGTCGAAGACTGCGACAATGCTTTGTTCAGATTGACGTAGGGGTAGAGAGTCCTTTAGGAGTTATACGAAGCTACCCAAGTTTGTTTGTTTTTACTTTTTCGCCTATGTCATTAATATTAAGCGAATATACGCTCTTCTGACTAATGTTGAATCTTTGGATACAAGGCCTTGGCTAGTTAGTTAGTCAGTTAGGTAGTTAGTTAATTAGATAGTTAGTGATGTAAATATTCCTAGCATGAGTGTCATGCAGAACTGAAGAGTTGGTGATACAGAACACTAAAAAATGAATGAATAACACGCGAAATAGATCCAAAGCAACATCTATTGATGAAATAGATAGAAACCATCATCTGCGCAAATGAAGTGAAAAACAAATGACCATAACGACATCCAACAGCATGCCAAACAGCACACATTTATTTATTTGTACATATTTTACTAAAGCAGCATCAAGTACCCGTATTAACTCTCTGTAGCATGAATTGTAAAAAATTCACTGGAAAAATAATTTCCTCGACTTTTCTCATAAAATTGACGAACAAGAACGTGTGCAAATGTTTTCATATTTGTGATGACTGTGTACCTACGAAACAGGTTCGTGCCAAATATGGCGCTCCCCGCCGTGGTGGTATAGTGGCAATCCCACGCCCCGCAGGTCGCGGGGTTGAATCTCGACTGCGGCGTCTGCATTTTCGATGGAGGCGAAAAGGCTGTAGGTCCGTCTGCTCAGATTTGGGTGCGCGTTATAGAACGCCCGATGGTCAAAATTTCTGGAGCCTTGCACTACGACGTCTCTCTATAATCATATGGTGGTTTTGGGACGTTCAATACCACGAATCAATCATCATCATCAAATATGGCGCGTCATGTTGGTGGGCGCTAGTCGCGTTTCTTAGGACTAAAAATAAAGCTCTTCCATCCATCAATGTAGGTAGGCGAGTTATATTGCTTTCATTGCTGAAAAACAAGATATTACTATGGTATTTTGGGCGCGCTGCTTGGAGTAAAGGCATAACTGAACATTTTACTTTGTGTATCTGACCACCGATATTTATGTAGAAAATGGCCTCTAACAAGTTTGTCTTTTCGCAAGTTGCCGCCTTGCTATTTATTCTCTGTCCGAATTAACAACTGGCTTGTGATTGGGAGCGTCAGTAACCCAGAAAACTAAAAAAAATGTATATACAGGCTAATTATGGACTTGAGCTGGTCGGGCTTCATATTATTTTTTTTAACCTATGCCAATATTGTTACGAAAAATCGCCGAGTACCGTGTCTGACCCCACAGAATTTCGTGAGGGATCAAAAAACCTACCACGGCAATCTTAATCCTGCACAATAGAGCTGTGCAATATTACGGCACTGGCTGTGTTTTGTTTATATTTGTATTTTGCAGTACAACATGCAGAACAGCACACTGTGCACTTCGTCACTGAAATGCGCAAAGTGCAAAATATGGTGATACCGATTGCTGCTGTATAACGTAGTCGAAAAAAAACTTGGAGAAAAGTAATAGCAAGCATGAATTCATTATTCTGATGAGCTGTGTGTGGCCGTGCATTGTCATGCCAGAACAAAACTTTCTCTGAGAACAAACCTCGGCGTTTGTGGCAAATTGAGAATTCTTGATCCTTCAGAACGCAGTTTTACGTGATCGTGCACTTCTCCCATATTTCGATGATAATATGCAATGAATGTCTGAACCTTTGACACCCTCCGACCTAGGGAAACGGATCACTGCGTGTTGTCCCTCTTTGGTAAAACTTCTAGTGGAGCAGCAAGCAAGTTGGCAGCAGAACAAAAAAAAAATACAGGCATTGAGGTCAAACTTTCACAGCATTACTAAAGCAGTATAACAATAAATTATGAAAGGACACAAGACAAACTGCGCAATATCAGAAAACTTATGACGAACGTACATAGATAATTTCTGACTTGCACTCTATTTCACGTCTGTTTTTTATAATGATCCAGGGATGTCAGCTCTTTTTTTTTGTTATCTCTAAGTGCGCATGAGTCATTCAAGACAGAATGTGAACACGAACCCAAAATGGAAGACAGGACACCACAGACGCCTACAAACAACTGAAGAAGCACACAAGAGTGAAAAAAAAGGGGGGGGGGGCGAAAACTTTTTTGGGGCGTTTCCAGGCAATATGCGAACCTATAATACCCCTGTCACACGGCCACCATCAAACTCCGTTGAACACCGTCAACGTAAATCTCCCCTGGGGGTTTGACGGAGAAGGAGTTGTGGCAGTGTCACACGGCAATGACAAGGTTGTAACAGTTGCCGCGAGGGGGCTCAGCTGGCGCTGTTTGATTTTCGGAAAAGTATTCTAATTTGATCCCTATTGATTTTTTTGTAAATCCTCGTTATGCGGTTTTTACAAAAAAGCACTATAAAGTAGGTATGCGACTAACAAACCATTAAAAATAATTTCAAATAAAAACGCATTTGCTAAATGTAGCAATGCTGCTAGTGACGCTGGCCACATTGTGCTTTTAGTTGTTTTGTTGCCTGTGTACATGCCCGGTACGAAAGTTCTTATGCTTCCTTGCCTCGTGAGCGCACATTTTGTGTTCGTCAGCCATGAGTGACACAGCGGACGACGTGAGGAAGTGGTGCGATATTGCGCTAGTAATGACGTTGATCGGCTGGCGCCGGCCGACCCGACTCGCGAGTCGCGAGGCACGGTGTGTAGGGCACCGGTGTTGAGAGTAAGTGAACTCTGGCGGGCGTAAATATTGTAAACAAACACGCGTTGTGAATGAGTACTACAACGAAAGAACGTTTAATGTTGCTAAAATGTATTATTCTTTCACTGCGGCCACTTAGTGCTCGAAATTTTTCTCTGACCTCTAGACTGCTGAGAACGAGAGTACCTCGTTTCGCTGCGAAGGGAGATCGTTGAACGTCCTTTGCGAAATGCTCCGTTCACCTTCGTTTGCGTAAGGGTGGCCGTGTGACACTAACCGCATCTTCGTTGTCGTAAAGACGAGGGAGTTAAACGGTCTTCACGGGTGCCCGTGTGACAGGGGTATAACACTACACAGGTCCATCTGACGTGAAGCGCTCTGGCCATGAGCCTCAGGTCGGGGACTCCGAGTCCTTCCCGATCTCTGAGCAGCTTCAGGACCAGGCGCCCCACATAAACACATGGATCACTCCATAGAAAATCGAAGAGAGTCTTTTCCAAGCGATTCTTGGTTCGACTCGCGACCGGCATAACACTAGCGACGTAAGTTAAAATCGAGAAGAGCAACGATCTTGCGATCGTTACCCTTGCAGTCAGCGGACAAGAGAGTTTGCCGAAATCCTGGATTCTGGCTTCAACCTTGTCTTCCGCTATCCGCCAGTTTTCAGGAGTCAGGGCTCCCGGTTCGAAGTGGAAACCTATGATCCGCAGCCTCGCCTTCAAGGGTAAGCCGTGTATGGGCTGCGCGCTACTTGGAGCTGAGTTTAAGTACATTACTGCACTTTTCGACCGATTAACGCGTGCGCCGCTCACCTCGCAGTACTCGTCTAAAACCTCCAAGACGGTGCAAAGGGTTGCCTCGTTTTGGACTATGATAGACAAGTCATCCGCGTAGGCAAACAGCGCGACGGGAGGAGCGCCCAGTGGAAGGGGGAACTGACAAAGTCGGCTGTCGCCAGTCAGTTTCTGCAGAAGCAGTTCGAACGCGAGCACGTACAGGGCAGGCGAGAGCGCGTCGCCCTGACTGACCCCCCTGCACACGTCGAACGACTCCGAGACGCGATCCTGTATGATGACAGCAGATGTCGGCCGAGAATACAGAGCTGTAATCATGCTGACGAACCTGTCACTAAATCCTGCCTCGTTTAAAAATTGGAAGATGAAGTGATGGCTTATTCTATTGAACGCCTTTTCCTGATCGAATGAGCATAGAATACCCGGGACGTCCCGTGCATTCGCCCATTCAATCAATTCTCTAATCGCGAAGCCGTGTAATTGGCAGGATCGTCCTTTAACGCAGCATGCCGGGTATGGTCCCAACACAGTACTGAGTACTGGAGTGAGCCTAACAGACAGGCATTTGGCTATGAGCTTGTAGTCGCAGTTGAGAAGTGTGATAGGGCGCCACGCCCGAAGGTCGGTGCGTCTCGTCTCGTCCTTACAAAAGAGAGTGATCAGCCCCTTCCTCTGAGTCGTTGACTGCGTCCGTTCACGCAGCAGCCTATTCATCAGAGCGGTGAAAGGCTTCCCGAGCACTTCCCACAGTTTGACGTAAAATTCCACCGTCAAGCTGTCGGTGGCTGGCTACGATTACCCTTCATAGTCACTAAGGCCGCGTGGAGCTCCTCCTCCACGATGGGGGAGTCGCAGAGCTCGAATACCTGATCGTTTTTTACGAACGGAAAGTCGGCCGAGGGCGGAGTTGGCTCGGCGTAAAGGTTCTCGTAGAACCGCTTTGCCACCTCAAGTACCCCGTCCGGCGTTGCCACTAGACTACCTACCTCTAAATCGATGAGGGATGTCAGAGGCATGTGGGTCCTAGCTAGGTGTCGCCGCAAAATAGTTCGACTACACCATGCCTCCATTTCCCATCTCTCAGCGCGAGCGACGGCCTTGAGGCCATCCCAGCGTCGCTGGAGCGCTACTCTTAGCTCTTTTCGAAGCGACGCGGACGCAATGCCGGGGCGTGAGTTTACAAAGGCGAGCGTATAAAGCCCCCCACAATGCACCGCGGCTCAGCGCTCTTGGAGGCTATGCATTTCCGCCGGCCTAACTTGGTCATCGCGCTGTCGCTACCCGCACTTTCGCATAGTGTTGCCGGAAGGCTGCTGCTGCAGCTAGCGGGGGGTCGCGCTCGCGGGAAGGAAGCCCTGCCAAGGCATATGGCCCTGCAATCGGATGCTCGCGAAGTAATAGCGTGCGGCTCGTCTGACCGAATGCGCTGCGCTGAGTTAGATACTCGTGAATAAAGCGTGTGCCCCCACCTCTCACTGCCGAAAGGCCGCGCCATTCAGGACGCAATGAAGCCGAGTCGCCAACTACGCCTGTTGCCAAGTGCTCGGAAGGAAGCCCTGCGCCGAGTAGGATACTCGCGAAAGAAGCGTGTGCGCCCACCTCCCACTGAACGAACACCCTACGCCGAGTTGGATACTCATGAAGAAAGCGTGTGCCCCACCTTTCACTGCCGAGTCGCAAAGCCGCGCCGTTCAGGATGCATGGAAGCCGAGTCGACTGACTACGCCTGATGCACCTAGGCCTGCTGCGAAAAACGCCACACCGGAGATTACTGCACTCTGCTTGGTGAGTTTTTGTTGATTCTCAGCATGCGGTTATTGAAAGCGCGTTTCGGATACTGTCGTTTTAAATAAGGCTACGAACTGTGCTCGGGCAGCAAGGACAGAAATGTAGTGGTGATACATGCGTGCGATCGTAAAATTCTTGAAAGCCTGCGCGGAAACTTTGTCGTGCGTCACTACCGCACTGTCGAAGCTGAAAGGAAAGCATGCAGCCTGAAGACATTGTCTTTAGTCGAACAAATTTAAAACAAGAGAATTAAACTTATTAGAAAGCTCTTCGCGGATGTTTTTTTTTTTTCATGGCTTCACTGCAATACGGCCCCGTATTCAGGTGAAGGCAAGTTAGACTAGCAGTTATCCTCGCCCGTTTGTGGTTGCCGCTTTTTTTTTTCGCCCCCTGTGTATTATGTGATCTGAAAATAATATGCCACCCTTCTCTATGAAACTGTCGAGTGCACTCCATGCGGCTCTACTCTGCATTATGTCTCCTTTGAGAGGCTTCTTCAATAAAAGAATGTATTAGGGTGAAGCTTACTAAAATCACAGCTGCCAACTGTTGTAACCACTATACCCATGCAAAAATAAATATCCAATACATGAGATAACAATTTATTAACATGAAAACTGTCCCATGAGAGAACACTGAGGTATTTACAGGAGAATGGCACAACAAAGATAAAACTTTATGCGTCAAGCATAGACGTACGTGAATGTATACATTAGTGAGTTCATGTATGAACAGACATGGTAATAACTTTGAAAAGCAAAATGAACTCTGCTTGCAGTGCAAGCTGAAGGAAAAATGAAAAGGGAGACAGAAAAGAGCGTACTCTTTCCTGTCCCCCTTCTCGTTTTTCCTTCAGCTTGCACTGCAAGCAGAGTTTTCAAGTATGAAAGTAACTAGTCTGCAAAGAAGTATTGATTCAAAAAGCACAAAGTCTTTGTTAGAATTTTAGTGGAAGCGGCATGGTAGGCACGTATATTGAATGGACACTGTCGACACGATGCTGTCATGCCAATATGTGTAAAGTACACAGATGCAGCATGGTGCATCCACAGGCAATGTCAATTTGACTTTCTGTTGACCAGAAAGCACTATACTGCACTTAGGCTCAGCCATCTTGAGACTAGAGTAGGGTGCTGTTGTTTTGAGCTAAAATTGAAAATTCAAGTGGCACATCGGTACTAAAAATGTGGGCTCGGTAGTTGGCCATCATATAATGGTGCACTGGATGATGTGGTGTTCACAGAAGGGCATACTATTTGTGACAGCACAGGTTGTTTGCCGGGTTAACGCATAAGTGTGCATTGCAGGGAACTTGGTGGAAAGAAGTGGTGTTCTGGTACCGTTTTATACATTGAGTGATATTGGCCGACAGCACTGAGGACTAACCCACCACATCTAGTGGCGACCTGCAGGTTCCGTCATTGAAATCCCGGCCACGGTGGCAGTCTCGATGCAGCACATTGGAATGAAAGAAAAAGGATGAGTGCACTATACAATGGGATGGCGTGTCATAACACAAAATAGCTCAATCGGTCGCTATCAATCAAGGTATCAAATAAGAATAAACAGCAAACAACAAAATGAAGAGGGTGAAAGAAAAGAAACCATGCTAAGTTGTCAATACACTGTAATGTTGCTAATTAGACGAGTCGGAGCAAGAAAAGTACGGTTAAAGTCTAGAAACGTGCGCGACTACACTTTCTGGAAGCTGATAGCAGTTTCTTGAGGTGCCTTCTGGGAGAACCTCATAGGGTACTTCAGTGATTCGCTGTAAAACCTTGTAAGGCCCGAAATAGAATCACAGCCCAAAAACCTTCTCCAAAAATATGTATGTGCCCCAACGGGTGTTTCATAAATGATATTATTACTGGTACATGACAGAAAACAGGTATATTTACAATATTTACAGTCACAGTAATGCGGGTAAAAACAACTAAGATAGCGAGAGCAGGCACCACCTAGTCCTTCACGTTTTCGTCCTCTCTATGTGAGCGGCACATAACGCTATCCTCCGGCGGTGAAGGCACTGACTCGGTGCAGTCAGAGAAAGACGGTATAGTGGTGGTTATTATACATGTGCGTTGTGGCAGCCCGGCGTATGACATGGCTTCAGACGTACAACATAAACGATGTTGGTACGGGGTTGAGTCGAGGAGGACAAAGACAATTCAATTTCTTATCTCACGTCGGTCACTTGAAGGTGCACAGGGTTCGGTTCGGAGGGCGGGAACAGTAGCTTTGTAAAAAGCCCAATACAGCGTGCTGGAGACCACATCACAGGAATCCTGGAGAAAAGCGGGTGTTTATATGACTGCTCTCGTAACAAATTTGTTGGCCCGTTTGCGAGTCGGTTTTAGCAGAACGCACACAAGTTGACGTGTATGGTCGGCATGGGCTTTAGCTTATTGAGCATATTCAGTGGGTGGGCATGTTGAAGGAGGCATCATTGGTGTCTATAGGCAACATTGGATTTCAGTCAAAAAAAGTAAAGGCGAACAGCCTCGTGTTACGACGTATATGTTGCACAAGACTAAGCCATCTTGTGTGTAAACCATGTACGGCTCCGTTGAGGTTCGGGCACGGCACGAGAGTTCTTTATGTTGGTGTTCAACGGACTTTTTGAAAAGGTGTTTCATTTTTTTTGTTTACATACGTCTTTTTTTGTTACGTACGTTTACATTCTCCTCGTGTGTGTCAAATCGCACACTGGCCTTAACCCTGACGTTTGCAAGCATCAAAGTCGAATCCCAGCGATTGGTCTTGCTGCTGCACTCTTAGTTGGCCGGCCACTTCTCCACGTGACCGTTATCAGTCGCGCAGAAGGGGCCTGGGTCTCGGAGGTGGGTCACAACGTGACTGGGTGCATTCGGCATGATGGACTGTCCAAGAATACGCCCGCTGCGAAGTTCCGTTGTGTGCTCCTGATGTGCCCAGCACCTCCACGAAAGATGTTATGGAGAGATGACAGAAAACGAGTGTATTTACAATATTCACAGTAACAGTACTGTGGGTAAAAACAACCACGATGGCCAGGACAGGCACCACCTAATCTTCTCACTTCTTCGTTTTCTAGGTAAGCGGCACATAACAATACTGTCAGTGTCGTGGTTTTGGGACATTAACCCCCCCCCCCCCGCCCCTCAAAAAACGCAATTGAAGACCTCATAACTCCTGACGGTAAGGCGAACAAAAGTCACTCATGGTGGAATAGCACAATGTTACTTCACAACATTGATGAGTATCTGATTGTGACTTGTAAGGGCCACACCTGGTGGATCCAAGGGACTAGTGGGATTAGTGTGCACCATTCTTTAACATCAGCTTTGACAAGACTGTATGCATGATACTGAGGTAGTAGTGCAGAGCCAAATGCATATGCCTGTGGCTAAGGTGACCAGTTGTAAGGTTATGATATTACAGCTAATGCGAGGAGTCGTTCTCGCTTTGGTTCAATGAAAGATGAAGCATCAAGTGCAGCGGTGGCGACGAGCTGCTCCTTCGCTTAGATTTAGGTGCACATTAAAGAATCCCACATGGCCCAATTTGATGTGAAGTCACCCACTGTGGGCCCCGTCGCGGTGGTCTAGTGGCTAAAATACTTGGCTGCTGACCCGCAGGTCGTGGGATTGAATCCCGGCTGCGGTGACTACATTTCCGACGGAGGCGGAAATTGTGTAGGCCAGTGTGCCCAGATTTGGGAGCCCGTTAAAGAACCCCAAAAAGCAGCGGCGATGGCGTAGTGGTTAGAGCATCCGCCTCGCATGCAAGAGGTCCGTGGCTCAAATCCCGGTACCGCGCAGTTCCCAACCGGATTAAAAAAAATCCGCGTGTTGATGGAACTGCATTAAGAGGCCTGGTGTGCGGCCTCACCGGCGAATACCGCCGAGAACGCACTCCCTCACCACAGAAGGATTGGCCACCCTGGTGCAGTATCTGGCCACTACCTCCCACATGCTTACGTCAAATAACTCACGGCCCTCAGTCCCCAGCAGCTGCGAAGCAACTGACCACGGCGGCGGTCAGATCTGCGACGCAGCAGAGGGTGCTAAGAATCTCTGGATCCGGACAGGCCGCCATTGGAACCTGAACTTGGCAACGTTTAACGCTAGAACCTTATCTAGTGAGGGAAGTCTAGCTGTACTATTCGAGGTGCTAGAGGGTGTTAAATGGGATATAATAGGGCTCAGTGAGGTTAGGAGGACAGATGAGGCCTATACGGTGCTACAAAATGGGCACGTCCTTTGCTACAGGGGCTTGGCAGACAGAAGAGAACTGGGAGTGGGGTTCCTGATTCACAGAAACATAGCTGGCAACATAGAGGAATACTATAGCATTAATGAAAGGGTGGTAGGTATTGTAATTAAACTGCATAAAAGATACAAGATGAAGGTAGTACAGGCTTACGCGCCTACATCCAGCCATGATGACGCTTCAATTGAAGGCTTCTATGAAGACGTGGAATCGGCAATGAGTAAGGTAAAAACACAGTATACTATAGTGATGGGCGACTTTAATGCAAAGGTAGGGAAGGAGCAGGCTGGAGACCAAGCAGTAGGAGATTATGGCATCGGTACTAGAAACGCCAGAGGAGAGCTACTAGTAGAATTCGCAGAACGCAATAATTTACGGATTTTGAATACCTTCTACCGAAAATGAGAAAACCGCAAGTGGACATGGAGGAGCCCTAATGGCGAAAATAAGAACGAAATAGACTTTATAATGAGTGCACACCCTGGAATCGTGCAGGATGTGGAAGTGATTGGCAAGGTACTTTGCGGGGACCATAGAATAGTACGGTCTCGAATTCGCCTAGACTTGAAGAAGGAACGACAGAAACTGATACGCAAGAAGCCAATCAATCAGCTAGCACTGAGAGAGAAACTACAGGAATTCAGAGTGTCGCTGCAGAACAGGTACTCGGCTCTTAGTGAGGAAACCAACCTTAGCGTAGATACAATAAATGATAATCTGACGAGTATCATTACGGAGTGTGCAGTGGAAGTTGGAGGCAGGGTAGTTATACAGGACACTGGCAAGCTTTCCCAGGAAACAAAGAACCTAATTAAGAAGCGTCAAATCATGAAAGTGTCAAGTACAACAGACAAAATAGAAATGGCAGAGCTTTCGAAGTTGATTAATAGACGTAAGGTATGCGATGTAAGAAGGTATAACATGGAGAGAATTGAACACGCTCTGAAAAACGGAGGAAGTGTCAAAGCATTGAAGAGGAAACTTGGGATAGGCAAAAGTCGGATGTATGCACTAAGGGACAAAGAAGGCAAAATAACTACCAATATGGATAGGATAGTTAAAATAGCGGAGGAGTTTTACAGAGATCTGTACAGTAGCCGAGACAACCACGACCTTTATACTATAAGAACTAGCAGTAACCCAGATTACACCCCACCAGTAATGATAGAAGAAGTCAGAAAAGCTTTGGAGAGCATGCAAAGGGGCAAAGCTCCTGGTGAGGATCAGGTAACATCAGATCTGCTGAAAGATGGAGGACAGATTGTGTTAGAAAAACTAGCCACCCTGTTTACGAGGTGTCTCCTGACGGGAAGAGTACGAGAGTCTTGGAAGAACGCTAACATCATCTTAATACATAAGAAAGGAGATGACAAGGACTTGAAGAATTACAGGCCAATCAGCTTGCTCTCTGTATTATACAAGCTATTTACAAAGGTAATTGCTAACAGAGTAAAGAAAACATTAGAATTCAATCAACCAAAGGAACAAGCAGGATTTCGAACAGGCTACTCAATAATCGACCACATTCATACTATCAATCAGGTAATAGAGAAATGCTCAGAGTATAACCAACCACTGTACATAGCCTTCATAGAATACGAGAAGGCGTTTGATTCAGTAGAAATATCAGCCGTCATGCAAACACTGCGGAATCAGGGCGTAGATGAAGTATATATAAACATGCTGGAAGAAATCTACAGGGTATCAACTGCTACCATAGTGCGTCATAAAGAAAGCAACAGAATACCAATCAAGAAGGGTGTAAGGCAGGGGGACACAATTACCCCAATGCTATTTACCGCGTGCTTACAGGAGGTTTTCAGAAGCCTAGAATGGGAACAGTTAGGGATAAGAGTCAATGGTGAATACCTTAGTATCCTGCGCTTCGCCGATGACATTGCATTGCTGAGTAACTCGGGGGACGAATTGCAACTAATGATTACGGAGTTAGACAAGGAGAGCAGAAAGGTGGGTCTTAAAATTAATCTGCAGAAAACGAAAGTAATGTACAACAACCTCGGCAAGGAGCAGCGCTTCGAGATAGGTAATAGTGCACTTGAAGTTGTAAAAGACTATGTCTACTTAAGGCAGGTAATAACCGCAGAGCCGAACCACGAGATTGAAGTGACTAGAAGAATAAGAATGGGGTGGAGCACATTCGGCAAGCACTCTCAAATTATGACAGGTAGATTGCCACTATCCCTCAAGAGGAAGGTATATAACAGCTGTATCTTGCCGGTACTTAGCTACGGAGCAGAAACCTGGAGACTTACAAAGAGGGTTCAGCTTAAATTGAGGACGACGCAGCGAGCAATGGAAAGAAAAATGGTAGGTGTAACCTTAAGAGACAAGAAGAGAGCAGAGTGGATTAGGGAACAAACGGGGGTTAAGGATATCATAGCTGAAATCAAGAAGAAATAGACATGGGCAGGGCATGTAGCGCGTAGACAGGATAACCGCTGGATTTTAAGGGTAACTGACTGGATTCCCAGAGAAGGGAAGCGGGTTAGGGGGAGACAGAAGGTTAGGTGGGCAGATGAGATTAAGAAGTTTGCGAGTATAAATTGGCAGCAGCAAGCACAGGACCGGGTTAACTGGCGGAACATGGGAGAAGCCTTTGTCCTGCAGTGGACGTAGTCAGGCTGATGATGATGATGATAATGAAAGAACCCCAGGTGGTCGAAATTTCCGGAGCATTGGTTGGAGTTCGCCTGACTCCTCCTGCTGGGCACTGGTACCTTCCGTGGTTCTGGCACTACTGCTGGGCTCCTCCTCTTGGAAGGGTTCGAAAAATATCCTGGAAGGACACTTTTCGCCCAGGGCCAGCCTTCTCAGTTGGTAGCGGTCGTCAGTACTCAGTGCCGGAGCATTTGGAAACAGTCCTCCGTACGTTTTCTGCACCAAAGCCTGGTGCTTACAAAATGCACCTTGCTTACCAAAAAGACACGTGCATAATCCTATGTCGGCATAGACTTCATCACTGGAGCTGGGGTGGGTGACACTAGGCACAATGTACTGTCCCTGGCCTACCACTTGGATGGCCTCGGCTGCGTCTTTTGGCATTCTCGACAGCAGCCGCTTGTACAGCAGTTGATGGGCTGCAATACGGCTGTAGGCGTGGCGGAGGATACGGCTTTCAAAATATTTCTCCCACACCAGAGCATCCGAGTCTACGAGTGCGACCGCGTTAAATGCTTCGACTCTGTTCAGTATAATGTCTTTGAGCACGCGTATGGTTGCCTCCGCAAAATTGTTGGTGTTGTGGCCCCTTGTCAACACGTCCAAACGGTAGAGCAGCCCCACTCTTCTTGTCGGCGCAAGAATGTCAGAACTCTAGACACGAAGGCCTCGTGTTGTAGGGCCTTCAGTTCGGCAGTGGCAGCTTCATGTTTTTCTGCTGTGTCTGCATACATGACCGGTAGATAGCAGGAAATTTTTCAATGAGGTGCTCGTATTTGCATATTTTCACTTTTTTTAAACTGCACCATAATGCAGATTCATTAGCCTGCTTCACTGTCTGCATTGAAGTCACTTTGTGATCTGCACATGCTTGTCCCAGTTCAAAGGGCCAGTAAACAACCCCCAAGGGCCAAAAATCAAAAATACATGCACCTTTGCTCCATGAACATGCTGCCTCAAGGATTTTGCGAATGCTTAATAAGGAATTCACAGGGGTTAGAACATTGTTTTCAGCTAGTTTCAAATTTTCGCGTGGTCTCGCCACCCTTCTGTATCAAAGGGAGGAAAAAGCGTAGCCTGCCGTCGTGACTGGTTTAACCCAATCGATGAGCTGCGTGCTTCGTCAAGTCTACGATCGGCGAATTAGTGTCACTGCGCATGAAAGGAGGATTGGTCAGGTGTAGGAAAGGAGCGCGGGAATTCTTTTTCGATATGGTGGCTGTGCACGGTGCGCAGCGCTGTAATCTGGAAATTGATTGCCGCAGTCTGCTCTACGAATTGCCAAGCGGTGGTTTATATAAGTTGATGCTGCTGACATTTTTTGTACGCTTGTGCGAATATGGAATTTTAGGTTCGAAGTGAATTCGAAGCGAATAGTGATTTTGGTCGAATAATTTCTAATTGAATTGTAATAGTATATATATTGC
This sequence comes from Rhipicephalus annulatus, assembly GCA_013436015.1. Lineage (NCBI taxonomy): Eukaryota > Metazoa > Arthropoda > Arachnida > Ixodida > Ixodidae > Rhipicephalus > Rhipicephalus annulatus. The sequence continues at coordinate 325,556 of WOVY01010489.1, forward strand.
ATATTATAAACAAAAAAGGGCATATTTGTCATGGCCTAACAAACTTGCACAGATCTTTGAAAATTGAAACAGGGCCTATGCAAAGGCCTTTTTTTTTTCATCAAAGAAAGTGGCAACAACTTTGAATTGTACAGCATTCGACTTTTGGCACAGTCCAAGTAATAGCCAGTAAAATATGCTGCGTTTTAATTTGTTTTTTATTTAGAGCATATAAGTCTGTGTAACGCGCTTTTCAACTGAAAACAAAAAAAGCAGAATCGATGTCAGGGTAATTCTTTATTAAAACGTTGAAGTGGGGCTTTGCTGCAGTGCGAATTTCCCTGATTACGTGTTTTGACTGCTTAGCATCAGTTCACTGCAGTGAAACCACTTTTACTTGTGGTCTAATATGCTTGGGTAAGTGCTTTCATGGTTTAACATCCCTCCACTGCCGTGAGACCACCTTTACAGAGTGTTACATGTGGATTAATATGCACCTATTTGTTCGTTTCAAATAATTCAAAATTTTCAACAATTTAACTTCGATTCAAAGCAAATTTGATTACTGCATTATTCATTTGAATATTCGAAGCATTTGAATATTTGTACAAGCCTAATTTTATGGCATTTAAAATCATTTGAACCCACCAGACGTTTACTGGTGTACTTTTTAAATGTGATTAAAATGGACACAAATTCTGTCAGCGTTGTCATCTGCAGATTAGGGCATCTTGTGCGCCATACACTCCAAAATATATCACGAGGAAGTGAAGATAATTCATGAACTAGCCTTGCATGACAGCTGTGCTTTTTATACACCTATGCTGCAATGCCAGCGCCATCATGTTGGAAACACGAAACGAATGCCAGCATAGCAGACCATTGTGAATTTGTTCACTAAGTGAAGATGCAACAAATGCACCTCGTATCTTAGAGCTAAAGTTACAACTAGATTGCAAAAAAACTTGCCAGCTGGAAGGTCTCCTCTGGTCTTTGTCGACAGCGTTGTGAGATGTCGTCAGCCAGCGCCACTCCGCTCCGCTTGTGCCACATGAAAATGGCACAAAAGGTGCCTTGCTGACGGCCATGTCTGTTGCAGGGCGGCCTTCTCAGCACTTGAATTGTCACTCATTAGTACCTGTAAGGCCTGGCAGACAATGCAATAAAGTTGAAAGCTGTCCATAGTTATAAAGGCATAGAAAAGTCGTGGATGTTGTGAGAACATTTTTCGTGGGTGAATCTAAAAATATAAATAGCCGTGGCTAATAATATTCTATTGAATTTGAGTTCGCTATTTGCTTTTTAATCAACTATAGAGAGCAGTAACATTTATGGTAAGTTTTTAGGTTAAAGATAAGTGTAAATTTGCATCTGTTACCAGTATTTTAAAAAGAGGAGAGAGTGTGGGCAATAAGTTGCCGAGTTCGCTCATTGGCCAACTCACACGGACTCACTCAGACTCACATTATGAGTCTGAGTCTGGATAAGCAATATTTTTGTGAGTAGAAGTCCGAGAGAGTTTGTTTGAAGAAAATTTTAGTGAGTGTGAGTCCGAGCGGATTCGGCTAAGCAAAATTTTGGAGAGTCTGAGTCCGAGTGAGTCTAAAGCACAAAATATATTTCTTGAGTGAGTTCCACTTTCTTTTGCCGACTTAAGGTTCCACCTAGACATTTTCAGCATTACTCAGCCTTACCTAGATTCACATTTATACTCACATCTATTCACATGTATTCCCAAGCAGTGTTGTTCATACAGAGTTTCAATATTTATTAATTAGATGTGTGAAATATACAATGGGGCGCCTTGACAGTCCCGAACTAAGTCTTCCAGGGAATTTCTTGACTATTATACCTTATCATCTTTTCCAAGAAAAATGACTTTACTGGTTTGGAAGCACTTGGAACTCGGTTTCGAAGATGCTGTGTGAAGCGGCACCAATTGATGATATGTGGGGTTTAACGTCCCAAAACCACTATATGATTATGAGAGACACCTGAAGCGGCACCAAGAAGAGCACCGATTACGCCAGATATTGGTGTTAAAGAGCATTAACACCACAATCAAAGAAGCTAATTCTAGGCTGATAAACTCATGAGTTGACTCAGTAGTACTCACCCAGACTTAGGTCCAGCCGTGAGTCTGAGGCTGAGTGTGTGTGGTTGAGTAATATTTTGGTGAGTTTGAGTCTGAGTGAGTCCGGCTTAAGAACCTGTATGGGCCTGTACAAAGGCTTACAGTATTGTTAAATAAATAAATATGTGTGAACGAGAGTTTGAGTGACTTCAGCTCAAAAAAATTTTTGTGAGTCTGAGTAAAATGAGTCCAAAGTTCAAAATACAAGGTCCAATTGATTTACCTGCACCAATTGAAACCGGTTCACGGCTGTTCATGCAAAGTTCAGAAATTGTGAAGCGCAAGTTCAGTGGTGCAGGCACAGTGCAACACCCAAAACGAATGACGATGGGCGGATGCAGGCCTTACTTCTGTTCGCTTAGTTAACGCCGTTAAGCTAACACTGACCGATGGCGAAATGATTATGGTTACAGTTTATGAGGCACAAACTTCTTTGCAAAAAAACGCATCGTGTTAGTGGAGGCAGGTACGGTGCCTACACCAAAGTGTTGCATCGTCTGCTCAGCTGCACGCGCGGCTGCACCAAGCCGGCACTGTCAGTGTGGGAGGGGCGGCAAAATCGTGAACCAGCGCTGTACCTCTTCTGCACCTTTAGAAATAAATGGCAGGGTTCAGAGGTTGTCAATGCTGCACCGCTGAAACGAATGGCAAGGCGCAGAACATCGTGAACTGGTTCACGTGGTGCAGGCAAATTGAACAGACTGATATATTTCATGAATGATCCTGAGTGAGTTCCACAAGTTATGCCGACCTATGGTGTGGGCACATGTTTTAGTTGGAGAAATGCTTATCTAGCCTGAGTGCAATGCACAGAACAGGCACACTTCACCCACAATGATGGTGTCACATGGGAAAGATTAGAATTCATAGCCAAATGTATGATGATGATGAGAGCATGTAGGTGATTTCTATAAATGCCCACAAGAACCACAGAGGCCCTCTCCTGTGGCTTAGTCTGTACAGTAATATTTAATTTTGTTTTTGTCACAAATAATTTCTGTCCTGGTACAACTTTTTTTTTGGTCCAGCCTAATGGGGCTATTTGCTATTGTGCCATTACTTACACTATGCGAATTCAGAAATGTCTTCAAAAGTAGTTACAGAAGTTCCATAGGAAACTACAGGTTTTCCCGCGCACTTTAATTCAAGTGGCAGCTTAGGTAATCTGCACGCCATTGAAATAATCTGAGCGCCAACCTCTTTAATCCATGTGCCAAACATTTAATCCAAGCCCCAACATATTTAATCCAAGCGCCAACTCAATCAGGCTGCGTGCCAGTGTTTTTAATCCAAGTGCCACCGTGTTTAACCCAATCGCCAATGGCTTCAATTCAGGGGCCAGTCAGTATAATCCATGCACAAAAGGCACAATACGGGGCGTAAAAATGGCAGTGCCCTTGAAATGCAGTTTCTACAATATAAAATACTATAGTTGGAAAGTAGAATAAATCATTATTATTAGTATTCGCCGCTAGTATTTGTGGAAACAAAAATTCCGTGGTTCGCTTGAGCCATGTTGGGAGTGCTTATACTGTGCTATGTACAAGTTTGTAGATGAGTGCTTGACCCGGGTGGAGTTATTTTAATAGCAACGAAAGAAAAAAGCAAGAATATTTTGTGTTCGTCAACAAAGCTCATAATTAGATTTGTATAGCATTACATGTCTGGGCCAGGTCATGTAATGCGGCAGACATAATATTGTTATTGGAGTGCCGGGATGCATAACAAGATATGAAGAACTTGACTGTGGGCAGTGATGAGTCAGAAACAGGTACATGCTCAATACATTAGGGGGCCATCACAGGGCTGAGCAGATTAGAAATAATTTAAGAGGCTTTCGTCCTGCAGGGCACACAAGACGCAAACTAGTGACCCTGATGTGACAAACGGAAGTCATATTTTATATTCATATTAGTTATCTTTTTATTCAAACAAAATTATGTGTATTCGATGAACGCGTGTTTCAAGCAAACACGCTTCAGGAATACTAGCGTTGTCTTTTACATGAAAACAGGAGTATCTCCTTTGATGCTTTTATAAAAAACTTAGTTCCACATGAACCGAAACAAATACAACTTGAGGTTTGAATGGTTGTTTCTGATTTCAAGAACAAATGAATATCAAATCAAATCAAACTTTATTTATTTACCAGACAAAAACTGGAGGGTCGCCAAGGCTAAAAGCCGCGAGAAGGGCTTGACAAAGGCCCTGGTGACCATCTGTCTATCACCGTTATCACCGGGCTGAGCAGACGACTGCGAATGCCTCAGCGAATAAGTAGCCGAAAGCCGTCTGCTTAGCAGACGACACGAATCTATGCATATGCGATGGTGTACATGGTTAGCCAGAATATTGTAGTAGCGACTAACCATAGACTAACATGGACTCTATGAGCAAATAATTTTAGTACCCATAAATGCAATTAACACACACTGTTCTTTTTTATTTTGGAGCTCTGAAACCAAAATGTTAGGAGGAAATAGCAATGCGCACTTCATTTCATAAGCGCAAGCATGTATAGGCGAAGGAAAAGTTCTTCCTGTGACTTCATGTTTACGTTATTCTTACATTTATACTGTATAAAGCGGCAAACTTGTGTTTCTAATGCATGGATTAAAATGACTGGCACTGTAATTAGTCATTGGCAATTGGATGAAACTCACTGGCATGCGGCCTCATTGAGTTGGCGCTTGGATTAAATGTTTGGCACATGGATTGAATAGCTCGGCGCTCAGATTATTTCAATGGCGTGCAGGTTATTTAGGCTGGCACTTGCATTAAAGTGGGCGGGAAAACCTGTAGTTCGGTTACTGAATTATATTCAAGCCACGCATTGAGCACTGGCCTCTACATTTTCTTCACTAGTTGCTCTTGTAAGTTTGTCAACACTATTGTAGAGCATTGGGATGGCATTAATACATCGCAATTCACTGAGCACAAATTGTAAATTTTGTGCCTACTTCCTTAATTACTGGTTGGCCTCCAAAGCAGAGAGGATTGGCTTCCTCGAGGAGCTTGAAAGCAGCCATGTAGCCATCGGTGCTCTGCTCTTTGTGAATTAGTACTGTGAGTGGGACAGCACCAGCCTTGGTCGCAGTCAATAACCACTGTTACTGTGCATATGGTGGTGTCGCATGAGGCAGTCGAATCGACAAAGACGATCTCCCTTGCCAGCTCGAGGTTATGAGCTCGTCGCATGATGGGGGTAACCACGACCACTGCCCAGCAGGCACTGCTGCCACCACGGGTCGCACTTATGTGAGTGCCTGGAAAGTTATGTGGAATGGCAGGTGGTCTTTTAAGAACAATCTTCAGGTGCATGACTTTTACTGGCCATTTTGCTCTCTATACAGTGCAAAGTGTTCCTGCAAAATAATTTTAGTTCTAGCTTCACCTTGCCTTTTAAAAACGTCCTGCAGGCTATTTTCAAGCAATCATAACATTACCTCATTGTCGGAGTTTGTTGCCTCACAAATCAATTGCAGCAAAAATATTTGGACTCCCTGAAGTACGAGTGGAGTTCAGGTTTACTGCAAGCTTTTTGTACTTCATTTATTGATTTTCCACGAGCACACTGTCAGCTACACAGCGATTAATGACAAAGGGGAAGAAGCTACATCAGCGAGCATTGTTACATATTAGTATTAGATAGAGCAGGGAAGATGAGCAAAATCAAGAGAGCATGGACCAGTGGATGTGCCCACATTCCCTTATAAATGCGGAGCATTTCTTTGCGTACTACATGCACTTTCGGTATCTTATCTATCTGAATATTTATCTATCTATCTATCTAAGCCCTGGCCCGGTGGTCTAGTGGCTAAGGTACTCGGCTGCTGTCCCACAGGGTGCGGGATCGAATCCTGGTTGCGGTGGTGGCATCTATCTATCTATCTATCTATCTATCTATCTATCTATCTATCTATCTATCTATCTATCTATCTATCTATCTATCTATCTATCTATCTATCTATCTAGCTGCTTACATCTGGGTGCTCTTGTGATAATCTCCTTAACTTGGTGGGAACCTAAATTAGTATGAGAGGGTTTGATAATTGTGACACGCTGGTCAAAACACAAATAACATTACATACATTGTTAAACACTTCTTGTTAAACAGTGGCACATACCTGCGGGTGGATATGTGCCACAGCTGTTTGACACTTGGTATCTACCCAAAAACAACGAGAACACACATGGGCCTTTGTAACGCGTGAACGTTAAAGGGACCCTGAAACACCTTTTAAGGTAACCATGGAATGGATTCACTAAAAGAGTTTATTGCTTCACGAATTCAACGCTGCAAAAATTTTAAGAACACGTCCAGTATGAGCGGACTCTCAAAGATTTGTCATGCTGCAGTCGCATTCGCTCTGCTCTCATCCCGGCGAAAGCTCTGGGAGCTAAGCATGGCATGGGCAAAAAAAAAAAATACGTCACACGTGCCTTTTGTCATTGAAGACTTTTTCTTTGTTGTTTTTTTTTTCGTTTGAATACGTGGCCTTTTCTGTGTGATCGCGAGCGCACGCGGGGACAAGTTGCGGCCTCTCGCGGCGATCCCTGTAAGGACCGAGCGCGTCATGTTAAAATCGGCGAATGGCTGATAGATGACCTTTGAATGATTTCTCAGCTTCCTCCGTCATTTGTTGAAACGAGAGAAAGCAATTTTTAGCAGACTTTGATCATTTATTTATTGTAAATTCCAAGCCGCGTGCTGCACTATAATGTTTGGCTCGCGTGTTCTCGGGAGCCTCTTCTACCAATTGGCAACATTTTCTGGCCATGCTCAAAAAGTGTTGCAGGGCCTCTTTAAGACAAAACTAACAGCGGCAGTGTTGACTCGACAAATGCAAAGAAAAATGTCAGGGTGCCAGCAGGGCCCCGCCGCGGTGGTCTAGTGGCTAAGGTACTCGGCTGCTGACTTGCACGTCGCGGAATCGAATTCTGGCTGCGGCGGCTGCATTTTCGATGCAGGCAAAAATGTTGTAGGCTCGTGTGCTCAGATTATGGTGCACGTTAAAGAACCCGAGGTGATCGAAATTTCCGGAGCCCTCCACTACAGCGTCTCTCATAATCATATGGTGGTTTTGGGACGTTTAACTCCACATATTAATCTATCAGGGTGCCAGCAGGAGTCGAACCCAAGCATAATGCGAGGCAATCGAGAATTCTACCACAGAGCCATGCTAGATCTCGGAACTATTTTTCAAATAGACCGTAATGTTCATAAAACGTCAGATGTAGTTGCAGTGCTGGCTATGCAATCTCATAAAGATTACACATTTACTCCTATGCTACAACCTTTATGTTGTGTAAACGTCCATTGTAGTTAGGCGCCATGCGCAGAAGGGGATTTATGTACCAGTGTCCAGGGCTACCATCCTTGCAAGCACAAGCCCTTCATATCAGCTTATCGCTTCTGTTGTTACTAATACTCATGTTACTGATGGCACCATTGTGCAGGTGCAAACAACTGGTTATAGAAACATCTGCAACTGTTCAATATGCATCTGTTCCTGCAACATTTGTACATATATTTAGCATCATTTCCATAGGTCGGCACTTTGAGAAACTACTCACTCATACTCACTCACCAAAATTTTTTCAGCCTTCACCCTCACTCACGTTCATACTCACGTCTACTCCCACTCGTAGGCCCTCACTCACGTTCATAGTCACGTCTACTCGCACTCATGAGTACTCACTAACGTTCATACTCCCTCCTTGTCACACTCAGAGTACTCACTCACATTCATACTCACGTCTACTCCCACTCGTAGGCCCTCACTCACGTTCATAGTCACGTCTACTCGCACTCATGAGTACTCACTTACGCTCACACTCCCTCCTTGTCACACTCAGAGTACTCACTCACATTCATACACACTCGTTCTCGCACTCAAAGTACCCCCAGACGTTCATACTCATGCCTACTCACACTCACTCCTACTCACTCATGTTCATACTCACTCCTTCTCACACTCAAAGTACTCACTCACGTTCATACCCACTCCTTGTCACACTCAGAGTACTCACTCATGTTCATACTCACTCCTACTCACACTCATGAGTACTCACTCAAGTTCAAACTCACTTCTACTCACACTGAAAGTACTCAGTCATGTTCATACTCACTCTTACTCATACTCATGAGTACTCACTCTTGTTCTGCCTACTTATACTCATCAGTACTCACTCATACTCACACTCACCATGTTCAAATGAGTATGAATGAGTGTGAGTGAGTGTACTCATGAGTGAGTATGCCGAGCTATGATCATTTCATAACATGTCGCTCAAGAAAAAAAATTACAACACGGCCACCTTCCCTCCGCATGCTTCACACAATGTTAATTCCCAAAGTACATGGGATCTGCTGAATTTTTTTGTTAGTTTCGCATCTGTCAAATAAGGTGTTCTCTGTTTCGGATCTACTTCTCAGTCTTCAACGGTATACTCATGGGTGAGTATGCCGAGCTATGATCATTTCATAACATGTCGCTCAAGAAAAAAAATTACAACACGGCCACCTTCCCTCCGCATGCTTCACACAATGTTAATTCCCAAAGTACATGGGATCTGCTGAATTTTTTTGTTAGTTTCGCATCTGTCAAATAAGGTGTTCTCTGTTTCGGCTCTACTTCTCAGTCTTCAACGGTATGGCTCCGGGACCAGGATAAGATAGGTTTAAGACACCTGACCATCTTCCTGAACAGTAAGAGCAATCGGTGCCATTAAGCTAGGCGGAATGTGCCGCTATCCGAACGAACAGGAAGGAAGCGGAGCAAGCTGTTCAAAGAAACATATCAAGCCGTTCATCCAGTGATCAACATATGTCATAATTCAGTGTTCGTGCGGCTGTGTGTCTGTGGCACAGACTGGGTGGTGCATCAGTTATAGGCCTTGCAAACATGTCAATTCATGTAAAGATTGGTGTTTGTAGTAAATTAGCCACACATTGTGCTAGGCATGGGTGCAGCATGCCTCCGTCTGTCGGATGTTACAGTCCTAAAATGCTGTTGTCAAAGGCTCGCACGGGAGATATTTGAGGCTTTTGCCATCCACCAAAGGGGCCATAGATGTGTGAGCACTCCGCTACTTAATCTGTTTGAAAAAAAATTCAATTCGATGTGACGCACATGACTGAAGATTTGTAATGTAACCATTTTTTTGTATCCGCGTATCCTTGAATTTGTTGATTGAAATTTCAGTTGGCAGTCAGCGGCCATTTTTGTATCGCCTTCCTTTGTCCCGTTCTTGCGCTTTACTCTTCTTTTCTTTTTTTGTTTTCTCCCAAGTTTAAATATCCTCTCTAGAATGATCTGTGTGGCTGACACTCTGTACAGCTCTGGTTGCTGCAGCTTTCATGCTTTCTGAAATTTCAACATTTCATTTATTGACATTTACAACCAATCCTTTCAACTAACAGCCAAGAAGGACAAAATGCCTTTACAAAGATAAATACTTACATTGAAACATAGGCCGGCCAGTATGAGTCATCTCATTTCTTTTTCATGTTTTATTTTTCACAATTTCTTTCCATGGGCTGCCTCGCGAGCTTCATTAATGCTGGTTCCCTGTGAATTGATGCTCATGCAACGTGTCAGTTGTTCTAGTTTGCCAACTTATGCCTTGAAACAAAAACCTTTTAAAAATATGCCAGTGTCACTTTCAAAGAAAATAAATAACGTTTTCGTTATTTCTTTGATCTGGTCATGTATATGTTCTTCTTCCCCCCTTCATTTTATCATTTTGGTTTTCCTATCAATCTAATCTGGTTTTCTGGTTTTGCCACTTGAAACTGCGACCACCTTTGCATCTCTTGGGCGTTAAGTTTGCCATACTCAAGGTTACTCCAAGTATTTGATGTTTCTGATTTCACAGGAACATAAATTCATCAAAAAAGTTGCGGGTTTCAAAGTAAGAAGTACAGAATTTCTTACTTCCCTAGCAAATAATGGTAAATGTATGCTCTGACTGGCAGGTGCAACGTACAATTAAGCCACTGGCATGAATCACAAGTAGATGAGGCTTTGTGCTGAATGTGTCTGTAATTTGTCATAGCTACAACTTGACCATTCACACTTTGAAAATGAGTGCTTATGAATAATGTTATACGTAGAGGACAGATTCTCCCACAAATTTAAACATACCTTGAGTTGCATACAAAGAAGCCCTTTCCTCCAGTTTCAGCACAGGGTCGATATGAGTACCACCAAAACAGGCCTCCCTCCAAACGCTGTGCCAGTGCTAGACTGTTCTTTGAGGCGGATTTAAAGCTGCATTGGCCAGCTTTGCAGGGCCATCATCTTCCATAGAGAGCTTGCTCTCATGCAGTCTCCTTGCTTCTCTAGGGGTCATGCCATCGCTGAAGTAACGCAGGAATGTTCGCCTTGTTGACCTGGTGCCCCGAAGTCACCGCAGAGCATCCGCTGAGTCGGTGCTGTGGCTGTGCCTGTCGTCGATTCGTATCACTGCAGAAAGAGGCACCTCTCTATGCAGATACTTGTTCCTGTGTTTGGTGTTAAACGTGACCAGTTTTATTTTTACGTCAACTTTGGCGATGCACTTGGCATTGCGTGGGCCACTCTTCTTGTTCTTGGTGTGATGCTGGCAGCGCCAAATTTTGTGAAAAGCCATCCTGCATGACACACATGTGTGCAAATGGGGATAAGCTCTTTCATAATACACTGCTTTGTAAAATATAATTATCTAAGTAAGAATAACTAGAAGTACAAAACTCTTTTCACAGTTGCACTGCTGTAATAGCTATGCTTTTACCACATTTGCAGCTGGCTGCCCGTATGTTGTATTCTGTGCAATGGCATGGCATCGCACGTTTGTATGAGCACCATATAAGTGGTTGTCGCACATTTGACTGGGGCACCTCAGAGGTGCTTCAGCCGCCATGCCATCATGAAGATGATGGTAGTGTTGAGCGATCGTTTGGCTCGGTGCACGCCAGGAGACGACACTGTTAGTAGCCCCATCACTGCAGGCGTAATTGGCAACTGGGGTGGCCTTAGAACATGTCCAGACTAGAGGGAATATGTGCACAAGCTTACCATGGCTGTGCACTCACAAGGCTACATTTACAACAGTGGTCTCACCAGACATTAGAGAGACGTTACGGGTAAATATCAAGTTGGCGTAGATTGCTGAAGTAACGGTCCACAAACGTCGTAGTGCTACTTCGATGCCAAGGAAATACTGACTTTGAAATAAGATCATGTTTGAGTGATCCGCACGGTGTTATTGCGCTTCAAATTGCTCCTGACATAGTTGCCTTGCCCAACATTGCCTGACTTTACTGAACAGCCGCCGATGCTAGTACCAGCAAAGCAAGAGTAGCTGGAGCCACAGAAGCAGCAATGGCCATTGAAGCTTACCGCGATAAATGTTGTTTGTGAGCCATGCAATGAGACATTAGCTTGCGACACTGGTGCAGAGGCATGCCACTCAGCCACTTCAAGTATGGGGTTTGTTTTGCAGCACTCAGTGGAAAGTCGCATTAGTTACTTTGCTGCAGTTTAAGTGGCATATACTGTTCGGGCATCCGGTCACCGGCATGTGCATTTTTTTCTTTTGTTGAACTTTCCGTCGCAGCAACTTTTTTTATTTGATCTGCAGTGGCGGCCAGGCTTGGCAAAAATGGTCATTTTACGTTTTCTCGTGCAAACACACATAGGCAGCCGGAGAAAAAACCCGATTGCAGCATCACAGCTATTCAAGTCTCTCATAGACCGCCTCGCTTGCCTCCGTGCACCGCCTTGGCAGCACGCTCCTGCAAGTGGCTGGTGCTATGAGGGTGAGACATTCATAAACAAAAAGAAGCATACTGTGCGGTTACACGAGGCATTCTGTCCACAACTTGCATGGGCATGCGTTCCGGCATTTGTTTTATTGGTTTAAGGAGCACGCAGCTATATTTTCTTGCTAATAAACCAGCAATGAGCTAGGAAAAGTTCATAGTCTTGGTCTTTAGCTCATTATTTATTATGATGAGGTGAACTTATGCAAGGCTGCCTTTAAACCAAATGAGGCGAGTTTATGAAACATACCCTTGCCTTTTGTCATACTGAAACTTTTTTTTCCTAATCAAAGAGGGCCTGTAGTGTTACAAAAGGTTTGTGAATACTGGTCTAGTCTGGCAAGAGGCTACCAGTATCTTTAGAAGGGCACAGCACATTTCGCCCTTTAATTATGCATGAGTACATGTGATGTATAATTACAAGTACCTCTATTTTTGCTTATGTCTTAGAAAAAAATTTTAGGGGCAATTATCTAGCATCCTTCAGAAGTCCAGTGGTTAACTGGAAACACTTTCAATAAGACCTTGCTGCACATGAAAAAATAAATATTTATGGTGGCTTTACAGTAGCGTTGTGTAGTCTGAATGAGGAGCAAAACTGAGTGGTCTTTTTTGTTTTTCATTATTTCTTTCTACCTTATTTTTCTTTCTATTACTTTCTTTTCCCTTTCTCTATGCTTCTTCTCTTTGCTTCTATTTATTTATTTCTTTCTCCTGTCTTGCTGTCAGTTCTTCCTGTCTCTTTTGGTCTGTTGCTCTCTTTCTATCTTTTTACGTCTTTATTTCCTTTAGTTCTTTTTATTTTCCTGTTTCATTTTATGGCTGGCTGCCTTTCTCTTCCCTTGTCTCGCGTTTCACAAGCTCCACTTCACCAAGCAGAGTTTTCATTTTAATGCTCACACCTGCTGTATTTGGTAGTGGGGCTTGCCCGAATCCTGTAGCCCATACCCACCTGCGGTTTTCTGCAAACACAAAGTTTTTACAGCTGGTTTAAAAGCCAACTCTGGAGATTTTTCAACCATATCAAGGTAATGGTGTTTGTACGTTTCTGAGACAATAGCTGAAGTTCTCAGAAAATTGGAAAAAGCTTTTAATAAGCAAAAAGGCGCAATACTGAAAACCAACCAAGTGCACTGTCTATGCACGACACACTATTTGGTAAGAACCGGAAGTCGCATATTGATCCCGCTGCCACAAAGTATGAAAACTGTGAAAGCCAGGCCAGCAAAGTGCCGGCCAAACACCACAGAGGAAGGAAGGAAGCTTTTTTCGTACCAAACACTGCCGCTGGATTTGCCCAGCCGTCATACTTCACGTTCGTTCTGACTTTGGGTGGCTTGAAGCTGCTTTGTCATGAAACAACAATCAGCAAATGTTTGGCAGTATGCTTCACCACCTTAATCTTTTAGGCTTATCATTTCACATCGGGTCACGAAATGAAAAAACTGTTTGTTCTTTCCTTCGAAACAATACTATAACACAGGAATAAACAAAGACACAAGTTTGTCCGCCACCTGCAAGCAAATACGTGTTCTGCAAGCAGGAAAAGTAGGCAAATACGTGTTCTACTCATGATTCTCATGGTCGCCAAACGATCGCACTGCTAGAGTCTCCTCTAGTTCATTTTAGGAAACTCTGACTTCAGTTGACATGCCAAACGTGATGTTACACGGACAGTGTTGCCAATAATTATGGCAAGTCAGTTGATCATTTCGAGGCAAGTTTAAAAATTTATTTGCAAACAATCAGTGCATCTCTCAATTCTGTCATTTGGCATGAATGACAAAAATCTGCAAAGGAACGTACCCACCGAATTCTATTGAGATCCATTGATGTCAAAAAATCACCGGAGTTGATCTTTAAATAGCTGAGCTGTTTAAAACATCCTCCATTTTCATTTTGTTGCATCCTCTGTGCCTATTTATGAATCTCCCAACAAACAAGGTGGCTTTTAGATTACTGCCCAAACATGATGCGACGGCTTCTATGATCAGCTCAGTACAGTATGTTATGGTCACTTTCAGTGATGTGATCAACGAAACAGTTTCAGTGTAGTTTTTTTTTTCTGGGAATGCTAAGCTACTTGCAGCACGAGCGAGCGAACATCGCCGCATATTGTAACGGCCGCGGTAACATTGCCAATCACGGGGTGTCAAATCAGCCAGTGGCCGTCCACTTTGAGTTTATGGCACGGTTAGGCTGATGGCATCATTGGGGTAGAGAAGAGCGAATGATTTAAAGGTGTTTAAGAATTGTAAATTCTTTTTCTCGTGCTGCGCTATGTTTGGCTCACATGCCCTGAGGAGCCTAGACTACCGATTGGCAGCACAATTGAATATGATGCGCAAGTAGGCGCGCAGAAGACCCGGGACAGAGCGCGTTTTTTCGCCATGGTGAACAATGGTCGAGCACTCGTTGTGTTTCGATCGTCTACCACTTTTTTTTTCGCCGAAAGACCGCGAAAACGAAATCTTGGCGCACGCTCAGCGTTAATTGTGCCTCTTCTGTCGAAATGTTTCAGTATGTAGCAGTTTTCACATCTCGGCGCAATTGCCGCAGCAACCTCATCATAGCAAATGGAGCTGCCGCCATGACATCAATGAAATCGCCTTGTATCGCGGCGCGGAATTTCGAAACTATGATTTCAGCTGTAAGCCCTGTGTAAATGATCGCTCAAACGGCTGTAGTGCAGTAAATGGCATCGACAAGACAACCCACCGTTCCCCAACACTCTGGACGCGCCAGACAATCCAAGAAGTGTTGGTCCGTACGCTGTACGCTTCTATTCATTCATTGACGGCGTCTTCGTCGGCCAAGTTCGCTCGGAACACGGACTCGTGTTCAGTAGACTGCTGGTCATCTCTTACGACCTCAAGTGGCTGACGCATCTCCTCCATTGTGCCTCGATATTGTGCAACAACGCGATCGGCACTCGTAGAAACTTGACTGTCACAACCACAGTGGTAGGACGAACTTCGTGGAGCGATCGCCTTCGTGGACTGGGTCAGTGGTCTGATGTCACCGCCGATCCAGCATATACACTGTGGCCAGTGATGTTTCGTTCTACGTCGAAGAATTCCCATTCATAGACATGAAAATTCCCTATTTTGGGGATATTTCCCTGTTAACGTTGACGAAAGTTCCAGCATGCGGCGCTGCCATGCAATTAAGAGGCTGTTTTAATTAACAGAATGAACCGCACCTAGCAGAAGTCGAGCGCGGTTTGATAAAGCAGCTCGATAAAGCAGCCTTCCAGGCGTATATAGCTGTAGCATATCCGACGTACCCCGATTAAGCAGCCTTGTAAGGCTTATTCATCACATATATATACGAGTCCGAACGATTTGTCTTGTGCTGACATAGCTTGGGGAAGCGTATCGTCCCCCGTCGTAGCGCATGGTCGACGCGACACGATCAGCTGAGAGAAAAAAAAAAGAAAAGTAGGGGGGGGGGGCAGCGCATCACCTCCTGCGACTCTATTCAGTTTTATCCGTTATCCCTAATACTGAGACGCGATATCTTCATTGCACAGCTGAGCACACAGCAAGAGAACGCGCCCCGACTTCTGCTAGGCGCAGTTCATTCCGTTAATTAAAATGGCATCTTTATTGCACGGCAGCTCCACGCTCGACTTCTGCTAGGCTCGGTTCATTCCGTTAATTAAAACGAATTCTGTAATGCGCGGTTCATTCCGTTAATCAAAACGGAATTAAAACGGCCTCTTAATTGCATGACACCACCACGCTCGACTTCTGCTAGGCTCGGTTCATTCCGTTAATAAAAACGGTCAGCGACGCTCATGCACTCGCGAAATGCACCGCGGATGGCACCAAACTCTTACGAAAAAGACACAACTACAGGAGAAAATTTGTAGCCAAATTTAGCGGCAGTCTGGCAACAACCACCCCAAAATCTGGCAACTGACTTATGCAACGCCAAAAGGAACCTTGCCTTTTCCTGCATAACAGTACTAATTTCCGCCCTCATCTACGCAAACACTATAATTACACGTGTATGACGTACTGGCCACTTTTGAAATCATGACTAGCCCATCCGCTGCCGCACAACAAAGCCATGGCATATTCATTCATATAGTGATAGTACACTGCACATTGCGGGCTTCAAGTCTAACACCAATAATGAACTAGGAAATCGCTTCGCGTATATCAAATCTCAAGGGTTCTGCTAGCGTGGTGCATGCACCAGAACCGATTACAGCAGATGAAGGCGCACTGTGACCGCTAATTATCGGTCGTCATATGAGAACTTAACCATTCCTGAAATACCCTGCAATATCCCGAAGATTTCTTTTGGCTCAAAATTACAGGTGAAAATTCCCCGATAAAGCAAAAAATTTCATGCACGGAACATCACTGAGTGGCTGCGCCTGTGAGACATACTTCACCGGGTGTAACCGCTTAAAAAGATGGTTTCACTGCCGCATAGGTTCTTTGTGCAGTGAAACCAACCACAGTGAGGAAATTCGCAATGCCGTGAAGCGACCTTTCAAGACTGAGTTAGGTTATAGTGCCTGTAACCCTGTTAATTTTAAACAGCGAAGTTCATTGGACATTTGTATTTATAGTGGCATCATATCATATGATCCATCTATATTAAAACACTTGTGGGCTTTTATCGCAATAAGAACAAAAATTTATTGAGAAAACTGAGTTCATGTGTGTTACCAAAAAAAAAAAAAAATCAAGCAATGCTTTATACCGCACGGCACGAGCAATGTGGTGACACCTCGCTTCCAATTTTCTTTGTCTATCTGGATAGAACCATCGTATGCATCACTTATAAATTTGTTGTACTGTTCTTCGGTCATCTCTATTCTCAAAATGTATATTCTGAATTTTCTTTGTTGTGGAAATTTTGGGTATACAGTGTTTTTATTTCGTAACTTGATAAGACAGATGCTTGGGCTAGTTGGTGATAGGGAATCAACATATTTGTACAGCGCAAGACTACGAGTAGTTACGATGTAACTACAGAAGAAGAGACAAGGACAGAAAGAGTGCTGACTTCGACTGAAATTTTATTAATAAAAATGCTGGAAATATATACTTATGACGGAACACCACTGCACAATGTATTGCATCACAGCAAGACAATAATCATCTCATTATATGGTTACAATGCCACAGCTCAGCACAAGTTCACAATCAATTGTGTCAAAGCCAGAAACTCGCTTTCTTTTTTAGTCAGAGAGAGCGAAGGCAAGCTGATACATCGATCACCCAGCATTTGCATTTCATTGGCCTCCATAATCTCTCGTGTTAGCTGCTGACTGGTGTTTGGCTACAACAGTGCACTTTTCGAAGTGTTGGAGGGCCCTATTAAGTGTAAAAGCTTGTTATATGGGCCAAGTAGGAAACCTTTAAACACAAATATTTTACTGTGTACAACTTGCAGAGTAGTCATATTTAAATCATACATTTAATAGAAACTTGCTTCCACTTTGCTTCAACCCAAGAAAGCGTAAGTAAGAAAAACTTGTGGAGCTTGCTCAGACTCGGACTCAATAAACATTTTTGGGAGCCGCACTCACTATCACGAGAATTTGTTCAACCGGACTCGCTCGGACTCACTGTCTTTTTTGACCACAATGCCAGTGCTTTTTAACACCGAAATTTCACGTAATCGATGCTCTTCTTGGCACCTTTTCATATGGTGCCTTCGAATACGAGTTACGAGTGCTCGTAAACCAGTAAGGTCATTTTTCTTGAACGAGATGACAGCGCAATATATATTTGTCACCAACTTCCTTTAGCTGTCAATGGTAAGGGAAAGGTCAAGGCCTTTGACCATGTAGTTCATGCCACTGATCAATAAATATTGAAATGGTATATAAAAGACACGGTCTTTGAAATATGTGAGCATTGACGCGAGTATGAACGCTGATCTAGGTAAAGCAGATAGTAATGCTGAATACGAGTAGATATGACCATAGCTTGGCAAACAAAAATCGAACTCAGATTCCCTCAGGAAATGTATCTTGCACTTTGGACTCACTGGGACTCAGAATCGCCAAAGGTTTTTCCAGTGACGGACTCATTTGGACGCACACTCACGAAATGTTAAACTGGACTCTCTCATTCTGAGACTAGCGCCTCGATCTGAGTTAGAGTGAGTAGACTCTGAAGTGAGTTCCGCTGATATCTACAAGAAAGAGACATTCCTGGCATAAGAGCAGAAAAGGACACTGTTAAGAGGCGAGGAAATTACACAAGCGCATGTGATATTCGTACAAGCCTAGTTCTTATTCGTAAAAATTGTTAAGGTTATTGGATTATAATAAAAATGCTTGATTTTAAATGAGTTCGACCAAATTACTACTTTTTCAACCTCACATAACTATCGCTTATCACTAAAACCTTGCAGTTCTTGCTTCTTCTGGCTGTTCGGACAGGTGCGTGGAAGAAGTTGTGGCCAAAATCACATGCATGTTTTCTGACAGGGCCGAACTGTTGGAGGCCTATATTTTTCAATCAAATGTTGAATGGTAGAACTGAAGATTACCAAGCATATACAAGCTATCTTGTCAGGTTTAAATGCATATTCGGAATTCGCTTGTGAGGAGGGCTCGGACTTTGTAATCAATTTCCAGCATTTCTAGTGCAATGAAGCTGTAATGTTATGGTACAATTTTTTTAAAGGGACTATCTACTGCACAGAACTTTTTGCTCATCGTGGTGAAAATGAGAGGATTTTTAATCTCATCAGAACCAATGAGCATGTTTTTGTACCATATAAAAGGAGTATTTTGATGTTGAAAATCTACAAAGCAACAGCTGACACCACCAATGCGATGTGGTTCTATTTATCCACCAGAATGCTTGCAAGTAGGATGATTTGCTTAAACAAACATGTTTAACTTGAAATTGCATTTCATTTACTTGAGGCAACTTTAGACTGCACAAGAGAGTATTTTGCTTGTTTTATCACGCGTTCAAAGAGGTACCGTGGCACTGCCAGCGAGACGGTCGCGTGCTTGCCTACGGCAGAGAAAAGCGAGTGCTGCGTCTGGCGCCGCTCTCAAAAAAAATTGTCTTCGGCAAGTATTAGCACAACTGATTCAGTAATTTTCAAACCTTGCCCATGGTCCAATGTCATCTAGTAATGTTGCACGAGCCTTTGTGCTTAAAGTGTACAACATTATACCAAAGTTCTACATTGGAGAACATTTTGCCATCACGTTTCGCTTAAATCGTGTTGCCCATGCTGGCTCTCATCCATATGCAACGCAGAACACTAAACACAACTGCAAGACAGCGGGGACCTTCTGCTGTTTTGTGAAAAACATTTCATGTTTGTTTTAGTTGCATGCACCTTTGGCAGGAGTAAACCACTACAGTTCGTTTCACAATGCTGGCGTACCAGTGTTGCTGGAACAAACTCTTCCCCTCACTGTGGTGGTTTTTGAGGCTAACTAAACAAAGCTGGAGAAAACTTCGGTAATACATTATCTGACAATTTCCATGCTTTATACAACCAGTACGGTGTATGAGTAGTATTATCGTGAAGCCTTGCAAAAACTGCACACGGTTTCAGTTTTAGACTTTACACCATTGTGATCACGTCCACCAGCCATCGTTCTGGGCGTTCATCACTTCGATGGAAGAAGACTGAACGCAGAATAAAAAATTTTTTTTCTCAGGATTTCTACACACTTGCCAGAGAAGCCGTTGGAATGTTGGACACTTCAGACGTATGCTTTTTATTGCGGTACAAAACAGCAAAGCAGTGG